>CM069598.1:19570437-20032937 GCA_035771175.1 Paratinospora sagittata
TCTCCATTCTCATGGGGTTCCAAGAGACGAATCCGCCGTCGATTGCTTCCCATCTTTAGCATATCCGCCTCCTCTTCCTTCTTCTTCTTTTCTCCACCGCCGTTTACTGGTTCTGGCCATGGTTTCCCTTTCGCCCAGTGAAACAGGGTACAAGTAACGTCGTTTTGGGCTTTTCTTTATTTTTTTTATTATTTTTACCCCACTTCTTTTGATATTAATACATAAAGGAGATAATGCTGGTGCATATGTACGTTGGGGTATAAGTTTTATATACTATAGGTTATATTTATATGGTTGCTACTTGCATCTGCAACTATATAACGCATTATATTACGATATATTATTCACAAATATACTATATACTACACGTACATTTAAATAAGTAAATGTTATACCTGCAACTCTCCTGGTTGCTATAATTACAAATGTGTGTGTATATATATATATATATATGTATATAAACTTGAGTAGGTATACGCAGCTAATGCAAATGTAACATGTATGTATAGGTTGAGGACGTACGTTACGTACCAAGGAATTCGGACAAGAACAAATTGCGTGCTACAGGTGGGGAAGATTCTATACCTTCATAATATTTTATTTTGATATATAGATAAGAATGTTAAATTAATTAGGTCTATAGTATTATTAGATTGCTTATGCATGCCTATTGTACATGATTTTATATATACCATGTTGTGATTGATAGCCATGATGATATGTGTGTCAACATGACTTCTTGATTTGATTAGATGATAATTGGATGCATGCAATTCATGTGATATTTGAGACTCATTTATAAATTATAATGCATGATAATGAAACGTATGACTTGGAATATTGTCACAGTAAAGTTCATGCGTGAATACTATTATAATTGACATTGTGACATGATGCCATGTGTAGTGGAGTTTGAATATGTCTTGTGAATGCAATTAATATCATACTTATGTTGTATGTATGGCGTGACATCACTAAAGAACACAATTAAGATAATAATCACATATATGGGGCAGTTATTTCAAGGAATATCGCCAATGTTTATTATGGGGCAGCTATTCTAAAGAATATAGCCAATGTTTATTATGGGGCAGTTATTCATAATGAATATCGCCAACGAATTTCTGATTTTGGGTAGTGCCACCCTGTGTTTGATTTCCTAAAGGTAAGTGATTTAGAATGTGATAAAAGTCTCGACTCAAACAATCTAATGTTGCAAGGATTAATGTGTGAAACTTGTTTGTAATGCTCTTGTGTATATATCATGATAAAATGTTGTGAATCGTTTAGATGACCCACTGGGCTTTCAAGCTTACCCTTATTTTTCACATGCAGGTACTTAGAAAATAAAGTAGCAAGTTGTGACGTGGTTCAGTGATAGGGGTAGGATGGTAATCTGGACAAGATTTTAATTAGTGAATGAGCTAATTACTTGTTTAACTTTGTGAACTTTTGTTTAAAAAGGGTTGTATTGACGCTAGAAATTTTGATAAAACCTTATTATGATTATTGAAGGGATCATGATTTACTTTAAATGTATGTGCTTTGGACTTGAATTCATTAATTCTATTTGATGAATGTATTTAAATGTTGTGTTTATAATGAATGGACAAGGGCAAGTATCCTCACAATTTAATATGGAAATTTGTATAGTGGAATTATGTGGTTCTTAGCATGAAGATGAAAGGGTATTCGTTTATCTTAACCAGCAAGTTGGTTAGAAGAATATAAATTCATAGTGTTGCAAATTTTATTACCTATATAATGGTTATGGGTTAAGATAGACAGATACGATTAACATCTCGATTTTCAGTGATTTTCTCGATAAAATTAAAATATTCATTATTTTACTTGAAATTTAAGTTTTGAAAATCGGGGTGTTACAAATTGGTATCAGAGCTAAGGCTTCAGATCATGGGAAGTGTTACAACGAATTCTGAGAAGCTTAGTATCAGTGAGTAGGTATCAAATCTTTATGAGATTAGGGTCCAACTTGAACTAGATAAATATGCCATATATAAACTTTATAACGTAATGCCGAGAATGAAAGTACAGTGGGTCTAACAAACTCAAAGCTTTTAGGACATCGGTTAGAGACAAGAACTTGTATGAAAACTGTTTGGTTAGAATCAAAGACTAGGATGAATATTTTATTCTTGGTTCCAAAGCGGTATGGGACGTGGAGGAATTTAAGGGTATTTGAGGAGTCTTGAACTTGGAGACTGACAGGCCATGTTTGGTGAATGACTAACAACTCTGGACGAGCTTGTATCGCTATGTTCAACTGGTATGGGACAGCTTGGACATAGTGGGTACCTGGGAAGCCTTAGTTGGTAGGACATTTGCACATTGTTTGGGTGTATTGAAGTTTCTTTGTGGAAGCTTATATTACCAGGCTAGAGTGGTATGGGACACTTGAATACGGAGGGTATAAGTGAAAGTTTGGGAATTTTCTTTATACCATTGTTGTGTGATATGTTGTTAGTTTGTTTGCTTGTCTTGTTTACATGTATCAAAACCAAATCTTATACCCTGTGACAATCATGGATTGCCAAAATTTTATTAAACCTAGAAACTGAACCAATAGGATTATTTTATTTTCAAGAACTTAGAATTCTGAATCTAGAGTCACCCTAACCGAAAATAATTATCTCCTGTAGTACTAAAGATGAGTTGAAATTTTATAGATGGCTGCACCTTGAAGAAAAAACACAAGGTCTGTGAGTGATCTCATAAGAGACACTGAACTAGTTGTGCAAACACAACCGACATTTGAACCTCAGCCGATGGAGCAAGAACATGAAAATCTGACAGTGAATGTTGACTCTACTGGAGCAGAGAATGTCCGACCTACAGCAGTTCCAACCCCTGGAATCGTTTTGGGACCAGTGATGATGGCAGAATTTGTGAGACAAGTAGTGGAACAGGTGACCAGACAGATGCCTCAAGCTCAACTGAATCCAACAATTGTAGTGCAGAATGAACCAGGAGCTCGAAATATCAGGAGGCCTGAAGAAAAGGAATGGGCGGATCAATTGAGAGACTTCCAACGTATGCATCCTTCGAAATTTGAAGGAAAACCAGATCCAAGGGAAGCTCACAAGTGGTTCCAGGAGGTTAAGGAACACTTGGAAGTTTTTGGAGTGACTGGTCCAAGAATGGTGGTGATTGCGGCTCACCAATTCATAGGTGAGGCCAAACATTGGTGGAGAATGGTTAAAGAAAGTCCTACAGTGTACGTGAACACTATGACCTGGACAACTTTTGAGGAGATATTTTATGATAAATTCTTTCCCAAGGCGAACATAAAAGAACTACAATCGGAATTTGTGAGGCTGACACAGAGGAACATGACAGTGGCAGAATATGAGGCTAAGTTTATCGAACTTTCCAGATTTGCTCATGAACTGGTAGTCAATGAACAGATGAAAGCTAGTAGATTCGTAGAGGGTCTCAGAATGGAAATTAGAAAGGTGGTTGTTCCTATGAATCTGGAAACTTATAAAAAGGTGGTTGAATGAGCTTTGTTGGTAGAGAGAGAACTAAACCTGCAAGAGACAATATGGAACAGAAACAAAAGGCCTAAAGGACAAAATTTTGATTACTAGGGTAATCACAACAAGAGGCAAAATCTGAATAACTTTGGTGGCAATGGTAATAATTGGAACAGGAACAAGTCCAACAATGGAAACCAGTGGAACAGGGTGCAGAATCACAATAACGGATCAAGATGGTCTAGTCATAATGGTGAACAACAGATGCAACAGAACAATATTCGTGCACCCCAACAACATAAAGATCAAGTAGTAGCCACGAGACTTTGCTTCAAATGCAACCGACCGGGTCATTTGGCACGAAACTGCACTATACAAGGAGTTCGACAAAATTTTCGTCCAGGCAACTGGCAGAACAACAACAATGTGCAAGGACGAAATCAAGCCAATCGTCCAAGCTATAATCAGAATCAAATCCAAAATCAAAATCAAGGCAGAGTCTTTGCAATGACAGAAGGAAATCCTGAACTAGAAGTTGGTGCAAACAAAGTAGTAGAATGTACTTTCATTTTATTTCATGTTACAGTTAAAATCTTGTTTGATTATGGAGCATCAAGGTCTTTTACTTCTGAAAACTTAGCCAGGAAACTACAACTTTCCACTGTACCTTTATTTGTTGTTATGAAGATTTCAACACCAGTAGGAGTAAACGTCCCAACAACTGAAAAATGTAGTTGTGAATTTAGAATTAATGATAAGCTGATTTCAGCTGACTTGATACTCCTACCCATTAATGATTATGATGTGATCTTGGGAATGGATTGGTTATTTGAGTACCAAGCCCAGATCGATTGCCTTCGAAAGAAGATTACTTTACGGTTACCTTCGGGAGAGTTGTTGAAAATCTATGGGGATAGAAACAAAATCCCGAGGAATATCATGTCCGCACTTCTCGAATCTGTGAATCAAAAAGAGGAATTCAAAACCCTAACAGAAGCCAAGCCTTTAAAGACCTTGAGGAATTTAGAAGAGTACTTGGTGGTTAGAGACTTCCCTGAAGTGTTTCCCGAAAAATTACCAGGATTACCTCCTAAGCGGGAAGTAGAGTTCAAGATAGAACTGTACCCTGGAACAGACCCCATAGCCATGTCACCCTACAAAATGGCTCCTGGCGCATTAATAGAATTAAGGATTCAGCTTGATGATCTTAGTGCGAAGGGATTTATCTAGCAGAGCGAATCACTCTGTGGAGCACCAGTATTGTTTGTCAAAAAGAAAGATGGGTCGATGAGACCGTGTATTGACTACAGAAAATTAAATCATGTCACAGTCAAGAACAAGTACCCCTACCCAGAATAGATGATTTGTTCGATCAACTGAAGGGAGCAACTTGTTTTTCCAAGATCGACCTAAGGTCCGGTTATCACCAACTTAGAATCAAAGAGTCAGATATACCGAAGACAACATTCAGGACTAGGTATGGACACTTTGAATTTAGAGTCATGCCATTTGGACTCACTAATGCACCAGCAACATTTATGGACCTAATGAATAGGATGTTTAGGCCTCATCTTATAAGAACGATGCAGAAAAGGCCCAGATGTACTAGTTGATTGAAGATTATGATTTAGGCGTACAAAAAGGTGAAAACCAGATTTTTTTATATGATATGAGTTGCAAGCCAGACCTACTACATCAAATTAAGGAAGGTCAAGCTCAGGATAGAAAATTAGTAAAATGGGTGGCAGGTGCAAGAGCTAATAATGGAAATACAAATTTCAAGATCGATTCAGAGGGGTTATTGAGATTCAGAGATCGAATTTGTAGACCCAGAATTGAGAAAATTAAAAAGATCTTATTTGATGAGGCACATCAGACTAAATGCACTTTACATCATGGTGGAGATAAGATGTACCAAAATTTGAAGAAAAACTACTGGTGGAAAGGTATGAAGAGAGATGTGGCCAAATATGTGTCTAAATGCCTTACATGTCAACAAGTTAAGGCCGAACATAAAAGACCGTTTGGATTGTTACAACCTTTAAAAATCCCTGAATGGAAATGGGATAACATAGCAATGGATTTCGTTGGAGCTCTTCCTAGAAATCAGAAAGGTGAGGATAAGGTTTGGGTAATTGTGGATCGACTTACTAAAGTGGCACATTTCTTACCTATTAAATCCACAGATCCGATTAGTAAACTGAGCGAGTTGTATGTTAAAGAGATTGTGAAGCTACATGGAGTACCCAAATCGATAATGTCAGATAGAGATTCTTTATTCACATCTCAGTTCTGGCAGAGCTTGCAGCGGGATTTGGGAACCAAATTAACCATGAGCACCGCCTATCATCCTCAGACAAATGGTCAATCCGAAAGGGTTATTCAGATCTTAGAAGACATGTTGAGAGCTTGTGTACTAGATTTCAAGGGAAATTGGAGTAAATACTTACACCTAGCAGAGTTTGCTTATAACAATAGTTACCAGACATGTATACAAATGGCTCCATATGAAGCCCTATATGGACGACCATGTAGGTCACCACTGTTTTGGGCCGATTGGGAAGATAAGGTACTTGCAGGACCTGATATGATAATTGAAACGAACGAAAAAATGAAGTTGATCCAGAAAAGGCTAGTTACAGCACAGAGTAGGCAGAAAAGCTACGCAGATAAGAGGCACAGACCATTAGAGTTCCAAAAAGGTGATAAGGTATTTCTGAAAATAAGCCCTCAAAAAGACATCATGAGGTTTGGTAAGAAAGGGAAATTATCGCCGCGGTTCATCAGTCCGTTCAAGATTTGTGATCGAATTGGCGAGAATGCTTACAAACTAGACTTGCCAACTAGTTTATTCGCCATCCACAACGTGTTCCATGTGTCGATGTTGCGAAAATATGAACCAGACCCTTCCCACACCATCGATTGGAAAGACGTAAAAGTACAAGCTGATGCTACCTATGAAGAAGGACCTTTAAAGATCCTAGATTGGAAAGTTCATAGTTTGAGAAACAAAGACATTCCATTAGTTAAAGTGTTGGGGAAGCATCATGGAGTTGAAGAAGCCACTTGGGAACTTGAAAGTGAAATGAAGGCCAAATATGCCGACTTATTTCAAAGAACACTATAGGTTTCGAGATACAACTCGTCAACAGTGGAAAAAGTTTAACATCATCAAGTAAGTAAGCTTCAACTTTAATTTCGGGACGAAATTTCTTTTAAGGCGGGAAGAATGTAATCCCCTGAAAATTCTGAAAATCTACTTTCCAATTTCAAATATAATCCCTGAAAATTCTGAAAACCTACTTTCCAATTTCAAATATACTCCCTGAAAATTCAGAAAATCTACATTCCAATTTCAAATATAATCCCTGAAAATTCTGAAAATCTACTTTCAAATTTCAAATATAATCCCTAAAAATTATGAAATATCTACATGATCATCATTAAACCCTAGAATTAACAATACTATGTATAATACCTATGCACCTTAGCCGTCTCATTCATCTCTTTCACGCTCCTCTCCTTTCGAACCAGGAATCAAGAAACGTGGAAACGACAACCACGGTGAGACTTCTTTCTTTCTCTTTTTCTTTGCTTCGAGGCTCTGCTCTCTCTCTCTCTCTCAACTCTCTGCTCAAGACCCCAATGGTTGAAACCCCATCTCGTCGTTGTAACCAAAACTCCAAGTAGCATCATTGCCCAATCCTTTCATCCGAACGCGCGAGATGCCAAACTCCCCTCTCCGCTGCAACTCGCCGTTGCAACTCGCCGCTGCTTTCTTCAAAACCGTCAAACTCCTCTCTCCGCTGCAACTCCAAAATCGCCGCTGCTTTCTCCAAAATCACCAAATCTCTCCCCAGAATCGCACCTCGCCAACGTTCTCCAAAATCACCAAATCTCTCCCCAGATTCACGAACGCCGGTGAACTGCCGTCGTTCCCTCTTTATGTCTTCTCGCTTCTCTTCTTCGCCATCTTCCTCTGCTCTCTCACTCTGAATCTCGCCGTTCTCTATTCTCTCTTGCTCGACACTCTCTCTCTCAAAACCCTGAACCCAATCGTGCAAATCTCTCTTCTCTATTCTCTCTTGCTTGAAACCCTCTCTCAAAACCCAAAACTCTCTCTTCTCTCTGCTCGAACTCAAACCCCCCGTCTCTCTAAATCTCTCTTCTCTTCCTCTGCTCCTCGTTACTCTGCACCAATGTTCAGCGAGCACCACCAAGATTTCGGTCCTTGTGAACTCGAAACTGCGGAAACCTTTGGCCGATTTCAAACCAACCTCCGCCTTGTTGTCACAGCTCTCCATTCTCATGGGCTTCCAAGCGACGAATCCGCCGTCGATTGCTTCCCGTCTTCAGCATATCCGCCTCCTCCTCCTTCTTCTTCTTTTCTCCACCTCCGTTTACTGGTTATGGCCATGGTTTCCCTTTCGCCCAGTGAAACATAGTACAAGTAACGTTGTGTTGGGATTTTCTTTATTTTTTTATTATTTTTACCCCACTTCTTTTGATATTAATATATAAAGGAGATAATGTTGGTGCATACGTATGTTGGGGTATAAGTTTTATATACTATAGGTTATATTTATATGGTTGCTACTTGCATCTGCAACTATATAACGCATTATATTACGATATATTATTCACAAATATACTATATACTACACATATATTTAAATAAGTAAATTTTATACCTGCAACTCTCCTGGTTGCTATAATTACAAATGTGTGTGTATATATATATATATATATATATATAAATATATGTATATAAACTTGAGTAGGTATACGCAGCTAATGCAAATGTAACATGTATGTATAGGTTGAGGACGTACGTTACGCACCAAGGAATTCGGACAAGAACAAATTGCGTGCGTTACAGGTGGGGAAGATTCTATACCTTCATAATATTTTATTTTGATATATAGATAGGAATGTTAAATTAATTAGGTCTATAGTATTATTAGATTGCTTATGCATGCCTATTGTACATGATTTTATATATACCATGTTGTGATTGATAGCCATGATGATATGTGTGTCAACATGACTTCTTGATTTGATTAGATGATAATTGGATGCATGCAATTCATGTGATATTTGAGACTCATTTATAAATTATAATGCATGATAATGAAACGTATGACTTGGAATATTGGCACAGTAAAGTTCATGCTTGAATACTATTATAATTGACACTGTGACATGATGGCATGTGTAGTGGAGTTTGAATATGTCTTGTGAATGCAATTAATATCATACTTATGTTGTATGTATGGTGTGACATCACTAAAGAACACAATTAAGATAAGAATCACATATATGGGGCAGTTATTTCAAGGAATATCGCCAATGTTTATTATGGGGCAGTTATTCTAAAGAATATAGCCAATGTTTATTATGGGGCAGTTATTCATAATGAATATCGCCAACGAATTTCTGATTTTGGGTAGTGCCACCCTGTGTTTGATTTCCTAAAGGTAAGTGATTTAGAATGTGATAAAAGTCTCGACTCAAACAATCTAATGTTGCAAGGATTAATGTGTGAAACTTGTTTGTAATGTTCTTGTGTATATATCATGATAAAATGTTGTGAATTGTTTAGATGACCCACTGGGCTTTCAAGCTTACCCCTATTTTTCACATGCAGGTACTTAGAAAATAAAGTAGCAAGTTGTGACGTGGTTCAGTGATAGGGGTAGGATGGTAATCTGGACAAGATTTTAATTAGTGAATGAGCTAATTACTTGTTTAACTTTGTGAACTTTTCTTTAAAAAGGGTTGTATTGACCCTAGAAATTTTGATAAAACCTTATTATGATTATTGAAGGGATCATGATTTACTTTAAATGTATGTGTTTTGGACTTGAATTCATTAGTTCTATTTGATGAATGTATTTAAATGTTGTGTTTATAATGAATGGACAATGGCAAGTATCCTCACAATTTAATATGGAAATTTGTATAGTGGAATTATGTGGTTCTTAGCATGAAGATGAAAGGGTATTCGTTTATCTTAACCAGCAAGTTGGTTAGAAGAATATAAATTCATAGTGCTGCAAATTTTATTACCTATATAATGGTTATGGGTTAAGATAGACGGATACGATTAACATCTCGATTTTTAGTGATTTTCTCGATAAAATTAAAATATTCATTATTTTACTTGAAATTTAAGTTTTGAAAATCGGAGTGTTACAGGTTCCATTTCAATTTCGACATGTATTACTTTTCTTGTTACTTTATTTGGTTGCACTTGGGCAAGGTGGGCGCAAGCCATGTGTGCAAACATTTGGAGCAGATTAGTTTGATGAAAACGACCCAGAAGAGAAGAGAGCAAAGAGTTCATTTTTCAATTGGTGGTACTTTGGTATATGTACTGGAGCCTCTGCAGCAATACTAGTAGTGTATTATGTTCAAGACCATGTTGGTTGGATGGTTAGCTTTGCACTTCCAGCATTTGCAATGACATTTGCACTTGTTATCTTTCTCCTTGGATGGAGATCATATAGACAGCAAGTTTGTATTGGGAGTCCACTTGCTCAGATTTTTCAAGTCTTCGTTGCGGCTTATCGTAAGCGAAATATTCATGACATCGAGGATGAATTTGCAGTTTCTCCTGAAGATGGGCGTCAAGCCCTTGCCCACTCGAATCAATTCAAGTAAGTGATCTATTAAAATTTGTTTTGAATGAAAGAACTAATTACCTCTTCACCATCTTGTAAAAAAGAAGAAAATCACAAGAGAATCAAAATGAGGTCTTCTTTTGAAAATGATAAGCTTGCCATTTTCAATTGAAGATATATCATGGTTGAACATCTTTCTTGATCAGGATCGAGTATGCTTAGACATTGATATAGTACTTATTCTTTGATAAAATCGATCAGTTATAATAAGCTCTTGATGTCAATCTTACAAAGTCAAGTTATCTTCAGATGTTTAAACAAAGCAACAATAACAGACAAGATAGACGCATAAAGCAAGACTCGAAACGCTTGGAAGCTTTGTTCGGTAACTCAAGTTGAAGAAGTAAAGCTCGTGATCCGTCTAATACCAATCTGGTTTAGCTGCCTAGCTTATGGTGTGGTTTTTGCACAAGGAGGCACATTCTATACTAAGCAAGGATGAAGCTGAAACCATGTTGTAATGTCTAATTTAAGCCCGACTCGACATTACGGATCAAGCCTAATGTTTACCAGAGGACTTAACTTGGGCCTAAAATCAAGACTTTCCACAAAAAAGCTATAATTCGAAAAAAATGATTTATTAACTCAAAATGTGACTTAAGGGAGGCTGTTTTAAGAATTGTGGGCCCCATACACGTTAGTGAGTGCTAACGTTTTATTTTTTTTAAAGGGAAAGTAAGCTCCATTAACAGGAGCTTCACGTTTCTCAAGAAACTCAATATGTAAATACATAAGAAAGACATACAAGACTGTGAATACAAACTTAAAAAAGAACTGGAGATTCATAACTCAAGGCCTCTTGTCTTCATAACTGGACGATGATTGTATTTATAGATGAGGAAGCATGCAGGCAGACTTCAAAGCTCTTGGAATCCGTAATGGACAACTGGAGTAAGTGGACAACTGGATGCTTATCAGCATGAGGCGTGCATATGAACAGGACTTGTCGACTGAGTGCGGCTTGGCGTCTTGTGGAACAGTGGTTGCTTTACTAAAGTAAATAATATCTTTTGTCTGATACTGTAGATGAACAGTGACATGTCTGGATAAGATACCCTTACTTTTTATAAAGCTGGTGGAGTGTCAGCAGGCGTGCTTTGACTTGATGGAAGGATAACACTAACTGAGGATGAGCTCGAATCTAATGAGTTGGCCATGTGGGCAGGTGAGCTGACATTAGTGGGAACATCATATGAATGCACATCAGAAGGCATTGATGAAGATAATGCAGGAACATATGCATACTGTGTTGGGGGAAACATGGCAGAAAACACAGATATTGCTGAAGAAGACGTGGCGTAAGGAGCATGAGGAAGATATCTTGAGACGTTAAACGAATCTCGATATACTCGTCGATGCAGACACAAACGAATTGCTGGGAGTTCTGTATTAACTTGCAGAGGAGAAGAACGACGATAATGATGACTGTACAGACAATAGTACATGGCACTTAGACGGAGATGCAGATATGAATATTGTCTGAGCACATTATGGTGATAGCGGTGGCGAGTGATACCGGTGACATGGCGAATGTGAGGGGGATAAATTCTGTAACACCCCGTAATTTTAATTAAATACATACATTGAAGTACGCGTATATCGAGATGTAGAATATACGTATATGTACATTTAAAGCTATGTGTACATGTGTCAAATGAACTTGACAATGTCAAAAGTGAGTTCAGAACGTGATTTGACATAGAAATTGATTTCTCACACGTGTATTCCTCATGTAGATTGAGTGTATGAAGAAGAAGAACGAATAAAAAGATATAAAAGAAAATAAAATAATGAACAGTACTCGAATAAAAGACAAATTAAGTTTACTGTTCATATACTGTTCACGGAACAGTAAATCAATTAATTAAATGAGTTGCTGAATGAAAGAAAGAAAGAAAAAAAAACAGAGAGAAGAAAGAGAACCGAGAAGAAGGAAGAGAGGAAAAAGGAAATAACGTGGGATTCGCGTCCAATCGGGCCTCGCGATAAGTGATTTTCACTCCCTTTCTTCGTGAAATTACTATCTAAGCTAGATGTAACGATTCTAGCAGACTAATTTTAGCTATGGGAGCCGTTTTACGGCGTTTTGATAAATTGGGGTTTTGACCCAATGTGAATGAAAATCCACTAAAAAGGTAGAAAAACACTCTTTGGACGGTAGGGACCCCGAATATGTGGTTAGATTCCATTTCATGAGTTTTGGAGACCGTTTAACAATTCTAATACAATTTACATGTTTCGAATGAATAGTGACGAATAGTACTATGAACAGTGATGTGAATAGTAGACAGTGATGTGAATAGTGAACAGTGATGTGAACAGTAATAGTGACGTAAATAGTGAACAGTGATGTGAATAGCACTATTAACAGTGATTTAAACAGTGATTTGAAATCTTAGAATCATAGAGAGCTAAATTCCAGACGTTTCGATACTAAGATCGTGATTTTTGGATATGATTTGAGTAGCTAAAGATATGATAAATGGTGATTCTCATAATAGTCTATGGTTCATTTCAGTGTTTAAATTGAGAGCTCAAGTGCATGGAAAAATATTCTGGTGGAAGCAATGACGTTTATTGTTGCTCGATTTGACGTAGAAACCCCGTGTAACCACTGTGAGTATAGTTTTCTTGATTTGGTTCTTGTATGGCATTGTACGCATATAAAATGTTTGATTGTATGCATGTTATATGTATATATAATGCATTGCATTTTATGGATCATGCAAACTGATTTTAGCAATTGGAGTTTGTAATGATGTCATTTCGTTAGGAATTAGACCAGGATGAGGTTTTGCGAGTCCTCATTATCAGTAGGCCTGTCCTAACAAGGGTTGCGATCCTTGCAATGACTCTGAATTGGGTAATGAGAGGTTGTGGCTACCTTGTAACGGCCATACAAGGGTTAGACTCGCTCTCTTGCCTTGAGGAGGAGGGAGATTGTGCATTGTGTTATTGAAAACTCATGCAATTTATGTTGTTGACATGTATAATATATTCGTTGACTGATGCATGTGTTGACTAAGTTTTTGAAATGATTTTAAATGTCATATTTCTCTAAATTTATATAATTGCCATCTCAAGAACTATATTCACTGAGCTGTTGTTTGCTCGCCCCATTTCCTCCAATATTTCAGGTATTGAGTCGAAGGGAAAAGGAAACTCCGTGAGTGATAATCACGTGAGCCTTCGTCTGGTATGTGTATGTACGCTTGGAGAAAATAACTTATATTGTTAGTTTGATATGTATACTTATCACACATTATATATATATATGTATTATCATCTAAATGGGATGTGTGGGCGTATATATAGCTTAATATATTGGATGATGAAATGAAAATGTGATGTGTGAATGAATGGAATGATTATAGAGATCTATATTGGATTTGATTTGTGGTATATTTGGAAAAAGTTTTTTGTAAATGTCGGGAAGGATTGTGAGACAACGTTAAGGCTGACAGTGTATTATATACTGTATATGAGTATGTACAGTGTATAATACACTGTGCGGGTCATGACGTCAGCCTACGTCAGGGGTGTCGTGACAATATTGGTATCAGAGCCTAAGTTTCAAATTCGTAAAAAGATAAAAGCTTTTTGATATTATGATTGATTGTATGGGTATACATATGGGTAGTCCTATTATGTTGAGCCTAATCCAATATGCTATCTTGACTGAGAATCACCTGTGTCGGTGAATGTCAGAGTTGGAAACGAATAGTCAAGATTAACAATGGGAATTGCTGATCAAGAAAGGATCAGAAGGCTGAAAGGAAAAGAACTGGATGTAAGCCAGTGATAATAAATGATATAACTTATATATGGCTAGTAACTACCCAACAACAACGAAATGCACAGCTTATGAGCGTGTGGCAAAGTTGTAATGTGAGAAAGACAGAGGCTTGAACCATTGATAGCTCCAAATGTGGATGTTAATGGTGTGAGTACTTCTGTAAAAACCATATATAGTTGAGACTGAAGTAAAAATAAATCGAAGGTCTCAATGATAAGCCAGATGAAATGAAAAGATATGTGAAAGTTATGGAAACTTTCAGGAGAAGAGACTCTCCTATCTTAACTGGCAGTCTGATAATAGACGGAGCAAAGATTTTGCTACTCTGAGTGGAGGCCATCTTAGAGAAGGATTAAGTCTCTGAAACTGATAAAGCAAGTTAGCTAAGTTTAAGCTAACTGATGAGAAGAGATGATAGAAAATTGGGTTAAGGACTCATGAGATGATTAAGGCACGAGATTAATTAAAGAAGCTATGTTATGAGGGCTTCTATAATCATGCTGAAATTGATTTAAGGCATGAAAAAGTTTATCTTGTTACAATGTAGTGACATGCCTAACCATAAATACAAACATGAATTCAATAGACTGGTATAGTTTATTTTTGGGATGGATACTCTGAGAATGATAAAGGTCTAGAATAAATTTTGGGATCCTCTATGGCAGGTTTGATAATTGGTGGGTTATAAATATACGCGCAAGTTGTGAGGCAACCTATAAATTTTGGGTTAGCCAAAGCTGTGGTGAACTTGTTAAAACCAGCAATAGTGAGACAACTTGCATTGTCGTTAGAAGCCAAGTCATCAACACCAGTGTTAGGTAAAATGAGAACTAAGTAATGTACGGAAATGTTGGGACAATAATATGAAAGTCAAGATGAGTTTAACATTGAGAAAGGTTGAGATTTTGGCAGTATGAATGACTCTAATTTTGTTAGTACCTGACCCAATAATAATGGGAAAAAGGGAAGTGATGTTAACGAAATATGAAAACCAGAAGTGGTTTTCAATGCCTGAGCAGGAGTCACAGACTGCGTACATTGTATCTCGACCAATGATTGTCTATTATCAATCTAAAAAAATAATAATACAAACACGGGATGTGTTAGTGTCCAGTTAGTCAATAAGGAATGCCCTAGTAAGTTTTATCAATGTGACTCCACCAGATTTGTGAGAATAAATTACAGTAAATGCAAGACCAATCCAAAGATTTGTAAGACATTGATAACAGGTATGATCAACATTTTGTTATTGTGCATATTCTGATGTGTTGTTGGATCTACCTGGTCCTTTATCTCTGGTGATATGGTAGATAGATTGTATTATCTTCTGTTATAATAGTATATCATTGATTGTGAGTATGCCTACAGGAGAAAGAATCTACCATGATATGGTTAGCAAAGAGTATGTGTAATAAATATGAGGGTCATCAAGTAAGTATGGACTTTAGAATATGAAATTTTTGGAATTAGATGCTTTGTTGGGTATGATTGGTTGGTCACCTCTCATGCCAGGTGGAGAGTAATATGCTGAATAAGTGAAAAATTCTCATTTTGAATCTTGAGAAATTATACTCTCAAAATCTTCTATCTAAGCTAAGAAAGTTATTAACGAGGACATGGAGAATATGGCTAGTACAAAGCCATTTAGAGTAATGTAATAAGGCATACAGTTGATTAAAATTCCTGTGGTGAGCTGGTATATTGGAGTATTCTCTGAGGAATTATTAAAATTGACACATGGACAAGAGATTGATAGCATATAAAACTGATGCCAAGCACCTGAGCAATCGTGAGGATTTAAGGTGTATGTAAATGTGTTAATGAGCAAAAGATTTATTATCCTTGATATGCCACCTTGGAGAGCATTTGTGATAAGATGGAAAGAAGGTATAGTGATATATGTTTAAGTATGAGTTACTATTAACTGAGCAAGGATAGATGGTCGAATTCGATTAACTACATGGAGCCAAAATTTCTTTAAGATCATTTTGAGATCTAGGCACCATCAATTAAGAATTCGAGAAAAGGAAGTAATGCAAACTGTTTTAAGACAAGATATGGATATTATGACATTTTGGTAACCTTGATTAATGTGTCAATCACGTTATAGGATTGATGGAGTGGGTATATGAACCCTATCTTGATTATTACATAGTCTTCGATGATGCTATATGAAATTGTCCCAAGAAAATGAGAGGAGCATGAATAGCACCGCGGAATTATCTTGTAGTCACTGAGAGAGCACCGATTGAGTGCCAAGCTTGGTGAATATAAGTTTTGAATATAATTAAGATGAGAATTTTTGGATCACATGACCAGTTTAAATCATATCGTTAAGGATGCAGCGAAGGTCAAAGTGATAATACTACTGTTAAAACTGATTTTAATGATGGAAATCAGCAGTTCTCTGGTATTCGTTGTAGGTTATAGAAAGTGCGTGGAAAGATCCTTGAAGCTATCTGTTCCACTCACGAAACTAAACCAGATGAATGCTAAATACTGTGTAGACCGTTGTGCATGGGAAAGCTCTCACAGTATTGTACGAGTTTTAGAACCTGGAAGTAATTGTGATTGATGAATATCACGTCCAGATCTGGGTTTTGCATTGATACAAAAGGATAGGTTAATTACTTGTGTCTCCAGATATTTGGTAGTGCACGAGAATAACTATTCTGAGAGAATAAAAATTAGTTGGTAGTTATTTTGACATAATGAGAGCATTGCCTCTATAATAAAAACGGTCACATTATCTTCAGATTTTAAGAGTATGAAGTAATTATTTGAACGGAAAGAAACTGAATATGAGGTAATAAATGTGCCAAGAATTCCTGAAGGATTTGATTTTATATTGAATTAGTATCTTGGGAAAGGCTAAGATGTTGCTGAGGCATTGAGCAGGAAACAGGCTGAAACTGGAGTAGTAACTATCAGTTAGCTAGAAATGGAGATTGTTTGTGAGTGAGAGTTACAGTTAGAGTGTACTCTCTATTACTCCATGTGTTGATGTTTGTGCTCGAATGCATGTTCAGCTGATTGATACGCATATTCAGAGAGTAAAATTTATGATGAGACGAGTATGATATTAGTATGAAAGATTATGGAATTGGTAATATGGATTGTGTTCAATGAAGATGAGATTCAAATGGTATCTTATGGGTTATGGGTAGAAATGATACCATTTGGATAACCATTAGTGGACTGATAAGTCTCTGTATTCTTCCAATGAACACCAGTATTCTATTGATAGACTGAGCATATTGTATATGTGTGAGATAAGGAGATTTGATGGGAGTACTCAGATATTTGTCATGTCGGATTAAGATCCGAAGATTGTGTCGGGATTTGATATATGATGCAGACTCGATTTGGTACTCATCTCCTTCTCAGTGTGATATTGTATTCTCAGACTGGCTGACAGACTGAGAGAGTGACTTTGATGCTTGCGAGCATGCTCGGGTCTAGTATACTTGAATTTTGGTGGAAGTTGGAAGGAATACTTTATTTGTGTAAACTTGTGTGTATAAACAGCTAGTATAAGAGCATAATGATGGCATTCTAAAGGTTTGATAATAAGCCTTATAGATCTCCAACTTGTTGAATTGAAAGTGTGGAGTTATTGTTATTGGTGCCAGAGGATAGTATTAAATACACAAGGTTGGTATATAGGCCTTGATATATTGTATTGTGGCTGACCTAGTTTTGCTAAGAGTCTTACCACAGAAAATATTCCTTGATTCTAAATTTCGAGGACGAAATTCCTTAAGTTGGGGAGATTGTAACACCACGTAATTTTAATTAAATACATACGTTGAAGTACGCGTATATCGAGATGTAGAATATACGTATAAGTACATTTAAAGCTATGTGTACATGTGTCAAATAAACTTGGCAATGTCAAAAGTGAGTTCGGAACGTGATTTGACATAGAAATTGATTTCTCACACGTGTATTCCTCATGTAGATTGAGTGTATGAAGAAGAAGAATGAATAAAAAGATATAAAAGAAAATAAAATAATGAACAGTACTCAAATAAAAGACAAATTAAGTTTACTGTTCATATACTGTTCACAGAACAGTAAATCAATAAATTAAATGAGTTGCTGAATGAATGAAAGAAAGAAAAAAAGAAAAAAACAGAGAGAAGAAAGAGAATCGAGAAGAAGGAAGAGAGGAAAAAGGAAAGAACGTGGGATTCACGTCCAATCGGGCCTTGCGGTAAGTGATTTTCACTCCCTTTCTTCGTGAAATTACTATCTAAGCTAGATGTAACGATTCTAGCGGACTAATTTTAGCTATGGGAGCCGTTTTACGGCGTTTTGACAAATTGGGGTTTTGACCCAATGTGAATGAAAATCCGCTAGAAAGGTAGAAAACACTCCTTAGACGGTAGGGACCCCGAATATATGGTTAGATTCCATTTCAGGAGTTTTGGAGACCGTTTGACAATTTTAATACAATTTACATGTTCCAAATGAATAGTGACAAATAGTATTATGAACAGTGATGTGAATAGTGGACTGTGATGTGAATAGTGACAGTAATGTAAATAGTGAACAGTGATGTGAATAACACTATGAACAGTGATGTAAACAGTGATGTGAACAGTGATGTGAACAGTGATTTGAAATCTTAGAATCGTAGAGAACTAATTCCGGACGTTTCGATACTAAGATCGTAATTTTTGGATATGATTTGAGTAGCTAAAGATATGATAAATGGTGATTCTCATAATAGTCTATGGTTCATTTCAGTGTTTAAATAGAGAGCTCAAGTGCATGGAAAAATACTCTGGCGGAGGCAATGACGTTTATTGTTGCTCGATTTGACGTAGAAACCCCGTGTAACCACTGTGAGTATAGTTTTCTTGATTTGGTTCTTGTATGACATTGTACGCATATAAAATGTTTGATTGTATGCATGTTATATGTATATATAATGCATTGCGTTTTATGGATCATGCAAACTGATTTTAGCAATTGGAGTTTGTAATGATGTCATTTCGTTAGGAATTAGACCCGGATGAGGTTTTGCGAGTCCTCATTGTCAGTAGGCCTGTCCTAACAAGGGTTGCGATCCTTGAAATGACTGTGAATTGGGTAATGAGAGGCTGTGGCTACCTTGTAACGGCCGTACAAGGGTTAGACTCGCTCTCTTGCCTTGAGGAGGAGGGAGATTGTGCATTGTGTTATTGAAAACTCATGCAATTTATGTTGTTGACATGTATAATATATTCGTTGACTGATGCATGTGTTGACTAAGTTTTTGAAATGATTTTAAATGTCATATTTCTCTAAATGTATATAATTTCCATCTCAAGAACTATATTCACTGAGCTGTTGTTTGCTCACCCCATTTCCTCCAATATTTCAGGTATTGAGTCGAAGGGAAAAGGAAACTCCGTGAGTGATAATCACGTGAGCCTTCGTCTGGTATGTGTATGTACGCTTAGAGGAAATAGCTTATATTGTTAGTTTGATATGTATACTTATCACACATTATATATATATATTTATTATCATCTAGATGGGATGTGTGAGTATATATATAGCTTAATATATTGGATGATGAAATGAAAATGTGATGTGTGAATGAATGGAATGATTATAGAGATCTATATTGGATTTGATTTGTGGTAGATTAGGAAATTTTTTTTTGTAAATGTGGGGAAGGATTGTGAGACTACGTGAAGGCTGACTGTGTATTATATACTGTATATGGGTATGTACAGTGTATAGTACACTGTGCCGGTCATGACGTCAGCCTACGTCAGGGGCGTCGTGACAAATTCTCTTCTTTATCTTTATTAAGTGGGGATAAAGATTCCCAGTATTGTTGAGTATCTTGATAATACTCGTCAGTGTGAGAGGATGAAGGAAGAGCACTGCGAATTGTTTCTTCTGCTTCTACTATGGCGGCGTAATAAGCTTCATATTCAGCAGCAAGCTGTTCTGCAGTGAGGGGAGTGTTGTCCGAATATGGAGGATAAGGCGGACTGGTAGGACTGAACGGTGCCAAGGACTCTAGCAGAGAAGAGAGGTGTTCTTCATGAATAAATTCACGAGGGCCTCTGATAAAAGGAGGTGGTTGCGTATCTGGCTGATTGTTGATATCATTAAGAAAACTGCAAAGGCCGGATAAGATAGAGTCTGAAATATGGCAGGAATACGACTGGAACTTCTGGATATAATGCTTTGAACTTAACCCTTGTTCTGAATCAGCATAGGGTTGGTGACAGATATATATATAGCCGTTGTGAGAGTAGGATTCTGTCGTATTTTGTTGATTTCTTTAATCCACGTATAAAGTGGAGCAAACAGTGTCAAACAATCCTTAATCCGGGAAGGTTCAGAATCTTGAATTTGCCTGAGTAGCATTAATGGAGGGAATGCTACAACGATCTTGTAAAGACAAGATACACACCAAATATACCAATACAGATTTTCAGTAAGAATGGTACGAAGGTGTATGAGGAACAGATATGGACGAGTTTGGTTAAATGAGTTGCCATTCTGTATATGTTCTGGAAAGTCCATTATATGCAGATGGGCTTAATAAAACATTTTGGACCGGGCTAATTCATTCACTTCATGGGTTGTTTTGGGCTCAGAATAGTCAAGAGGAACAGTAATAACACATATGAGTGGGATGGATCCATATGGATTGTGTAACATGATAGGCTTAGATAACCTGGGCTGAAAAGAAGAGATTTCAGACTTGGGCTGTACAAAAAGAGGAAATGTACAAGAACCAGAGACCAAAGAGATCTGTGGTTTGGACTTTTGGATTGGCCAGGTGAGAAAGTCTGCAAGCACATTCTTCTGACCAGGAATATGCTTTACTGTGAAATTGTATTGTGTGAACCATTCTTGGAGACTAAGATGTTGGGCAGATGGGACCAATTTATTTTTGAATTCCAACATTTTGGGAAATGAGGAATTGTCCATCTGGATTTCAAACTTTGCTGGTCGAAGGAAGAAGGCAAACTTTGTAATTCCATTTTTGACTGCCAATATTTCCTTGATAGAAATATGGTAATGTAGTTCTGCCTGTGAGAAAGCACCACTTTGATAGCCACAAATGTTAGGTGGTGTTTGACCAATGTCTTCAAGAAGTACTGCGCCCCAATATAAATCAGATGCATCCGTTTGAAGGATGAGTTTACCATTGGTAGGTAAAACAAGAGGCGGAGGGTTATGACATAACTACTTTAGTTGTTTAATAGCATAAGAATGAGTATCTTGCCAAGAAGGAGGATTCTTCTTCAAAAGTCCTGATAATACTGAAGTATACTGAGTAACCTTAGGCAAGAAAGACCGAAGATAATTGACAATACCAAGGAATTTCTGTAATTGTTGCCGAGTGAAATTAGCATCAGGAAACTGTAACAATTCGATGGCAATATGGGATCCTGGTTGGTAGACTCCATTAAAGAATTTCATATCGAGGAAATCGATTTCAGAAGTATTTAATATGCTTTTATTCTTAGAGAGCATGATACCAACGACTTCAGTGATATCAAGAAACTGATGAATCAACTGTTGATGATCGTGATCATTTTTGGAGAACAGTAAAATATCATCAATGTATATCAAAGCCGAAGAGAGAATAGGAACATATATAGTGGTCATAACTTTCTAAAAATGAGATGGAGCAACCTTGAGATCGAAGGACATTACCGTCCATTGGTAATGAGCATTAGGAATGCAAAAGGCGGTTTTGTGCCGATCGTCTGGATGAACACCAAGCTGCCAATATCCAGCTTTTAGATCAAACTTGCGGTATATTGTAGCACCAGCAAGGAGGGCTAGTTGAGAAGAAATCTTGGGAAGAGGGAACTTATCATCTTGCAGAAAAACATTAAGAGGCTTGTAGTTGATGACAAGTCGTTTCTTATTTCTTTGTTGTTCAGCTCTTTTATTCACATAAAATGCTTGACACGCCCAAGTTGAAGAGGTAGGTTCAACCAAACCTTGTGCAAGCAATTTAGTACACTCATGTGGTGCAAGAGTAAGATCATCAGGAGGCATCCTTGGATGGATGGCCTTAGTAGGATTGATGTCTTCATTTTTCTTGAAAGGGAGATGGACATAGTACTGAGCATTCTTCCATAGAGGATGAGGATTACTGAAATCCTTATGAGATTCCGTAAATGATCTATAGAGTTTAGCTTGAAGATCATCCATAGTTTATATAGCGTAGAGCTTCGGAATACTAGTATAGGGAATAAACTGTTGTTTGTACTGAATACCTCGAGGAAGTATTCGTAACTGTGTTATGGAGTAGATGTCCATACCAATCAGAATATCTTTATCGGGAAGATCACACCCGATAACATGAGTCCATATGATACAATCAGGGAAGATCTTCAGACCAATCTTCCTGGTAGTGATGAGATTTGTTTGAAAAATCTCATTATTTGCTGCTTTGAATAACTCCTTATGTGGTTTCCAACAGTTCGTAGGAAGAATCCTAGGGTTCATCATGCTTTTGAAAGCTCCAATATCAAAATATGCAATAATCTTTATAGGTTGTTCATACTTGGAAGTAACGAGGGAAATGGGAGCATATGGCATGAGAGGCTTAACGTCAGATGTAAAAAATGAATGTGAAATCATTCCTATATAATCTTCATCGGAAAAAAGAGTTTCATAATCGATATCAGAATCTGATGAATGACCTTCATAAGCAAAGATAGTTTTTTCATCAGGAGAATCTTGTTCCGAGAATATAGATTCAATGTCTTGATCAGGCAAGAGAGAATAAGATTGTTGAATCTGGTTAATCAAATGTTGGCTCTTCGTTTTGTCAGGGCATTGTTTGGCATAATGTCCTGGCTTTTTGCAAATATAACAGCGAGCCTGTTTTGGAGAAGAAAACCGACGCTTGAAATAGCGAAGACGACTTTTTTTCTTGGTTGACCAAGAAAATTTTTTCTTGGAAGAGCGAGACTTGTAGGGAAACAAATGTTTCTTCTTCTTCTTCTTCTTCTTCTTGTATGGATCCTTATTTTTACAGGAACATTTATTCTGTTTATAGCCAATTTCAAGGAACTTCTTGCGGCAAGCGTGATTGAAATTAATATCAGGATTTGACATTTCTTTGATCGACTTGCGAATTTCACATAATTTGTTGATAGCTGCAGTAAGAAATTGGAAGATTTTTGCAAAAGAGATTTGATCCATAGGTCTGCCAGTAGCTAGAATCAGCCGATTAAGCTCTGCATGTGTTTCTTCTGGCAAGGAAGCCATGAAGGTATATTTGAGATCTGGCTTGTTGATCCCACCAAGAAGGTGAAAACGTAGGATCATACGAGAGAAATGCTTTCAGAGATCTCGTTTGACTAAAGAACAACACTTCATTGTAAAATACTTTTGTTTATACTATTTCTTGACAAGAGTAATATCGACAACAAATTCTTTCAGCATGAGTTGATAAACTTCAAAGATAGTCATTTTGACTATTTGAATAATACGGTATTCACCCATGCTTAATAACCAGTCACGAAGGAAGCCAGTACAACGAGAGAAGAAATCTCGAAGAACATCTTCAGAGGACTTGTGTGAGCATTTGGTTATCCATCCATGCACACTAGGTAGATAACTTGATATGCCATTTCTCAACAAGGATGTCATCAAGAGAAAACCAAGGACCATTAGTATTTCTGGTGGCAGATTGAGGAGTGTCGTGAGGACCAATAAAAGGAGCATCATTAGTATTTTCGTCAATTACTTCAGTGATTTCAGGTTCATGACGAGAAGAAGAGGCTTCTTGGGCCATACTGATGTTGGCTACATTAGTAATATCCATAATCTGAGGATCATCATCGGATTGATCATAAAGCGGAGAAGAATCATCAACAGAGGAGACTTCCATCTCAGCAAAGTCAGATGAGATGAAACCTTCCAGATCAGTAGCAGTTGGAGAATCCATAAAAGGAACTGAATTAGAGGGAAATGTTGCATCATTTTGTGCTGTCTTCTGATCTTGATGGACAAGATGGTCAAGTAAATGGACAAAAGGTTCAATAGGATGGGACGGAGGTGGCTCATGTTGATATTGTGGTTCAGTAGAGGGTGGTTGAGGATCAGGTGGTGGAAAGGGAGTTGGTGGTGGAACAGGGCTACTGGATGGATGCGCAAGAGGAGCATAATACTCAGGTTCATGTTTCATAAGAGCTTTACCTTTAGGTTGGCCAAAGATAGGGCAAGGACCTTGAAGAGGAGGTGGTTTTGGAGATGATCTCGGAGGTGGTCTCTAAGGAGGTGTTGGTTTAGGTTTGAGGAACATACTAGAAAAGAGGAATTGGGTAGAGTCAACAGGGATTTGTGGCCGAGGTGTAGGTTGTGTTGAAGTGAACATATAAGAATCCAAGATAGTCTGATAGGAATCAGGGGGAGGTTTCTTATATTTTTGAAGATCAGCAGTGACATAGGATAACTGTTGTTTCAACCATTGGAATGAATGAACAGGAGGGCTGCCCTTGTGATATTTGTAAATAGGCTGGATCATCACCAAATGATGCACAAAAAGATTTTCCAGTGGTTGATTTAGGAGCTCGAAACTAATTTTGACGAAACCATCATGCTGTTTCTTCATGAGAGGACATGCGGTAGTTGTGACTAGTTCATAACGCTTCAGGAACTGTTTGTAATTTGTGAACCAGGTAGTAGGCATCATTTGATTAAGATCTTTGCGAGGGATCTGCTTTGGATCTGGACAATGGTAGGAACTTCATTGTCGTTGACAAAAGCCATGACTGTGCCATGGGGCTTCTGAGTACGAAGATGAATAACATGATCCTGTAATCTGAATGCCATTTGATGATGGAGCGTAGCTATGACACTGTCAACACGGTGGCAAACACCAGAGAACTGAACTTGAACTTTAAACCTTGTTGGTAATGTGGGATCACTCAAACATATATTGAAATTTGGGGTTATGGTGAAGACCATGGAGCCATGACTAAGAGTAGTGATTACAGTACCAATACATGCATGTTCATAGTTCAGTAAATTTGTGTCTAACAAAGCAACTCTGGCGAATAATGGAACATCGCCTTTGCCATGATAAGATAGAACAAGCCGAATAGCGCCAAGATGGACATGGGTATAGCCGTTGGCTAACCAGTGGCGTATAAACTCAGGCTCGAACTCAAGTGTAACATACTGCTCTTGATGAGTGGATTCAAGCTGGCAGTTTGTTAAGGCAGTGCTTTGGACGTATTCTTTGATAGGAGAGACCTTTCTAGAAATTAAAGTACGAACTGAAGTAGTAAAAGACTGACGCTTTTTCGTAAACAGAGAATACAGATTAAGTAACGGAGGTACAATTTCATTGATTTTGCTATCTTCAGGTATATGAGTAATTTCTACAAGCTGATCTATCTTTGACTTATTGTTTTTAAGACATGACTCAGGGAGACTGGAGAAATTAAAAGACGAAGTCTTACGAATAGGAGTTGCAGTAGCTACAGAGGTAGAAGGTTTATTGTCACCGAAAACATCCATGGATAAGGTATGACAAGGTTTATTAAAATTTTTAATAAAGTTAATTTGATAAAATTAATAAATTATTATCAAAATAATTTTTTTAAAAATATTAAATTATTTAGATTAATAATGAAATTAATAAATTAATATATTCTACAAAATTAATTTAAATAAAAACAATTAAAATTAAATTATTTTTGTAGAATATACAATTAAAATTAATTTAATAATTAATATTTGTTAGTGCAAAATCTTGTTGAACCAATTATCATCATGTCCCTTACAAGAATAGGTCCTTTATATGAACGATATTTTGATGATTACAATCCACATTTCATTTATAATAACATTATTTGCATAGCACATCTAATCCTACATAAAAGCTTCGAAGAATCAATGATGGATGGTGAACGTGTTGTCAAGATCCATTTGAAGACCATGATCACTTGAAGAATATATATATCGTTATATGATTAGATTGTGTTTAGGTTGTAGAATCTTTATTATCATATGATTGAACAATATACATGACTGCATGTTTTAGTCGAGTTGCTTTTCGATCATTGAATTTTCTATGTTTGATTTGATCTGAAAATACTGAGATTTTAATCGTATTTATCGAGTTTTAAATGAAAAATCAAAACTGTTTTTACGTGTCCGTCAGGACGCTAATACATCTTTTAGGCCGCTAATGTCTTAGCAACGCTCTTATGGACTTGGTAAGTTAGGACGCTAATGAAACATTAGGACGCTGATAATGTTCAAGGTTGAAATGTACTTATTCATCAAAACGCTTACTTCATCAGTAGCGGCCTCATTTAAGTAAACCTGTGAACTTATTAGGACGTTGATTCAACATCAGCTTGCTTATAGTTTTCGTGTTAAAAATATCAGGATGATTACTCGTTAGTAACGCCCTCGTGACTTTAAATACTTTAAAACAATGTAGGACGCTAATTGTGGATTAGCACCATCATGAAGTTTAGTAGTTTTAATCGCCAAGTAAGTTAGGACGCTTACGATTAAGTAGCACCCTCACTTCACAGTTCAGCGGGACACTTATGGTCCATGAGCACCCACAAAGGAACAAAATGACAAAGTTGATTTTTTTTTGCGTCAGGAGATTAACCAATCAGGACGCTAATTCAACACTGTCATCGTTCAGACACTTGCATTTTTTCAAATTACTTTTTCAGAACTATGCAAAACTTTCCAGAACCTTTTGAATCTTTTTAGAACGTTCAAATACTTTCCTTTTTCATGAAAGATCAGAAGATTCAGGTGTTGTGGCCGTATTTGCACAGAGCTGAATTGACCTGTTTCGGGAAAGAATGTATTTGTTGTTTTTGAAATGACTTTGTGCACCAAAATTATCAAGTTCATTGTGCCACTATTATTTCTATATATATGTTTCCTTAGAGCAGATAAAAGATCATTGATCTATCTAATACGAAAACTGAAAATCATTCAAAACGTTTAACAATTTTCATTTATGCAAAAACTTTTGGAAGTTAGTCTTCTACTCACTACTTTAAACTCTCGATCTTTTGAAACACATTAAGTCTTCTGGATTAGTTGATCTTCATCTATATCTTTTCAAAAATCCATTGAAGAAGATGAAATGTAATGCCCTAGAAATCCTTTCATTTAGCCGTTAACCCGTTTGTGTTTTGCCCAAACTCTATGTATTTGCCTTGTTGTGTTTGATTGTGTGTTTGATGTTTATGCGTTGATTTTATGATAACTTTATGTTGGGTGCGTTGATTGGACTTGGGGATGTTAGAATCGAGTCTGGCATGCATTTTCACATAGAAAACGCCTAGCTAAACGTGAAATTTCGATGAGTATCGAGAGCATAATGTCGAAAATAAGATTGAAAATTTTGGGTAACTATGGAGCGAGCTCCATGGATTAAAAAACCCATAAATTCTGCTCGGACTCCCGAGGAGAGCGCTCCATGACCAAAACTCGGGAAAAATGTTGCTCAGTAAATAGAGGAGCGCGCTCCACGGCCAAAAACCCAGAAAAAATACTATTTTTCCAATTTTTCAAGTGTGGGCCCAATTTCGTCTATTTAAGCAACCAACACCTATTTTGAGCTCATTAGCACATTTTTGAGCTTGGAAAGAGGGGAAAGAGGGGAAAGAGGAGGAAAGGAGAAAAACGGGAGAAAGCTAGGGTTCTTGGTGGTTCTTTGCTCAAATCTCACCCAAGGTTTGTGTTTTTCCCATCTTTCTGTTAACCTATACGGTTCATCACTTGCTCGTCCCTAAATATGCTGTGATATTGTATATTTTGATGACCACAAACAAAGTACTTTTCAGTGCTAACGATCGTTTATCAAGATTTCATCAAAGCACCTGGGGAAAGCAAAAAGCCAAGGAATGACTCGATCAAGGAACTCAAAGATCACATCCAACGGTCAAGTTCGTTTGAATCAAAAGGACTTCAACGATCATCATGATTTCAAGATCACTTCACTCGAGCGATTCAATCAAGCTTCAAGTCTACATCTCTCAATCAACGTTCAAGTCATTCAACTCCGCGCGAAGCTCTTATTGAAGATCTCATAATGAAGAGTTGAATTTAACAGTTTTGAGAAATGAGAAATACACAAAGTATTTAAGGTATGTCTTTCTCTAATCGTTATTGTTCAAACGTTTTCCAAAACCATGCACAAACCACTTGCATACTTGCATGTTTTGATCATACGTTTTACGGTATTTCAAATGATTTAATTTTATATATTTAATTTAAAATTTATCGAGTTTTTATTCGCATTTATCGATTATTTAATCACGAGTCAAAACTGTTTTCAAAGAGTTTTTCAGGACGCTAATGAGATAGTAGCGTTCTCCTGAACTTGATAAGTCAGGACGCTGATAGTTCATTAGGACACTGATAACGTTCAAGGTTGAATTGAACTAATTTATTAGGACGCTTACTTGTATAATAGCGACCTCCTTTATTAGTCAACTTCTGAAGTTGTCAGCTTACTGAAAGATTTCTAAAGTTCTTCAAAGAATGTATCTTTGAGGACACTGATAGTTATAAGTTGGATAAATTATCAAGACGCTACCTGGATAGGAGAGCTCTCACCTTTGGGAATCAATTTAGTAACTTTCAGGACGCTGATTGTCCTTTAGTTTGCTTGTGTTTAGTTTCAAATGTTTTAAATATGTAGTAGGACGCTTACATTGTTGTAGCGCCCTCATATTATGTCTTATGTTTTAAACTTGTAGGACGCTTACTTGGAAAGTAGCGCCCTCATGCACTTACTCGTTTTAAAACATAGCAGGACGTTAACTGTGCATTAGCGCCCTCAGGTTTAAGTCGTTTAAGTGTCAAAGTAAGTCAGGACGCTTACGAGTTAGTAGTGCCCTCACTTAAGTGTTCAGCAGGGTGCTTATACGTAATAAGCACCCTCAAGGAACAAAACGACAAAGTTGATATTATGCGTTAGGACACTAATTATGGAATCAAGACTCTAATTCAACAACCGTCACTGTTCGAACAAGTACACTACATAAGTTTAATTTTTCGAAACAGACCTTTGCACAAAGTCCTTTCCAGACCTATCAGAGATCGTCTTTGATACATGAAATAAGTTTTTTCTAAAACTTTCATTTTTTATGAAATCTGAAAAGAACCAGAATGTTAGTGAAAATTGCAGTTGCCATTTTCATATAACATTCTAGCCGTTGTGTGTAAACATTCATATTATTTGAACTTCAAATGTCTAACGACTATGTCTCACTAAGTCTATAAATACCAGCACTTAGGACCAAACAACTTGCCAATCTGTTTGTGTTGTGCCAATAGTTTTTGAAAGTTAGTCTGTGTCAAAATGTTTTTCATTATCTAAACTTTCAAAGTATTTTCACTGATACCTCTACGTATTCAAATGATTTTCATACTGAGCTTATTTTCATTCTATCTTTTAAATTCTATTTGATCTGGTATGAACTCAAATTCTCAGCACCGATTCATACTTGGTATTATTCTTGCTGAAGATAGAATTTGAGATATAGTTCATGAGAAATACAGTTGAAATTGATTTCATATCTTAAGTACTGTATTGAACTATATTAGTAGTTGTGTTAACTACTGATCATTGAACCAGAAGTTTTCATACTTATATTTTACATCTATCTTGAAAATTGTCTGTGTTCTTGACTTACACTAGTCATTCAATTTTCAAATCAATGTTTATTTGGTATCATATTATTTTTGAAGAAGCACTGATTTTCATATCATATCATTCATGCTTTTCGAAACTACACTTGAGCAATACCGGACATTGAAAGGTAAAGGACTGTAGGTGTATTTCAACTTAGCATTACATATTCATATTTCAAACCTTTATAATGCTATGTACTGAGCTTTATTGTAAAGTGTTCTACTCAGTTAGAACCAACATTATTGTGTTGTAATGCTGGTGTGTTTCTGGACTGAAACAACCAGGACAAGTGAATGTAGTTCACTTAATGATTTCAGGATTGAAATCATGTAAGGTTATCTCTGAACTTGTAAAAGAGAAAAAGGTTCATCCTCACCTGCAAGTAGGTAACCGGTTCATCCTCATCCCGCAAAAGGATAGGTGTATCCTTAACCTAAAAAAGGATGGGTTATCTCTTAACCTGTAAAAAGAGAACCGATTCATCCTCATCCCGCAAAAGGATAGGTGTGTCCTTAACTTGAAAAAGTATAGGTTATCTTTTAACCTGTAAAAGAGAACCGATTCATCCTCATCCCACAAAAGGATAAATGTGTCCTTAACCTGAAAAAAGATAGGTTATCTCTTAACCTGTAAAAGAGAATCGGTTCATCATCATCATGCAAAAGGATAGGTGAGTTCTTAACCTGAAAAAGAATAGGTTATCTCTTAACCTATAAAAGAGAACCAGTTCATCCTGTTCCCGTAAAAGGATAGGTTATCTTTTAACCTGTAAAAGAGAAACAATTCTTCTTTATCCCGTAAAAGGAACATGGTTTTTTTCATATCCAAGAAAAAGAAAATATGGTTCATCCTTAGCCCGTAAAAGGATAGGTTTGCTTTTAACCTGTAAAAGAGCAGTTGAGGGCAATTATAACGGTGTGGTTCTCACCCGTAAGAGAATCAGTTAGTGGATTGAGAAAATCTTAATTGAGAGATTAGGTAGTGGATGTAGGCTTGGCCGAACCACTATAAATCTGTGTCTCACGTTTGCAATTTAGTTTGTGTTCTATTTTGCATCAAATTCCAATACACTCATGTAAATCACTAAGTTATTGGAAGATATTTTTAAAATTGACCATTGCACCCAATTCACCACCCTCTTGGGTGAACCAACACTTTCTTCCTAAAATCTCCTAGTGGTTGTGTAGATAAGCTTTGTTTTGACCGAAGGAAGGGTATGAACCACGGATTTGTGGTGACCCTAAACTAGGGTTTATTGATTTCTACCATTTTAAGCTTGTTTATGGTGGAAACAATCCTCTATGACCTAGATCTACCCTTGAAATGCATTTTACAAGCACTTCACCACATTTCTGGTGGTGCAAGGGTGGAAACCCTTAGGGCCATGGTGTATGCTATAGATTTGGGTTCCTAGGTTGATTTGGAACCCAATGACACCATTTTTTTTCCAATTTCTAGCAAGAAATTGGTAGAGCTAAATGTAATGGCCCTAAACCTAAAACATGGACTTAGGGTTTGCCATTTTAATTGCATGTCAACTATGTTGAATAAATGACTGATTCTAGTTGATTGATGGTGGAATTCAATGATTATACCCATTGGAAACCCTAGGTGTAGTATAAAATAGCCTAGGGCTTAATTTTGGAACTTTTCCCAAAATTGGGGCTTTTGACCTAAACCAAGTCAATTGATTAAATTGACTTGGAAATTGTCTAATTGGGCCCAAATTGAGTGGAATTATGAGTTTAGAATGTTTGAGCCTATGTTAGAATTGTATGACTTAGTTCAATTTGTCTCTATGCCTCTTGTAGAAATTTTCCCCAAATTAGGACATATTCTATGTGTTGGCTTGAATTGGGGATTTGAGTTGATTGTGATCAATCTTTCATGGATTAGTTGTTAAATGGTGCTTTGACTTGGATTGCCATGAGTAGACCTAGACTTAGACTATGTCTTGTGCGGATGTCGAGGTTGATCATGAGAAAAGAAACTCATGATGGGGATTAGATGCACATGGACTTGTTGATTTGGGAATTAATCATGATTAGTGTATTTGTGTTTGGATGATCATGGAAATTGATGTGTGTGCATGTGATCATGCCTTACAGGATCTTGATTTGGATTTGGAATTCGTGTAGACTCGTGTTTGGATAGCTTTGCTTGCGTGGCTTGGTTGTGAGTAGTTGTTCCTTATGATTATCACTTGTGTCATCATGTTAAATGTCATGAAATATCTTTGTGAAAATGCATGTGTTTAATGTGATTTGAAATGACATGCATTGGGATTCTAGAAGGCTTGGCATGTTGTCAAGCTAAGTTGTCTCTAGATATTGAGTATCTAGAAGGCTTGAGTAATTACCAAGCTAACTCGTCTCTAGAAGTGGAATTGAATGTGGTTGACATACGCCACAAGGGAGGATCATTGCACTTGAGAGTGAATGATCTCTGTGTCAGCTGTACCCCATTAAGGGAGGATCATAAGTTGGCCTCTACAACAGGAAAACAATGTGGAAAGGTGGAAATTGACATACCCCACAAGGGAGGATCATTGCACTTGCCAGTGAATGATCTCTATGTCAGCTGTACCCCATTAAGGGAGGATCATAAGTTGGTCTCTACAGCAGGAAAATAATGTGCAAAGGTGGAAATTGACGTACCCTGCCAGGGAGGATCAGTTCACTTGCGAGTGAATGATCTCTATGTCAGCAGTAAGCCAATTAAGGGAGGGCCAGGTTAGTCTCTACGACAGGAAAATGATGTGGAAAAGGGGATGGAAAGAAGATGCATGAAATTGGTGATGCTTATTTTACTATGTGTTTATGTTTCACATACTTATGAGCATTATTTCATGCATGTGCATATATGACTTTATTGATGACATGATTGAATACTATTCACTGAGCACCTTGCCTCACACTCTCACTCTCCTTTCAGGTCCTTCAAATAAAGGCAAGGGCATAGCATTCGCTTGAGAGCTAGCTACTCAAAAGCTAGGGACATCCTGACATGAGTCTAGGGTTGATGTGTGGTGATGGATGTTTCTTACATATGTATATGTTTTGGTTATTTTGGTGCATATGTAATTAATATAACACTTTTTAAACTTAGATGGTGAGAGGGATTGTGTTGTATTGATGTATATTGGCCATGGGCCTTGGACATTGATGATGATGAGTCTAGGCATGTTGCCTTAGACTATTTTGGTTTATTTTGGAAACCATTATGATTATTGTCTTATGTTCATTAGAGGATTGTATCTTGTTGATTTATATGGATGCATGTCATGATATTAGAACTATTTAAGTTTATCAGGTGGGCTTTGAATTTTTTTTTTTTGGGACTCTATGTTGAGAGTCTGGTTGAGGCTTGTAGGGTCCCGATCATCTAATGGATGATTTGAGGTAGTCGTGGTTGCCTATGCCAGGCATCTTACTCTAGCATTCTGCACGCCGATCCATGAGGGATGGCTGTCTGGGGTGTGGGGTTGCCACACGAAAGCTTTTTAAACCAGTTTTCAACTGAATTTCATCATACATATTTTGCTGAATCTGTGGTAACAGAAGGTTCAATCCAAAGCTTTATAAGTATCACTTTGATTCTAAGTAAAGGAAATCATATCTCATCTTGTATTTTGATATTAATGATTGGTTTGTCACTGGGTTAGAGCAAGTATTGCTCAAAGTTGTAATGGTTCTTCTCACACCCAAAAGTTGAGAAAAGGTTATTCTCACACCCGTAAGTTGAGAAAGCATAAAGGTTCTTCTCGCACCAGTAAGTTGAGAAAGTGTGTCGGTTTGGTCTTCACCAGTAAGAAGATTCTTAGTGGAGTTTGGACAAATCCTAACTGAGGAGGTTAGGTAGTTGATGTAGGCGAGGCTGAACCACCATAAATCTTGTTTGTAATGTCTCTTTTACTGTCATTGTGTTTATATGCTACACTATATTTATCTGTTTTCAATATTTCATAAATTTAAAAGAAAGTTTAAAATCTGCTAAGTGTCTAATTCACCTCCCTCTCGGACACATATGGGCCAACAAATCTGACCAACACCAAATTGATGAATACATGGCGGAGATGAGCTGATCTGAAAGTTAGACCCATCGACTTCAGTAAGAGCTCTCCATCGAGATTTGGAATCAAAGAAATAAGAACAGGCTACCATGAGGGACACCGGTGTGGTGTTGGCCAAAGACCCTCCGATGCCTAAGTAAGAGCTGAGCTTGCTCAGACGAAACTTTGCATTAGTTTGAGAACCAATGACTAACATACCTTTTGGAGGGGGGGTGATGGGCTATTTACAGAGGAAATCCTTGTCGGATGGCTAGTTGCCCCATAGGCATATGCCACATGTTGATTTGTAATAGGTTGAAATTGATGAAATGAGCTAGGAGAGCTCACCTATTCTGAAATAGTTGGATGAGGTTTGTTGATGAAACGACTCTCACTCAATTTTGTTTTGATGATTACAAACAACATACTTGTGATCACTAATCTCTTTGACGTAGTTGTTTCAATGCTAACTAGCTATATCAAATGGATTCAACTATACCGTCAAAGCATGTGGATGGAACAATAATGCACGAAGATTCAAGAGCTTCATATTTGTAATCCTCAGTTTAGAATTTTAGTGCTGTAAAATAATTCTTACTCGTTCCAACCACAATATGATTTGCATATTTTAAAAATCATGCATATAAGTTATCATACTCATACATATACACTATTACTATATTGATCATGCATGCACACACATTATCATGATTATTATGCAATCATATAGTTAAGATTGTTTATCATGCACATATATATATATATATATATATATATATATATATATATATATATATATATATATCATTAATTATCATGCACTCGTATTACCAACTTTGCATGGTTTTATCATTTTTGTGTATCGTATCGAATGTTTTGATCATCTGTTTTAATCGATCATTTTACATGCGTTTATCTTTGTAAATTGTGTTTCAATCTTGTCAAAAATGTTTTCAAAGTTAGTTTATATGTTTGACAATGTCTTAAACTCTTTTTGATTGGAAAATCGGGTTTTTATCACTTCAACGTAAAGGAACCCACTCCTGTGCATTTTTTCAAGACTCAAACTTTTTTTTATCAGAGTTTAAGGAACTTGCTCCTTAAGAAAGGAACCCGCTCCTGTGGTTTTTCCCGAGACTCAAATTTTTTTGATTAGGGAAAAAGGAACGCGTTCCTGTAGAAAAGGGCAAAATAGAAAATTTTATAGAGTCAGTGGTTCTTGATGAAGAACCTCGCTCTTATGCCTAGTGGACATATTAAGGAATGCGCTCCTCATATAAGAAACGCGCTCTTTGATTGGAGGGAAATCTGAAAAGTTTTAAATTTCAAAGCAGAAGTGCACTCCTTGATTGAGGAAGTCTGATATTTTTCTAGAAATACCACACTTGCTCATTTGAAGAGTAACTTTTGCAAAATTTTAGAACTTGCGCCGTTTTTCATACTATCATTTTTACAAGTCCAAAAAAAGTTTTTGAGTGATTTTAAACATTTTTTAAAGCTAAAGTTCACTTACATTTATATCTTTGATTCATACTTCCGTATAGTTTGCCTAATCCATCAAACTTTTTGAGAAACTTGTGTCTCTCTTGAGCAATCGATCAAGCCGTTTTGAGTGATTCATTCACATCTTGTTGATTCTTGATCATCATTGAAGGAGATATCTCTCAACCATCATCACACTTTAAGAATCTCTGAGCTTCATCGTTTCCTAAGTTGAGTAAACTGTTTTTGATTTGAGTACTACTTGTGGAACCATATGTGATCTTCATATTACATTATCTTGTTTAGTAGTTTCATACATATCATGTGGTATCGATTCATGTGTTAAACTTATATTATTTTAAATCGATTTCAGTATTTTGATTCTTGATCTTAACCATTTATATATTTATAATCAACAAGTCTTGATCATTCCTGCATATTGATTCATGTGCTTTATACATATCATTATTAGAATAAATATTTAAATACATGTGCATATTCGATTCTTGATTTCCTATCATTATTATTTGAATCGATTGCATGTATTTGGAATCATCTATTTCAACACTGCACATCATTTAAAATATTGTTGTTAAAATATTATATACTTAAAATTGTTGAGAGTGTTTTAGAACATCTCTCTCTATCATTTGTAATCTTAATGTATTGTTGACTTGTTAGTCAATCGGGACTATACAATATCTTTGTACTGCTTGTAACCATGCCCTTAAGTTGGTTATAGTGCGGCTTTCTAGCCAAGCCCTTGTGTAGGCTAGTGTGTATGACTTTTTAACCAAGCCCTTGTGTTAACCAAATCCTTGTGTTGGTTAGTGTGTGTGGCTTATAACCAAGCCCTTTTGTTGGTTAATGTGTGCGGCTTAGAACCAAACCCTTGTAGTGGTTAATGTGTATGGCTTTTAGTCACACCCTTAAGTTGACTAGCCAATAGTGTATTAGGAAATCCTGATCGTGGATAATCGGGTAGTGAACGTAGGTTTAAGGGGAACCGAACCACTATAAATCGTTGTGTTAATTTATTTTTTCTGCACTTGATTATTTTGATTGTTACCTACTGCACATATATTCTGTTTAAATTAATTAACCGAAAGGTAATGCAAAAATCTGCCAAGTCCAATGCACCCCCCTCTTGGACTAGAATACTGGGCCAACATGTGATATCAGAGAAGGTTTTTGCATCAAAGAGATCTAACAATTTCTTTGAGTATGGCAGGACATAGTTCTAATATTAGTTCTAAGGACACATATGATGAAGGAAACTCTGTGAATTGCCCTTCACTGTTCAAGGGTGGAAATTACTTGCACTGAAAAACAAGAATGAGATACTCGAAAAGAAAAGGAAAATGAGAATCGAGTTCAAGGTTCTTTAAGGGAAAGAGAAGTGACACTAAATCAAGCGAATGTAACAAGCTGGGACATATGAGAAATGAGTTCCGAAATAGAAAAAAGAAGAGCTCTGATTCAAAGAGGAATAACAAGAAAGTCTTAAAGGTCACTTAGGATGATACAAGTTCGAGTGAGAGTGACTTGGACACTGGTGATGAAAAGGCCGTACTGTTCCTCATGGCAAGTACCGAGGTAAAAAATTCTATCTCTTTTGTCCTTGATGATTGTTTTGATTCTAATAATGAAAATGATCTTGAGTTTTTGAGACTTAAACTTACTAGACAAATTAAAAAGAACTCAAAACTCAAAAATAACTTTAAATAAGCCCTAATTGAAATAGGATTACAATAAGATGCTCTAGATACTCTCCAAATAGATTATGAGATACTTACAAAGGAGAGAGATACACTTCAAAAGAGTGTAAAAGACCTAACCAATGTAGTTCACAAGTTCACAAACTGTCAAAAAATGTTTGATATGATGTTGGAAGCACAAAGGTGTGCTTTTGACTAGGCTGGATTAGGGTATACAACAGGGTCCAAGCAAAAATCGTATAACTATTTGTTGACTAAAAGACCTACTTGCAACTATTGCAATTGGCAAGGCCATACCATAGGAAGATGCACCCTTAGAACAAAAAGGAAAAGCCACTTTGCATGGGTTGAAAAAGATATATTGAATGAGGCTAACCTTGTAGGACCCAAGGCCACTTAGGTACCGAAATCAAAAGTGTTCTATGTGGTGTAGGATACTTCAAAAAAAATGATGTATGGTACTTGGACAGCGGATGCTCTAGACATATGACTGGTGACAAATCAAACTTTTTGAGCATGGTCCGCAGAAATGGAGGTGTCGTAACTTTTGGCGACAACAACAAAGGAAAAATCGTCGGCGTAGGCATTGTTGGTAATGACTCTCTATCTATATCTGATGTTCTTTATGTCAAAGGCCTAAAACATAATCTCTTGAGCATAAGTCAATTGTGTGACAAAGGATTTTTCATTTCATTTGAAGCAAACCGGTGCCTTATAAAGCATGAAAATGACAATGTTGCATTCATTGCATATAAAACTAAAAATGTTTATACTACAAATTTGCATGAATTGTGTGACCAAAATGTTTCATGTTTAATTGCTATTGCACAAAATGATGCATGGCTTTGACATAGGAGACTAGCTCATGTAGGGATGAAAAAAATTTCAAATTTGGTAACACTTAACCTAGTTAGAGGACTTCCTAAAGGAATTTACTTGAAAGATAGAGTATGTGAACCATGCCAATTGGGCAAACATACAAAATTTTCTTTCAAAATCAAGACCAAAAGCTCAATCACAAGAGCTCTTGAATTTGTCCACATGAACTTGTTTGGACCAACCATAACTCAAATCTTAGGTAGAAAATCTCATTGTCTTGTGATTGTTGATGATCTCACTCGCTATACATGGGTTTACTTTCTTGCACATAAGAGTGATGTATATGATGTGTTTGTAAAATTTTGCTCTTGTGTTGAAAATGAAAAGGGATACAAGATCATTATCATAAGAAGTGATCGAGGTGGGGAGTTTGTGAACAAAAGTCTTAAAGACTTTTTGTAAGGATACACCATCACCTTTCAGCCCCCAGAATTCCTCAACAGAATGGAGTTGTTGAAAGGAAAAATAGATCCCTTCAAGAAATGTGCAGAACAATGTAATGTTAATATGATGTAGCAAAATTTTTTGGGCTGTATGATGTAGCAAAATATTTTTGGGCTGAAGCTATTAATATTGCTTGCTATCTCATGAATAGAGTGATGGTTAGGAGAAAACTGAACAAAACTTCTTATGAACCCAATCACTTTTGACATGTCCTGGTTTATTACACTCAAAACATATCAACTCACTTGGTTTGGTTCCAAATTTCTTTCCTTTGTGGAACCTTGAACTTGATCTAGTTTTCCATTTCTCCTTAATTAGGTGACTAAGCCTCCTAGATAGCATATCAACTTCTTCATCGGTCCCTTCATTTTCTAATGATGAAGTTGTTTCAACTGTGACATTTAAAGCCAAGTCCTTCTTGCCTTTTTCTTCCACTTTGGGTGGAACAATGTAACCTTTAAGTGTCAACTCATGAACCATGAGTGAACCACATAATTCATCAAAGTTATGAATGCCCAGATTTTTGGACTTAATGATTGCTATCACTTTGGGTTTCCATGACTTAGGTAGACCTCTAAGCAATCTCCTAGACATTTCATCGGGTTCATACACCTTTCCTAGGGTTCTTAATTTACTTATGATTCTTGTGAATCTTCCTAAAGCGTCACCTAGAGGTTCATTATTATCCATTTACTTCTGCTAGTCCCTTGTTTCAGCCAAGCTGGAGCAACCGAGCTTTTGTCTTTGGCTTCCCGTGCCTTGGACGCTATTCGTTCCAGGGTGACGACCAACTCAGCTTGGTGAGATCCAACTCAGCTAGGCTAAGCTGATGGTCCAACGTTTACCTCCCAAGCCTGTCAGCTCTGCATGAGGTGGGAGGCTTTCTTCATTACGCGGCTTGGTATTGTGCCAACCTCGATCCTATCGTAGATTTTCTTTGAGACTAACTGTCACACCCCGATTCTTAAGAACAATTTCATACGATAGGCAGCGGACTAGAATCGGGGTGTGAAGCAGAAACGAACATCAACACATATCTTTTATTCGTCCTCCTTTAATAACGGAGAGCAAATGTACATATGTTAACAATTACACGAGTAAAGAGTAGTGGCGAAAACTACAACAACCCATAAATAACACACCTAGATCTATGTTGACATCCCACACCTTATGCGTTTTCTTCGCACATAGCTTCAATGGCTCTTAGGTTTTGATAAAATATTTGTACTTATGCGCGTCTAAGATCCTGGGGAAAAATATCAACGGGGTGAGCTCAATAACATAGTGAGGTCAAGCAGAATAAATGAAGCTTACATGCATAATAATAAGTATAGAACAATAATCATCAAACAGTTATGCCACACCAATACAATCAAGCAATGATATGAATGGAAAATGTGGTCACACGGCATCACAGGCTAGGCACCATTCACTCGCAATCTGTGATCTGAGGCACCGATACAATATCCAACAACTGAGAGATCTCATGAGTTCCAGTGCTAACCAGTGATAGTGTCACTCTGTCAGGGCCAACATACCGACATAGCACCCAATAATATATTATATTTCATTTTGTAAAGTAGTTTTCATGCATAAAGTAAAGCATGGTAACATATATGATGCATGATGCTATGTAATTCACCATTAGATAAGTAAGAGATGCAAACCTAGCCTTCATTCCCCACCTTAAGAGGTGTAGTGGCGTCGCCTTGACGAATCTTCCGTCGAAACACCTATCTTCCTGAAGCGCAAGAAAAGCGAGAGAAAGAGATAGAAAAATGCGCAAGAGGGAGAGAGGGTGAGCAAGAGGGAGAGAGAGAGCGAGAGTGAGAGTGAGAGAAGGTGAGGTAGAGTGAAAGGGGAGGGGGCAACCCCTATTTATAGGGGTGCCTCCAAGGGGCCAGCCCCTAATGGGGACGGCCTTTTCCTTGGGACCGTCCCACTATGTGGGTCTATATTTTCTCCAAGGGGGCTTTTCTCATTTATTGAAGTTATATCAGTAGAATTTTCAGGTGGTTAAGTTAGTTTATGCAGTAGAAAAAGTGGGGGTCTTATAATTTACCCTCCTTAAAAAAATTTGCCTCCAAAATTCGATCAAGTAGTCGTTGGTCACACACTCCTATGTGTCCAAGTTGGCACATTCATCATTCTCTATGGTCTCCTAGTATTTTGGCTTTTGCTCATCCCTCTTGTGAAGAAAGATTCTAATTGCAACGTCTGAGCCGTTGGGAAACTCTGTTGCAATAGCAGGTTTGGACCGTCACCTTCGAGTTAGTCATCGTTAGCATCCTTGGTGAGGCAAGACTGACCATGTCTCGTTTAACACTGGAAGTTAAACATTCTCGAGGCTGTCAGCTCAATAGATCATAGTTAACGACTCTAATCCTTAACTATGATTTCTATCGGGAGCGTTCATCATGCCATTTCTTTTTGTCTGTGGGTATAGTGGTAATTTGTCATTAGCACTCATGATGTCATCATGTGATAATGATTTTCTTTCCTACATGATACTTCATACATATGCAACAAAGAAGTTCTGCAAACCATCTAGATACATAAATTATAGTCGGTATCCTCTGCATTCGTTGCATCCCATACCACATCGAATACAATGATAATAGATATAACGTAGTTTCTGGATGATTCACCACACATGGTCTACAGCTCCTCCATTGATCCATAATATTTTAGTTATCCTCTTCATTTGTTGTGTCCCATACCACCCTGAATACAACGATAAAAGGAATATCAATGGTAATGAATTTCCTGTCAAACATTCTATCCTAAAATTTTTCACAATTACTATCCATTCCAAAACCCCTTTTCCATGAGACACATTCATACCCTACCCAATGGGTCATGTGTCCTCTTAAGATGGAAAATCTGTAGGGCCCAAAGTTTAAAATGAAATCTCATCAACCGTTTGATGGAAATCATCAATAATTGATAGCATAGCATAATAGTTAATAACATTCGTATTTAATTATAAACGCTTGAAACTTGTCGTCCCGTAAGGTTTTGTGGCCAAGTATTATCCTGGTTTCCTAGATAAATGTCCAAGGAAAAGTCTTATAATAATCAAATGAGTTTCTTTTGAATAAGGTACAACTCCGTCCATGCATCTCCTTTCAGCTGGAACAATGAAGTTTACAACAGAGGTGCACCGCCTAGGGTTGACTCAATAGGGTGTGCATTCATGCACTACGGGCGACTCCTATGCACCCAAAAGTCAATCCATAGGCCACGAACGACTTACGTTCCTAGGTGGTTGTGTTGTCTACAAACTTTCACAGATAATATCCAATCATTTTTTTTTTCCAAAAATGATCCTTCTTCTGGACGCAACTTAAAAGTCCATCTAAATATAAATGAGGGGATGACTAGGTACGTAGTTATTTAATTTCAATACGTTCTAATTTTTTTCAAGCCACCTAAGGTACATTAACTGGTGGCTGATATTTCTTGGGCTTGGTTTCTCAAACCTTGACTAGTTAGCGATGGCCTAATTCTGACGGCCCGTGAGCTTCAAAGTTTAGTATCTTATCTTGTGCCCACAAGCATCAGTTCAACACCTCGAGTTATGGATCTTATTCCATCCTGTGACCCATAATCAGTTCTTTGGTGAGATCTAGTCATGCCTTTAAACGATGTATTTACTTATTCATTTGATTCCTCAATGAGTCATGTTTCCTTCAAAGCTCATTATTCTAAGTATACATATCCCTGTCGTTTTCCTTAAAACCTATTATACTTACGGTTTATTTACTTTCCAAAATGTAAGGTATATTTTCATCAAGGTATATTTTCATTGAGGTTTACTTTTCTTAACTGCTTATCTACCTTAATCTTGACTCATAAAGATTTTAGTGAACTAATTATCAGCTCTGCACCGACTAGTAGCTGATTTCCTGAAAATTTGGGTAATTCAATCTTCACGGTCACATACTAATTCGATTAGATGACCTTAACTTAAACATCATTACTTCCTTTATTCTAGGTTAATTTCTATAACCTAAGATTTTATATAATGGATCCACAATCATCGGTTTAGAATACACTGAGCTCATGTTAATGTATACAAACCCCATTTTATCACATTATAATCATTTGATCAAATTTGATTATCCAATAACCAAAAGAAACATACCCGAAGTGATTATATTACTACTAATATCAACTAATGCATTCTTTCAATCACCATATTAATAAAACCGGTTATGCTAATATTCATCAAGGACAATTTCTATAGTCATGATCACTCATCATATGATATGTTAAGATAAAATAACTCCACTAAAAATTTGTAAGATACATCCTGATCTAGTCACACTCAGTCATCATATTAAAATAATTCAGTCTTATCAAAGTTTGCAAGTCTATCCTAATCTGATCAAACTTGATAAGACTAATAGATAAATTATGCAACTATCTTGACGTTCATGTGGCATTAAAGAAATCTACATAAGTCATTATTTACACACACAATATCACGATTTTTGATAAGTCCCAAAAAGCCTTAAAGTCAAAAGTAATCAAGGATCATGATTACAAGATTCTCGAATCTTGAGTTCCAATATGTATATCTATTTATCAAGCTAGATTACTCGACCTTGTAATTCTCACATAATCACTAACTCTTTAATTAATGATTAAAATGCTTAATCTTACGAATTGATCCTTCATCTTTTATAATATCTCATTATTCTTTCAATAGTCTGGTTGTTACTGTGATCACCATAAGTTATATTGAAAGATATTTAATCCTAATTAATGTCTAGCTAGATCTATAGTTCACTGTAATCATCTAATCACAATGTCCGATTAAGGTCCAGACAAATCTTCAAAATAAAATTTTTTCTTGTATCTATTTTCAAGTCATCATTGCACAACCTTCATGCCACAAAAATATCACTTTCCTAGGTGCCACGTGTTAGCAAAAATCTTCTTTTCTCGTGGGACCTTCCTCAAGGTACTTCTCTCATGTAATTTATTTTATTCGGTATTTATTTTATATACATATATATATATATATATATATATATATATATATATATATATATATATATATATATTTTCTAGGATATTACACAATGCGGATATTAAGGCACTCGACGCCCTACCACGTTGTTGATTTGCCTATGCACGTACAGAGGGATCGACGCACATATCGAGGTGGTACATGACCGATGCACGGACCAAGGGGTCGACACATATATCGAAGTACCATAATTAATATACTAATTAATATACATGTAGTAATCTTTATAGATCCCTCATGATATTAATATTAATATAATTTTTATATTATAGATACAATACTAATTAGTAGTATATTAATTAGTGTATTAATATACTAATTAATGTGGCATGTAATAATAATATATATTTTATTATCATTATTATTATTATTATTTATTTATTTACTTATTTTTATTTTCTCTTGCAAAAATCCGCATATGTGGGTTGCAAGATCATTGCTTTATTGAACATGCGTATTGAAAAGGGGCAGATATGCGTACCGTATTAATGTGACCGACGAGCGTACTGATGCGACCATTGTGTGTACTAAAGGGTCAACGCACGCACCGAGGCACAAAAATTGTACCAAGGTGGTTTATACATGTATCGAAGAGGGCCGATATGTGTATCGCACTAACATGACCAATGCACTTACTGAGAAACCGACGCGCGTATGGAATTGGTCGCAAGATCATGCTCTGATACCATAGCTGTCACACCCCAATTCTTAAGAACAATCTCATACGATAGGCGGCGGACCAGAATCGGGGTGTGAAGCAAAAACAGACATCAACATAGATCTTTTATTCATTCTCCTTTAATAACAGAGGGAAAATGCACAAATGTTACAATTACATGAGTACAAAGTACGCAGTGGAAACTACAACAACCCATAAATAACACACCTAAATCTATGTTGACATCCCACACCTTATGCGCTTCCTTCGCACATAGCTTCGGTGGCTCTTAGGTTCTGATAACATATTTGTACTTATGCACGTCTAAGATCCCGGGGAAAAATATCAACGGGTTAAGCTCAACAGCTCAGTGAGGTCAAACAGGATAAATGAAGCTTACATGCATAGTAATAAGTACAGAACAACATTCATCAAACAATTATGCCACAACAATACAATCAAGCAATGATATGAATGGAAAACGTGGTCACACGGCATCACAAGCTAGGCACCATTCACTCGCAACCTGTGATCCAAGGCATCGATACGATATCCAGCAACTGAGAGATCTCATGAGTTCAAGTGCTAACCAGTGGCAGTGTCACTCTGCCGGGTCCAACATAAATACATAGCACCCAATAATATATCCATTAACAGTGTCACTCTGCCGGGGCCAGCGTAACGGCATAACACCCAATAATATATTATATGTCATTTTGTAAAATCGTTTTCATGCATAAAATTAAACATGGTAACATTTATGATGCATGATGCTCTGCAATTCATCATTAGACAAGTAAGAGATGCAAACCTGGCCTTCATTCCCCACCTTAACATGTGTAGTGGCGTCGCCTTGACGAATCTTCTGTTGAAACACCTATCTTTCGAAAGTGCTAGAAGAGAGAGAGAGAGAGAGAGAGAGAGAGAGAGAGAGAGAGAGAGAGAGAGAGAGAGAGAGAGGGCGAGGTGGAGTGAAAGGGGGGGGCAACCCCTAAAGCATGGTAACATATATGATGCATGATGCTATGTAATTCATCATTAGACAAGTAAGAGACGTAAATCTAGCCTCCATTCCCCCACCTTAACACGTGTAGTGGCGTCGCCTTGACGAATATTTTGTCGAAACACCTATCTTTCGAAAGTGCAAGAAAAGAGAGAGAGAGAGAGAGAGAGAAAGAGAGAGAGAGAGAGAGAGAGAGAGAGAGAGAGAGAAAAATGCGCAAGTAGGAGAGAGAGAGAGCAAGAGGGAGAGAGACAGTGAGAGAGGGCAAGGTGGAGTGAAAGGGAGGAGGCAACTCCTATTTATAGGGGTGCCCCCAAGGGGCTGACCCCTCTTGGCCCCCCATGGGGACAGACTTTTCCTTGGGACCGTTCCACTATGGGGGTCTATATTTTCTCCGAGGGAAGCTTTTCTCACTTATTGAAATTATATTAGTAGATTTTTCAGTTGGTTAAGTTAGTTTGTACAATAGAAAAGTAGGGGTCTTACACTAACACCATCTAAAAGGTTCCAATCTGCTCGTCACATCGGTTGGCATGCTCAACACAGATCCTTCAGATTGTTCTCAAAATTCGTGACGATGTTGATGTCTTCTCCAGTACACCATGATGGTTCGTCTTCTCATCTCAAGTATCTTGAATCTTCATCGAGACTCGAGTTTAGGTGAATATGGCGGCTTAGGTTTAGAGAGGGCCCTTTATATATAGGGGTCCTAATCATTGTTTTGCATCTTCCGAACGCGACTATTCCCAACTCAATTTTTTCCCTTCTCGGCTTTCTCTTGCTCAATTCTTTTCCTGCTCTATTCATTTGGTCTATTTAGGTTGGTAGGGGTTCTTTCAGTCATTTCTTTTTTACAAAAATATCTAGCCAACTTGGGATAGACTTCTTCAAACGAGTCTGATCCCGAGCATCCATTTTGCGATGATGAGGCAAAGGCTGTTGAACCTTTTCCCAGCCTTTCTGTGGGGGAGGAAGAGTCCTAGGGCGTCGAGATCCTCGACTTAAGTGATGTCACCTTGGACGGAGGTGCCGGCCAGGACCAAGCTCGAGGTTGGTTCGCGACCTGCCGAGCACGTCAAGTGGCCAGGTTGCGGATGTCTTTTCAGACTATAAGGCGACGTAGTCTAATGATGCCAAGGTCATACTTCGTATCGATTATTCAATTGACCTGATCCCTTCTTCCCTCACTTCTGCTTAGCTCACCTATTTACGAGCTCTGCTCGGTATCCCCGCAATTGTCAAGATGAGAGTTCCCTGTGGCAATGACAGGCTGAGCAGACCTAAAAAAGGGGAAGTCGTGTTTCATACTGACTTCTTCAAGTACGGGATGACCTTACCCCTTCTAACAGTAGTCTGCCTTCTTTTGGCCGATCTTAGGGTTGCTCCAACTTAGCTCAGCCCCAATGTGTTGCGAGTTTTTCTTGGTTGCATGATGTTATAGAAGGAAAAGGAATGGTTCGACTTTAGTTCCACGGATTTCAAGCTGAGCTACCAGCTTAAGCTTCACCCAAGTTGCTCGGGTTGGTATTATGCTAACTCGTGATCGATCAAAGACAAATGCCCTTCCCTAATCACTGAGAACCCTACTACTAACAAAGATTGGAAGGACACTTGGTTCATTTCTTCAAAAGACTGGGCTGAGGTGGTCGACATCGTGCACATTAGGTTTTAGTACCTAGGTACAGAGCTGGCTTGCCATCCTTTTTTTAATTCCTTCGTTGCCGCTTGTCCTACAACTCGGGCTAATCTTCATTTTTTGTCGTGCAGTTCATTGGGATAGCCCAACCAAGACTTTTGGAGCTGACTTCTCTAAGGTCGAGGAGATTTATAAGATTTCATACCTAGATTGCTGATGTACCGAGATCTTGACTCCTGCTCGACTCTTCAACACGGGTCTTATTTAGAAAAAAGATCTCTTTCAAGGTATCCGACTCTGAGCTGACCTTTTTAGTTTGTAATAACTTGGTTCGTGACTCACTTTGCTCTGCTTGTTTGTGTTTTGCGGGGGGAAAAATACGAGCAAACATGTCATTAACCTTGATCACCTTCGAGCACTTGAGGGTGGTCGGACTATGGCCGAGGAGGCCAGGTCTTCCACCGACCAGGAGGAGAGGTATTGCTGAGTAGCCCTTGTTGTGGGGGAGCTCGTTTGCTCCTCCTTCTGTCATGTTTGTGTCACCGATGCCCCCTGTTACTAATGAAGGTTCGGCTTGCTGAAAGGGGAAGACCCGAGCTTCCGAGGTCCCACATTGACGCCCTAGAAAGAAGTTTCGGGACCTTAGCCCTCCAATCACCTAGGTCGATGGTCGCGACTTGGTTGTCCAGGGGTTCCACATTGGAGTCCCCCAGACTCAGATAAATTTTGATCACGATGTTCAACCTCGGTACAATGCTTCCCAAGCCTTCATCAAATCTTTCGACGTGAGTTGTTTCTTTGTTGATTTTTTCATTCCTTTTTTCTTTTGCTTAGTGCTTAAGCTTTTTTGGTTTGACATTTGCTTTCTTTGTTTTCTCTTCATTCTTTCCTTGCCATGCAAAAAGGCGGAGGACTTGCTCATCTTTGCTCAGGCAGAGAGCAAAAAAATTAGAGAAGATATGTAGAAGAAGATCAAGGAGTTAGAGGGGCACCTCGACAAGACTGACTCTAAGCTTTTTTTAACCCTTTGGAAGCTCGAGTTGACGTTATCCGAGAATGACATTCTGAAGGCGAATGTCAAATCGCTGGAAGTCGAGCTAAAGAACACTTCCCACCTAGTTGTGGAGGAGTTCAAAATGTTTTCCGAGTTCAATTTATTGTAACACGAAGAATACGAGCTGGGTCAAATCCACATGAAGATAGACTTTGGTAGTACTTTAAAGCTTAGGTCAACATGAACGTTTTTGACAACTACATGGTCGAGCAGTGAGACTGAGGAGGGAAAAGGAAAGGTTATTGGTGAGGGCGAGGCCGAGCAGGCTGGTGCTGCCGACTTGGAGGAGGGTGAAGCTAGAGGTGCTCAGCAGGATGGAGAAGACGAGGTGGAGCAGAACATGGCCGGCGAAGGCGTGATCATCTTATATTAGGCTCTCCTAGGAATTAGTTTTTTGTCATTTTGTATATATTTGATACAAATGTGCTCGGATGTCGAGTTTTAAACTTTATTTTAACTTTGAATGAAATTCTACTTCTTTTCGCTCGAGTTGTTCTTTTGTACTTAGGAAAAATCTTGTCTCTAATCAGATAAGCTCGACCATTTCTTCTGAGGTCGTGATCTCTTTAGCACTTAGAAAATATTTGGTGATTGTCCTTTGTTGTTGTGAGAGCTCACCTTGGCGAGCTTTATGATAGTCACCCAAGAAGGGGGGGGTGGGGTGAATTGGGTGACTTGGCCAATTTGGTCAATTTTAAATTATCTTATGTTAATCTTGTGTGATCCTTGAATTGGTTGAGGCATTTAATCAAATAGATCATGTGCAGTGACAAAGTGTACAGAATAAATGCAAAAACACAAGATTTTTACGTGGTTTGAAAATCAAATTTCCTACGTCCACCCTTAGAGAAAACCTCTCTAAGATTCCACTATCTCGGATTCACTTACCGGGTGTGAATCAAACCGTTACACTTGTCTTTTTACAGGTTTAAGAAAAACTTATCCTTTTACGGGCTAAGGATGAACCATCTACTTCCTTTTGAGGGATAAGGAAAAACCTAATATCCTTTTACTGGGCTAAGGATGGCCCACTTGTTCCTTTTAACGAGCAAAGAAAAAATTGGTTTCCTTTTCACGGGCTAAGAAAGAACCACTTGACCCTTTTCAAGAGAAATGGTGAAACTAAACCTAGATTTCAACCTAGGAATCCTAAGTGAATTAAATCATAAATGTTTGTTCCAAATGTTGAACCAATTATCCTCACGTCCCTTACAAGAGTATGTCCCTTATATGAAGATATTTTAATGATGACCAACCACATTCTGTTTAAAATAATATTGCATGCATAACACATCAATCTTACATGAAGGTTTCGAAGAATCAATGATGCATGGTGAAAGTGCTATCAAGATCTATTTGAAGGCCATAATCGATTAAAGACATATTTTTATAAGATTAAAGTGTGTTTAGGTTGTAGAACATCTATTATCATATGATTCAACAATATGCATGATTGCATGATTTAGTCGAGTTGATTTTCGATCATTTACATTGAATTTTCTATGTTTGATTTGATCTGAAAGTACCAAGACTTTAATCATGTTTATCGAGTTTTAAATAGAAAATCAAAATTATTTTTAAATGTCCATCAGGACGCTAAAGTCTCAGCAGTGCCCTCTTGGACTTGGTAAGTCAGGATGCTGATGAAACATTAGGACCCTGATAGAGTTCAAAGTTGAAACATTCAAATCCATTAGGACGCTTACTTTATCAATAGCGCCCTCACTAAGTCAACTAATGAACTTGTCAAGACGCTGATTCAATATCAGCTCGCTGGCCTTTTTTGAGTTTTTAATAATTTAAATCTTTAAGGACGCTGACAGTTATAAGTTGGAAAACTTTCAAGACACTACTTGAATAGGAGTGCCCTTACTTAAGAACCAACTTAGTAACTCTTAGGACATTGATCGTTCTTTAGCATACTTATCGTTTTACGGATTTAAACACTTTAAAAACATCAGGATGCTCATAACCTTAGCAGTGCCCTTATGCTTTACTTGTTTTAAACGTGTCAGGACGCTAACTTTTGATAAGCGCCCTTACAACTTTTTTCATCTTTAATCGCTAAGTAAGTCAGGACGCTTACATTCTTGTAGCGCCTTCACTTCTCAGTTCAGCATGATGCTTATGGTCCATGAGTGCCCTCAAGGAACAAAACGACAAAGTTGACATTATGCATCAGGATACTGATTGACCAATCAAGACATTAATCCAATACTGTCACAAAGATGACACCTGCACTTTTCAGAAATGAGCAAAACTTTTTTAGAACTTTTGAATCTTTTCAGAATGTTCAAATACTTTCTCAGAACATTCCATTCTCAGGAATGATCAAAAGATTCAGGTGCTGTCACAATAGTTGCACAGACTAAATCAAGTCATTTTCTGGAAAGAATTTGCTCATTGTTTTTGAAATAACTTTGTGCGCCAAAATTACTTAACTTTAAGATCATTTCACCACTATTGTTTTTATATATATGCTGCCTTGGAGCAGATAAAATAAATCTATCAAATACGAAAATTGAAATTTTGTTTCAAAATGTTTAACAGTTTTCACTTGTGCAAAACCTTTTGGAAGTTAGTCTTCTAGTCATTGCTTTAAACTCTTGATCTTTTTGAAATACATTAAGTCTTCTGGATTAGTTGATCTTCATCTACATCTTTTCAAAAATCCATTGAAGAAGAAAAACTTTTTGAACTAGTTTTCAGCTGCACTTCATTATACTTATCTTGTTGAATCTGTGGTAACAGAAGGTTTAATCCAAAGCTTTGTCAGTATCACTTTGATTTTAAGTAAAGAGAATCATATCTCATCTTGTACCTTGGTTTTTGTGACTGGACAGTTACTGGTTTAGAGCAAGTGTTGCTCGAGTTGTAACGGTTGTTCTCACACCTGGAAGTTGAGAAAAGGTTATTCTCAAGCCTGTAAGTTGAGAAGGAGAGGCCGAACCACTCTAAATCTTGTGTGTCTTACTATTATCGTGCTTGATTTACCATACTTGTTTAATCTGCTTTCATTCTTTAAACAATTTTAAATAAAGGTTAAAATCTACTAAGTGTCCAATTCACCTCCCCTCTCAGACACATTTGGGCCAACGGTTGGTATCAGAGCAGGTTAACCATCAAAGTATCTAACAATCTTCGATTAAGTATGGCAGGACAAAATGCAAGAAATGCTTATCTTTTAGGTGAAAGAAACTCCACTAACTGACCACCATTGTTCAAGTGAGATAGCTATTCACATTGAAAAACCAAGATTAGATTCTACCTTAAAGCCCAAGACTTAGAAATGTGGGATGTTGTGACAAATGGATGTCAGACATTTACAAAGACCGTAGATGGTATTAATGTCCCTAAGGAGTTAGATGAATGGAGTTTGAAAGAAAAGAAGAGGGAGTTGTTGAATAATCAAGCTGTAAACATTTTGTTTTGCAGTTTATCAGTTGAAGAGGTCAATAGGGCTAGTGCTTGTGAAACAACTAAGAAAATTTGGGATAAATTAGAGGTCACCCATGAAGGAACTTTGCAAGTTAAAAAGGCAAAACTCCAAATGCTAGTTGAAAAATATGAAACCTATAGAATGGTGGAAACTGATTATATAGTTGAGGCTATTGCTCGATTTACAATAAACATCAATGAGATGAAGAACCTAAGAAGGAACTATGACCAAGAAGAAATTGTTAGAAAGTTTCTAAGGGATCTACCTAGAGCTTGGGAACCCAAGGCCACGGCTATTGAAGAAGCCAAAAATATGGCTAAATATACTTTTAATGAACTATGTGGTTCATGAAATGAAGATAAAAGATAAGATGTGCCCGATCAAGGTTGAGGAAAAAGAAAAGATGTTCCACCCCGAAAACTCTCTCATTTTAAAATCCCTTTAATTGGGGATTTGATGGTAAATAGTAACAAGAGAAATTTTCAGGTTACAACTATTGTACTTCCAAAATAAACCTTATTTTATTATATGGCTTATTTTCAATAGTACACAAATGTCATCTTCTTACATATGAATAAGTTTTACATGTTTTAACTAAAACTAACACACACTAGTGGCGAATACATTTCCACCTTTATACATATAAGGTCGGCTTATGTGAGTATATCCACAAATATACATTCTTTGTTGCTTACGTCCCACCTTTCTTTCATCCATTCCTCATCCTTTTTTTCTTCTCTCTTGATACTAATTTCCGGGAGATAAAATTTAAGGGTGAGCTTTATGCCTAGTGGGTCCCCTAGCGGGTTTTCACACTTCAGGCAAATCATCAAAATAAATATTCAAAATAGGAATATACACAATATAACAACAACAATTGCACACATATGCATATGTTTATGAAATCTGAAATAATAATCTGCATTTAGCAATCCTGCAAGGGTTAGCTTCCAACCCAAATAAGTTGCGTCTAGCATTCCGCAAGGGCCAACTTCCAACCCAAATCAAATAAGCTACATTTAGCAATCCAACAAGGGTCAGCTTCCAACCCCAAATAAGTTGCGTCTAGCATTCCGCAAGGGACAACTTCCAACCCAAATAACATTTCACTAGTGAAAGTAAACCCGTCTGCATAATCACAGTATGAATATAAACTTTTAATGAAAAGACTAGAATGTGCAAACTATAAGTTCCTCCCTACCTTGAAATGCGTAGTAAAACAATAATTCCTTGAGCTTTTCTCGAAAATATCAAAAATCTTAAAAGAGAAGAGTTTTGAAAAGTTTGAATGAAATTTGAACATAATCACCTTATTTATAGGATGAGATTTTTTAGCACTTTCCCAAATGCCCTTTGACTTTTTATTTATTTATCGTCTCGTCATTTGCTTGAGAGCGTTCTCGAGAATATTCTTTTCAAGAAATACCAATTATATCCTTTCTCGAGATGTATCTCGAGAAAATTCTTTTTAAAGAATACCAACTATTTCCTTTTTCATTTTTTATCCATAGACTTTTCTCGTAATGTCAATCCTGTCCCTTTTTTTGTCATTTTCTGGATTGAAAATGTTACAACCTTCCCTCCTTAAAGAATTTCGTCCTTCAAATTTGTTTAATAGCAATTATAGTCGTCTGCAAAATTTTGAATATAATATTCACGAAAATATCTTACCCACAGATGGTTCACCGTCTAAATCTTGTTGCAGAAGTAACAAGGGATTATCTCCCACAACTTCTTCTGCTTAGACTAGTGGTGGCTTCCATGGTCGCAATATTTCATATATTCCACTTTCTGCAAATAAACATTCCAATTCTGGACGGTAAGTATAGGGTTGATTAACTGATGGACTTGAATCTTGCAGCAATGGCTGAGTAAAATCACCACGTAATGAAGAAGGTAAGGATGGTGTTGGTGAAAGTGGGGGAGTGGTGTCAGAATAGGCATCAAGAGGCTGGCTAAAGGTGAAGCGTTCGATTGGTAAGATTATCCTACCTCTCGACTTTCTTCTTGGTTGTTGCAATGTTGGTTGCACATCAATGGTCCCTTCATTTGGTGTTGGGTTTTGAGGTGGCGTTGCAAACATTTCAGACAAAGGCAATCCAGGAGATTGTGGCCTAAGAAAAGGGAAAGTAGAGTATAATTCCGACCTTTCAGTTTTGTAATAATATGGGTAATAAGGTTATGGTGGAAGTTATGGGGTTTTATTGTTATGTTGCCCTTCTTGATTTAGAAAAGAAGGGAATTGGTACATTCCATTCCAATCGTATTGGTAAGGCATGTTCTCATTCGGGTCAATTTAAAAATGCAAAAGAAAACATATGACTATCCAAATATTTCTATTACAATAAAAATATGTACATTTTCACACATCAAAATGAAACATAATTATAAGCATGAGAATTACAGAGTTTCATTTTTCAGTGTTACTAATAAACAATGATGGATATCTATGTTTTATTTCATTTTCCAGTTATCACGTGGCCTTTTCTATACCATGATGCTTCCACAATACGTTAACAAGCGAAATAGCTTCTTTGCTAAGTTTTGTATCCAAAAATTGTATTGGTCTTTCTTGGTACTTACTCACCTTCTCCATCTAGACATATGTCTATGAGACAACTTGAGAAGGGTTAGGTATGGAGACGTGGAACACATCATGTAGTCTTGCCATTGGAAAATTTAATTAATACGCGACTGCTCCAATCTTTTGTTTAATTTCAAAGGGCCTATAAATCTTGGAGATAATTTCCCTTTTGTTCCAAATCGATGGACTCCTTTGATGGGTTGTACCTTTATGAATACCATATCTTCGCCTTGAAACTCCAGAGGGTGTCTGTGTCAGTCCACATAGCTCTTATGCCGACTTTGAGTTATACATAGTTTTTCGTTGATTAATTGAATCTTTTCACTTGTTTGCTTAATTATCTCAAACCTTGGTCTTATTCTATTTTATCAGTCATCTACATTCATAAGATTATATCAAAGTCTTCAATGTTCAAAACTAAAGGGCTCACAAACAAAGGTTCATCACTCATTCTAAGTTCACATTTGAAGCATAACTGTGTGATTTTTACCCTTGCCCCCACTGGTGTGGTTACCATCATTTTAGGATTCAAAGGTTCGACCTATAATCCTAACTGTTATACTATGGAATGAGTAATGATTGAATGGGTGGATCCCTGTGAAACAATACTCAAACTTTGGAGTTAAATAAAGGAAATTTTACTTGAACCACAGTAGTGTCAATTTGCTCATGTGCTGGGGTAGCAAATGTTTTGCCATGATTTTGCTGCCTTGGCACATTATACTGATTTGTCTGAACTGTTGTTCGAGGTTGACGAAATGTTTTTGCAATGTGACCCGCTCGTCCACATTGATAACATGCTCTCATCTCCTACTGTTGTCCAAGGTTTGGTTTTGCACCCCGGTTTCCTTTAGGAATTCCTTTTCCTGGATTTAATCCCCGTCCTTCATTGTTGTTTTTCGGGTTCACTTGATTTTGATTTTGATTTCCTTGACTTAATTCTTGTGGCTTAAACTTGGGTTCAGCCACGTTCTGACGTTCCGTCAGTTCATTCTTTTGGAATTTCCTTGAGTATTCAAATCCTTGGAAGGTAACAAGTCATTTCTCTTTCATTCTTCTCTATTCCTATTATTGTCTCTCCTGCTTGAACTGCATGGCTCAGTTTACAACTTCCCTATAATTTTCTACTTCTAAAATGGACAAGGCTTGCCTTAACCCAGGCCTAAGTCCATTATAGAATTTTTTACCTTTATTTTCTCATTTGCCACTGTTGAAAGAAAAATAATGACAATTTCGTAAATTTTGCTGAATATTCTTGCACCGTCAGTTGTCCTTGGTACAACTTGGAAAATTCTAACCGCTTCTGCCTTTTCGTGGCTTTGGAAAAATATTCCTCAATGAACACGGCTTCAAGTTTTGGCCATGTCATTTTAGCCACATCCAATGTCGGATCTTCCTTAATCATTTTCCACCAATTGTGTGGAATTCCCACCAGTTGATATGCAGCAAGTGGAATCTTTCTCTCATCCGGAACCCCCATAGCTTCAAAGGCTTTTTGAGTTTCATCCAGCCACTTTTGAGCAGTTTTCGCATATGATTTTCCTTTAAAAGTCAACAGTTGCAATCTTTTAAACTTTGTTATTTGTTTGGTTAGATAGTCCTCTTCTATTCTTCTTGCATTTGTGTGAAATGGTTGAGTCTCAACACATTGACTTTGGGCTTCTTCCATTCTAAAGTCCATGAACCGTTGAAAAACTTTTTCCATCTCGGTCAGCGGTTGTACCGATGACCCATTGCCCATCTCTGGTGGTGGTGGATTGGATGTGGGTGCTCCACCTAGTGTATTCGCATCTTCTGTGAATGGTTCCGGAGAAAACGTTGTCTCTATTCTGGATAGTCTCACATCCCCAGGTAGCTCATTCCTCGAAGCCTCGAATGAGCCGTTGGTAGCTTAACGTCGCGTTTGTACCTGCATACTGCGGTACGAATAAGAGTTATTTTAGCTTCCAAGTTAGATTATTAGTTTTCTCACCTAGCTTCTAGGTTTAAGGCATGGGGTTTATCGGTTCCATTCACTGAATATAGGTTTCAAAACAGGTAAATCTCAATTGATTTGTTTCACAAGACTATGTATATATATGAGTTCAAAGTTTATTTGTAAAACTACATAAAATTGTTTGTAAAAAGATACTATATTCAGTGAATTGGTACCCATCTTATGGTCAAGTTGTTTTTAAGTTATCACGGTGTGAATTATAGTTTTTTTCAAACAAGTAGACTTCTAGGATATTTTAAACACCTAGGCATACATACAGTACAAACTCTAAGAACTCGATATGTAAATACAAACTGAAAACATAAACAACTGTGATAACAAACTGAAGAAAATACAGAAGACTCATAAACTGGAAGAGACTCTTGAACTTCGTAAGTAGGTCCTGCCTTGAACTGAAGAAATGATAGCCTTTTATAGAAGATTGAGCAAGCTTGCGGACTTCAAAGAGTTTCGAATCCGAGGACAGCTGGTGGATAAGTACGAGTAAAAGCTGATGGAGACTGAACGCTTGTCAGCATGTGAGGCGTGCAGGTGAACAGGGACAGTTGTCGAGTGAGTGGAACTTTTGACCAAACTTTCTTAAAGCACACAGTACTCTGCTTTTCAAAAAGTTATTGTGTTGATGGAATTAACATCTTCTGTGCTGAAGACATGTGGGTGCACATGGGTGGAGGCAAAAGATAAAGTGGAATCTGTTGCGATGGCAGATTGGACAATGAGGAGGTGTCGTTGGTGTTGTCGTGGCAGGAACTGTAGAAATACGTCTAGCTGGGGAAGACATAGGAGAGGAAACCTGCAAGGTAGAAGACATACCTGTGCGACGAAGATTTCTCGGGATGTTGAAAGAACTATGGTAGATGCATTGATGAAGAAGATGACGAACATTGGAAAGTTCAGTGTGAGCTTGGTCATGGTGGTGACTGTACAAAACACAAATCATCGAACTTAACCTGAGGCGAGGATATGAGTATGATCAGAAAGGATCATGGAAATCTTGTTAGTGGTGTATGGGAATATGAGTGTGACTGGGAAAAATTCGCTTTAGTTTCTTCATCTAAGTCGAGGGAATCCCAGTAGTCTTGGGTACACTGGTAAGGTTCATCAGGAGGAGAAGGGTTAAGACCAAGTTCTGCTATAGCTGCATCTTCAGCTTCTTGTTCTGCAAGTATTTTCTCGTAAGTCAGAGGAGTATTGTCTCTGAACTGTGGAGGAGGAGGATTTGGACTGTAGGGTGCTAGGGACTGAACTAGAGAAGAAAAATGTTATTCTGGGATGAATTCTCTGGGACCGTGGATCACAGGTGGAGGAGTTTCTGGCTGGTTGTTAATGTCGTTCAAGAAACTACATAAGCCATTTATAACCTGTGTTGTCAGAGAGCCTGAATATGTTTGAAATTGTTGAAGATAATGTTCTGCAATTAACCCGTGAAGAGAATCAGAATAGGGCTGATGACATATATAAATTGCATGTTTTCGTGGAGGCTGTAACTGACAAATTTGCTTAATATCAGTAATCCAGGTGGATAAGGGAGCAAGTAATTGTAGGCAGTCCTTTATTCGGGAAGACCGAGGCTGCTGAAGCTGCTTGAGTAGCTTTAATGGCAGAAAAGCTATGGCGATCTTGTAGAGACAAGACACACCAAATATACCAATACAAGTTATCAGCGAGTATGGTACGTAGGTGTATAATGAACAAATATGGGCGAGTTTGGTTGAATGGATTGCCATGCTGGATCTGTTCTGAGAAGTCCATGAGATGCCGATGGGCATAATAAAACATTTTGGATCGGGCTAACTCATTTACCTCATGGACTGTTGTGGGTTCAGTACTGTCTGGTGGAACAGTGATGGCACATATAAGAGGTATGAAACCAAATTGGTGGTACAATTGAATGGACTTGGGCCGTGTACTAATCTTGGGCTGTAACAGGAGAGGGAGATTAAAGCATCCTGTTAGTAATGAGGCTTGGGCCTTGGACTTTTGTATGGGTCTGGTTAAAAAATCTGCTAAGACATTTTTCTGGCGTGGAATATGCTTAACAGTAAAATTATACTGAGTAAACCATTCCTGTAGGCGTAATAGTTGAGCAGAAGGCACCATTTTGTTTTTGAAATCCAACATTTTGGGAAAAGAGGAATTATCCATCTGAATTTTAAAATGAGCTAGACGAAGGAAGAAAGTTAACTTCTGAACACCATTTTTGACTGTAAGAATCTCTTTAATGGAGATATGGTAATGAAGATCTGCTTATGTGAATTTGTCACTTTGATAACCACAAGTAGTTTCTTTGTTGTCCTGTTTTTCAAGGAGGACGGCTCCCCAGTAGTTGTTAGAGGCATTAGTCTGAAGAATCAGAGAACCAAAAGTAGGAAGAACCAAAGGATGAGGGTTCTGACATGCATTCTTCAGATGTTGAATAGCTAGAGTATGCTAATTGTGCCAATCCAGAGGATTCTTCTTCAGGAGAGAAGATAGAACATAAGTGTTCTTAGTAACTTGGGGTAAGAATGAGCGTAAATAGTTGACAATGCCAAGGAACTGCTGTAATTGCTGTCTGGTCAGATGTGAATCTGGAAACTGTAATAGTTCAATGGAAATATGGGAACCAGGTTGATATACTCCATTGTAAAATTTCAAGCCAAGAAAATCAATCTCAGTTGTCTTGAGAATGCTTTTCTTTTCAGAGAGCATCATTTCTGAAGCTTCAGTAATATCAAGAAACTGATGTAGAAGCTGTTAATGTTCGGAATCTAACTTAGAAAACAAGAGAATATCATCAATATAGATCAATGCTGTATGCAGAAGTGGAGCGTAGATCTTTGTCATAGCTTTCTGAAATAATGATGGAGCAACCTTGAGACCAAATGGCATAACCGTTCATTGATAATGTGCATTGGGAATGCAAAATGCAGTTTTGGGATGATCATCAGGATGAACACCAAGTTGCCAAAATCCTGCCTTGAGATCAAATTTGCTGTAAATAGTGGATCCGGCAAGGAGAGAGAGCTGGGATGAAATCTTTGGTAGAGGAAACTTATCATCTCGTAAGAAAGTGTTCAGAGGCTTATAATTAATCACAAGTCTTTTCTTACCACGTCTTTGTTCAGCTCGTTTGTTGACATAAAAAGCCTAGCATGCCCAATCAGAATTAGTAGGCTCAATGAGACCTTGGGCAAGTAATTCTGCACACTCTTGTCTGGCAAGAGTTAATTCTTCAGGAGGCATTCCTGGATGAATAGCCTTTGTAGGATTGATATCTTCATTCAGTTTGAATGGTAAATGGACATAGAATTCTTCATTCTTCCATAAGGGATGAGGATTGGAAAAATCCTTGTGAGAGTCAGTGAATGATCTTTTGAGTTTTGCTTGAAGATCATCAGCATCTTGGATAACATAAAGCTTAGGTACGGTGGTATATGGAAGAAACTGTTGTTTATAAAGAATACCTGTAGGAAGGATTCTGAGTTTGGTCATTGAATAAATGTCCATGCCGAGTAAGATATCTTTGTCAGGCAGGTCATAACCAATGATGTGAGTCCAGATGATTAAATCTGGGAAGAACTTCAAACTAACTTTCTTTGTTGTAATGAGATTTGTTTGAAATACTTCATTATTGGCTGCTTTAAATAATTCCTTATGGGGCTTCCAACATTCTTTGGGGAGGATGCGAGGATTCATCATACTCTTATATGCTCCTGTATCAAAATAAGCTATTACCTTGACAAGTTGATCATATTTTGATTGTAGCAGAGAAATTTGTGCATATGGCATCATGTGAGTGGGAGCCATTGGAAATGTTGGTAGAGGTGAAGAAACCATGCCCATAAAGTGATCATCATAGCTATCAAAAGAATCGTCTAATGAGGAATCCTGATATGCAAAAATTGTGTCTTCATCAGGGGAATCTTTTTCAGAGAAAATTGATTCAATATCCTGGTCAGGTTGGATAGAGTAGGATTGTTGAATATGATTGATGAGATGTTGACTCTTCTTTTTGTCATGGCATTGTTTAGCATAATGACCTGGTTTCTTGCATATATAACTCTAAGAGTCTTTTGGAGAGGAACCACGTCGTTTAAAATAGCGAAACGACGTTTCTGTGTCCAATTCTTTTTCCAGGGAAATCATTTCTTTTCAGAGAAGAAATGTTTTTATCTGTGATGTTTCTTCTTTCTTCTAAAGGTGTTGAGCCTTTTTGTCTTGAACACACGCATTTCTTTTTACATTCGATTTCAAGGTATTTCTTTTCACAGGCGACCTTGAAATTGTGATCTGGATCAGCCATTTCCTTAATAAAGGTATGCATTTCACATAGCTTTTCTATGGCAGTAAGGAGGAATTGGAAGATTTCTGCAAAGGTGATCTGATCAATACGTCTACCAGTAGCAATGATGAGTCGATTAAGTTTAGGATGAACTTCTTCCGGTACAGAGGCAATAAAAGTATGTTTCAGATCTGGTTTATTAATACCGCCAAGAAGATGATATCGAATAAACATTCTGGAGAAATGCTTATGGAGGTCTGTCTTGTTGAGTGAACAACATCTCATTGTAAAATACTCTTGTTTGTATCGTTTCTCAATGAGAGTATAATCACCAACAAATTCTTTTAGCATGAGTTGATAGACTTCAAAAATAGTTATTTGTACCATTTGAAGAATACGATATTCACCCATGCTCATAAGCCAATCATGTAGAAAACCAGTACAACGAGAAAAGTAGTCGCGAAGTACGGCTTCAGAGGTTTTGCCTGATAACATTTGATTGTCCATCCATGCACACCATGCAAATAATTTGATACGCCATTTATCAATGGGAACATCATCAAGGGAAAACCAAAGACCATTTGCAGGTTTGGTGGCATTTTGATGGTTATCTCGAGGACCAGGGTTAGCTAGTGGTGGTTCAACATCAACTATTTCTTCATCATCAGAATGAAGTTCAGTGATATTAGGACCCTGAGAAGAGGAGGCACCTTGAGCCATGTGGATATCAGCTACATGAGAAATATCCATAAGTTGAGAATCATCATCGGATTGAACTGATGAGTGATAAGATGTATCAGGAGATTCATCAGAAGAGGAAAAATCCAATGATTCAAAGGATGAACCAATGAAATCTATTGGAGAAGCTGCATCAATATCATTTATGTCTGTTTTTTGATCTTGGTGGACTTGGTGTTGTAAAAAATGGACAAAAGGTTCAATAGGATGGCTAGGAGGTGGTTCAGTATTTGGTGGTTGGCTAAAAGGGGTTGGAACCTCAGGAGGATCATAATATTCATGTTCATGTTCCATAGGAGGCATAGGAGTTTTTCCTTTATCGCCAAACATAGGACGAGGACCACGAGGAGGTGGTGGTCTAGGAGAGGGTTGGTAAGATCTAGGAGGAGGTGTAAACTTTTGTTTCTATTTTGGTTTTGGATTATGTAAGATACTGGAGAATAAAAATTGTGTAGATTCAACATGAACAAAAAGCATGGGTGTAGGCTGTGGTGAGAAAAACATGAAGGAATCATGGTTAAGTGAATAAGGGCCAGGAAGAACGGGTTGTTGGTATTTCTTCATATCAGCAGTAACATGAGATAATTGTTGCTTGAGATGACTTAGTTCAGCCTTACTTTGATTGAATTCCGGACCAGTATATCTTTGTTGCAAATAATAACGGAGAGTAGCATCCAACTCTTGGATCTTGGTAGTAAGTTTAGCATGATATTTCTGAGCAATGGCTGCTTGAGCAACTATTTTATGAGAAAAGCTGGTCGTGGGCAAAGAAAGATTGGTAAGTTGAGTATCGATCTTCTTTAAATATTGATTTTGAACAAGAACATTATTTGTCTGCCAATTCAGCAGTTCTTCAGGTTGAGACAAAGGTTTTGGTGATCCATCAGGACGAACTTCAATTGGTACTGAGAAAGGTTTGGCTGTCGTTTGATGAGAAGGATCTGCAACTCTTGTAAGTGGAGGAAAATCCTGATCATAAGGACCAACTAGAAAACATGGTTGAACAACTGTTGTTGTTGGAGGAGCAGGAAGTTCATAATACGGTCTGCGTCCATCAGATCTGCCGGAAAACTTCTTAGATTTCCGCTTCTTATATGAATCAACATCATATTGGCATGAGCTATCTAACCAATCTTCAAATTCAATATCATTCTGGCAAGAACAACCAGGAGCACATAGCTCTGGAGCACAATCCCATATAAAATGACCATTAACATGAGAATGATAACATGGAGTGCCAGTAGATTGGAAAGAATGGATAGGAGGACTATCCTTGTGATCTTTGAAGACAGGTTGAATCATCAGAGAATGATGAACAGGACGATGTTCATGTGGTTGATTTGGTAGCTCAAAACTGATTTTGACAGAACCATCTGACTATTTTTTCATAAGCGGACAAGAATTTGTCGTGACTGGTTCAGATCTCTTCAAGAATTGTTCAAAATTGGTGAACCAGGTAGTAGGCATCATCTGAGTAAGATCTTTGCGAGGTATTTGCTTGGGAATCTGGATAATAGTAAGGACCTCATTGTCATTGACAAAGGCCATGACTGTGCCGTGAGGTTTCTGTGTACGCAGATGTATAGCATGATCTTGTAGGCGAAAAGCCATTTGATGATGCAGTGTTGCAATAACACTATCAAGATGGTGTTTAACACCTGAGAACTGGATTTGGACTTTGAATTGATTAGGCAACGTATGATCACTTAGACAAACATTAAAATCAGGGGCTATGGTGAAAACCATGGAACCATGACTAAGTGTAGTGATTACAGTGCCTATACAAGCATGTTCATAGTCTAACATATTGGTATCCAGTAAAACAACTTTGGCATAAAAAGGTACATCACCTCGACCATGATAAGATAAGACAAGCCTGATTGCACCAAGATGGACATGTGTATATCCGTTTGCTAACCAATGGCATATGAAATCAGGTTCAAACTCAAGTATAACATACTGCTCTTGATGAGTGGATTCAAGTTGGCAGTTTGTGAGGGCAGTACTTTGGACATATTCTTTGATTGGAGGGACCTTTCAAGAAATTAAAGTACGTATAGACGAACTGACAGACTGACGTTTATTTTTAAACAAAGAGTAGGGATTTAACAAAGGAGGAACGGTTTCATTTACTTTACTATCTTCTGGTATATGGGTAATTTCTACAAGCTGATCTATTTTAGATGTTTTGTTTTTGAGACATGATTCGGGAAGGCTAGAGAAATTAAAAGAAGAAGACTTAAGGATAAGAGTTGAGGCAATGACAGATGTAGAAGGAGAATTGTCACCGAAGGCTTCCATTGGATGGTTAGACTAAATGTCACTTACACGTTGCGACTCTCCTGGCCTAACTGGACAGTGCCTTTGATATCTAAGGAATAAATGGTGAAAAATAACTAACCTTGTTAATCTGACGTGCAACTTGTCCTATACCCAAATAAGCTTCCAGAAATTTACTCAGCTTCTGATTCACTAATAATACAAAGACGACAAATACAGGCAAGAAGTAGAAATACTATAATTAAAACCACTAATAACCAAACTGGGAGAGAATTGACGATTGATGACGTCATGAAGAAAACACTGTGTGATGCAAACGTTCAAGAAGACAAGTGAACAGTTTTAAAAACACACATGCACTCAATACTATTAAGATAATAGCACATAACCCAAGTAAGGAAATATGGCTAGACATTACATAGTACAAACTTAACATACATATACCTCCTCTACAAAGGAGAGAGGCATGGCTCTGATACCATAAGTTGTCACACCTCAAAAATTTTCTCATTTTAAAATCTCTTTAATTAGGGATTTGACGGTAAATAGCAACAAGAGAAATTTTCAGGTTACAACTGTTGTACTTCCAAAACAAGCCTTATTTTATTATGTGACTTATTTTCTATAGTACACATGTCATCTTCTTGCATATGCTATAAATTTTACATGTTTTAACTAAAACTAACACACACTTAGTGTCGAATACATTTCAACCTTTATACATATAAGGTCGACTTATGTGAGTATATCCACAAATATACATTCTTTGTTGCTTACGTCTCACCTTTCTTTCATCCATTCCTCATCCTCTTTTTCTTCTCTCTTGATACTAATTTTCTGGAGATAAAATTTAAGGGTGAGTTTTATGCCCAGTGGGTCCCTTAGCGGGTTTCCACACTTTAGGAAAATAATCAAAATAAATATTCAAAACAAGAATATACACAATATAACAGTAACAATTGCATACATAGGCATATGTTTATGAAATCCGGAATAATAAGCTTCATTTAACAATCTTGCAAGGGTCAACCTCCAACCCAAATAAGTTGCGTCTAGCATTACGCTAGAGCCAACTTCCAACCCAAACCAAATAAGCTGCATTTAGCAATCCAGCAAGGGTCAGCTTCCAACCCCAAATAAGTTGCGTCTAGCATTTAGCAAGGGACAACTTCCAACCCAAATAACATTTTACTAGTGAAAGTAAATCCATGTGCATAATCATAGTATGAATATAAAATTTTAATGAAAGGACTACAATGTGCAAACCATAGGTTCCTCCCCACCTTGAAATGCGTAGTAAAACAACAATTCCTTGAGCTTTTCCTAAAAATATCAAAAATCTTAAAAGAGAAAAGTTTTGAAAAAATTTAAATGAAATTTGAAAATGATCCCCCTATTTACAGGATGAGATTTTTTAGCACTTCCCAAAGTGCCCTTGGACTTTTTATTTATTTATCGTCTCATCTTTTGCTTGAGAACGTTCTTGAGAAAATTCTTTTTAAAGAATACCAACTATGTCCTTTTTCATTTTTTATCCGTAGACTTTTCTCATTATTCAATCGTGTCCCTTTTTTGTCTTTTTCTGGATTGAAAATGTTACAAAAGAAATCTATTACAGATTTCCCTCAATATTGAAACTTATTCTGAAAATGACTCAGATTCAGAAGTTGACATGGTTATGTTGTCAAGAAAATTCAACAGGTTGATTAGGAGAAAGGGTAAGAGTGGCTCTTACTCAAAGTTCCATAAAGGAAAGAAACCCGAGTCAAAACTTGCAGAGTTGATTTGTTACGGCTGTAACAAACCTGGTCATGTAAAGAGTGAGTGTCTCATTAGACATAAGAAGAACATAAGTTCAAGAAGGAAGGAAAAGAAAGACGCGGGATGATTCGAGCTCAAGCGACGATGAACCAGATTCAGATCACACTGTTGCACTGTGCTTAATGGCAAGCACAGAGATAAAATCTGAACCTGTCGATGAAGTTAATGCTTTTGATATTCGTATGCATAATATTAAGTTAAAACTCAACAAAGAAGTTAGGAGAAATAAGAAGCTCAAGCACATTCTTGAAGAAGTTCTTGAGGAAATAGAGTTTCAACAAGAAGAGCTAGATGAACTGTCTCTAGATAATGAACAACTTAAGAAAGTTGTTGAGAAACTAAAAAATGAAAATGAAACACATAGAGAGGAAAACGAAGACTTGAAATGCATTGTGATCAAGTTCACCAATGGTCAAAAATTATTTGACATGATGTTGGGATCACAAAGATGTGCATACGATAAAGCTGGCTTAGGTTACACACACGAGTCAAAGCAAAAAGAGTATAACACTTTATTGACCAAAATACCAAAATGTCATAAGTGTCATAGGGAAGGTCATACCATGCTTAGATGTACTGTCTTAAATGGAAAGAAAAAGAAATATGCATGAATTGAAAAGACTGTCGTTACTGATGCTAACATGCATGGACCCAAAGTAGCATGGGTGCCAAAGTAGCATGGGTGCCAAAGTCAAAAGTATTTTATGTCGTGTAGATGAGCAAAAATGAAGATCTATGGTATCTAGACGGCGGCTGCTCAAGGCACATGACTGAAGATAAATCTAAATTTTTGCGCCTTGAAAAGATCAAAGGAGGAAAGGTAACCTTCGGAGATTACAACAAAGGTGATATTGAAGGCATTGGAATCATTAGTAACGATTTCCTATCCATATCTGATGTACTTTATGTCAAAGGGCTGAAGCATAATCTCTTGAGCATAAGTCAATTATGTGACAAACGTTATGACATTTCATTTGAAGCAAATAGGTGCATTATTAAACATATAGATAAAACTGTTGCATTCATGACATCTAGACATAAGAACGTTTATTGTACAAATCTTAATGACATGGAGAAACAAAATGTAACATGTTTAAGTGCTATTTAGTGTGATGATGCATGACTTTGGCATAGGAGACTTGCTCATGTTAGTATGGATAACATGTTGGTGCACTCAAGAGGGGGGGTGAATTGGGTGATGGTCAAATTAAAAACTTTTTCAATGACTTAATGATATACTTTGATACATTGAAATTAAATGCATAACGTAAAACACACAAGGATTTATAGTGGTTCAGCCAAGCCTACGTCCACTACCTATTCTCCCGATTAGGATTTTCCCAATCCACTAATTGATTCTCTTACGAGTGAGAACCAAACCGTTACAACTTGCCCTTTTTCAGGTTCAAGGTAAACCTATCCTTTTGCGGGCTAAGGATGAACTGCATTTTTTTTTTGTCGGGATGAGAAAAAACCCATATTCCTTTCACGGGAAAAGGAAGAACTGTTTTCCTTTTACAGGATAAGGAAAAATTGTTTCTCTTTTACAGGTTCAGAGATAACCTATCCTTTTACAGGTTAAGGACGAACCTATCCTTTTGCGGGCTAAGAATGAATCAGTTCTCTTTTATAGGTTCAGAGATAACCTATCTTTTTACAGGTTAAGGACGCATCTTCCCTTTTACTGGCTGAGGAAGAACCATGATCCTTTTGCGGGATTAGGAACAGCCAATTTCCTTTTTTTGGGATGTGGAAGAACACGTGATCCTTTTACAGGATGAGGAAGAACCGTTATCCTACATGTAGGTGAGGATGAACCTTAACATGATTTCAACCATGACATCATCAAGTGAACTACATTCACTTGTCCTGGTTGTTTCATTCCTGAAACACACCAACATACTAATACAAAATTTTATGTTGGTTCTAACAAAGTAAAACACTTTACAATTAAGCTCATATACATAACATTATAAAGATATGTAAATTTGAATATATAATGCTAAGAGAAAATACACTTACAATCCTTTACCTTTCAATGTTCGGTATTGCTCAAGTGCAGTTTTGAAAAGCGTGAATGATATGTAACTCAGTTAAATGCTTCTTCGAAAACTTTTGATACCGTTAAAACATTGAACTTAAAAATACAGGACCTGTGTAAAACATAGACAAAAATAGTTTTCAAAATAAATAAAAATGCATAAGCATGAAAACTTCTAGTTCAGTATTCAGTAGTTAACACAACTACTGATATAGTTCGATAGAGTACTTAAGATATGAAATCAAGTACAACTGTATCTCATGAACTATTTCTCAAATTCTTTCTTCAGCAAGATTGATATCAAGTATAGATTAGTGCTGAGAATTTGAGTAGAAACCAGTTCAAATAGATTTTCAAAGATAGAATAAAATTTAAGCTTAGTATGAAAATCTTTTGAAGAAATAAAGTATCGGTGAATAATACTTTGAAAAACTTGAACTGTTGAAAACATTTTGAAAACGACTAACATTCAAAAAGTTTTTGGCACAATAAAAATTATCGGCAAATTGTTTGATTCAAAGTATTAGTATTTATAGACTTAGTAGATAATAGCCATTAGACATTTGAAGTTCAAATACAATGTAAACGTTTAAACACAATGGCTAGAATGTTATATGAAAATGGCAACTACAATTTTCACTAGCATTCTGGTTCTTTTCAGATTGCATGATTAAGGAAAGTTTCAGGAAACTTGATTCATGCATAAGAGAAAATCTCTGATAAATCTAAAAAGAATTTTGTGTAAAGATGCGTTCTGAAAAAGTAGACTAATATAGTGTACCTGTCAGAACAGTGACGGTTGTTGAATTAGCATCCTGATTCCGTAATCAGCGTCCTGACGCATAATATCAACTTTGTCGTTTTGTTCCTTGAGGGCGCTCATTATGTATAAGCATCCTGCTGAACATTGAAGTGAGGGCGCTACTAACTCGTAAGCGCTTTGACTTTCTTTGCGATAGGAATGACTCAACTTTGAGGGTGCTAAAGCAGAGTTAGCATCCTGCTTACTTTTTAAATCAATTAGATGAATGAGGGCGCTAGTTCTGGATAAGCTTCTTACCTTTTAAAAAATAAAACACGAGGGCGCTACTACTATGTAAGCGTCCTAACATGTTTAAAACATTTGAAAGACAATACTAAGTACGCTGAAGGACAATCAGCATCTTGAAAGTTATTTAGTTGGTTCCCAGAGCTGAGGGCGCTCCTATCCAGGTAGCGTCCATATAGTTTATCCAACTTACAACAATCAGCGTCCTTAAAGATAACATCTTTGAAGAACTTAGACGCTCAGAAATCTTTCAGCAAGCTGATTCACAATCAGCATCCTAATAACCTCAAAGGTTGATTCTAAGTGAGGCTGCTACTTACAAGTGAGCGTCGTGATGAATCAGTTCAATTCAACCTTGAATGTTATCAGCATCCTAATAAGTCATCAGTGTCCTGACTTATCAAGTTCAGGAGAGCGCTGCTAAGTCATTAGCGTCCGGAAAGACTCTTTAAAAATAGTTTTGACACGTGATTAAAAATACGATAAATGCGAATAAAAACTTGATAAATTTCAAATCGAACATAGAAAATTAATTCATTTGAAATACCGTAAAGTGTGTGATCAAAACATGCAGACCTGAAAAACATATGTAAGTGATTTGTGCATGATTTTGGAAAATGTTTGAGCAAAATCGATTAGAGAAAGACATACCTTAAATACTGTGTATTTCTCATGTCTCACAATCTTTAAATCCAACTCTTCATTATGAGATCTTCAATATGAACTTCGTGTTTGAGTTGAATGTCTTGAACGTTGATCGAATGATTTAGTCTTGAAGCACTTGATCAAATCGTTCGTGTGGTGTGATCTTGAAATCATGATATGATCTTGAGTTCCTTGATCAAATCATTTTTTGGCTTTTTGCATTCCTGAGATGTTGAGATAGGTTCTTGATTGAAGCTTGTTAGCACCGAAAGAGATTTTGTTTGTAATCATCAAAATATACTTCATCAAGTATACTTAGGGACGTGCTAAGTGATGAATTGCTTAGGTCAACATAACATATCAAGAATTGTTAAACATGATCTTGCCAAGGGTATTCCAAAGGAAATTTACTCAAAAGATAAGGTGTGTGAACCATGTCAACTAGGCAAGCATACCCAATTATCATTTAAGAGCAAGAGACATCAATCTACCTCTAGAGCTCTCAAACTAATTCACATGGAACTATTAGGAAAAACCAAGACCCAAAGCGTAGGCGGTAAATCTTATGTATTTGTGATTGTTGATGACTTTACTAGATTTACTTGGGTATTTCTATTAGCACATAAATCTAATGCATGTGAACTGTTTATAAAATTCTGTAGAAGACTTGAAAATGAAAAAGGTCATAAAATCAACAAAATTAGAAGTGATAGAGGAGGCAAATTTGTTAATATGAATCTTGAAGATTTTTGCAATAATCAAGGTTATACTCACCATCTATCAGCCCCTACAACACTACAACAAAATGATGTAGTTGAAAAGAAAAATAGAGCTTTGCAAGAAATGTGTAGAACAATGCTTCATGAGTATAGCACTGCAAACCATTTTTGGAGAGAAGTTATTAACACAACCTGCTATGTAATGAATTGAATCATAATTAGGAAAAACTTGAATAAAACTCCATATGAGCTATGGAAAGGTAGAACACTCAACATTAGTTACTTTTGAGTATTTGGATGTAAGTGTTTTATCCTTAATGATAAAGAAAATTTAGACAAGTTTGAACCTAAATCTAATATAGGAATATATTTAAGATACTCTTCCCACAGTAGAGCCAATAAAGTTTATAACAAATCTACTCAAACTATAGAAGAATCAATTCATGTAAATTTGATGAAAGTGAAAGTAAGAAAAACCTTGAGGATGAAATTAAGCAATTAAACTATGATGATCATCCCAAGACAGCTAAGATCATAGATCTTGAGACTGAAAGCCTTTAGAAACATCTAAAAGCTCTAGATTGTTTCAAGGTCTATCCAAAGATCAAATATTAGGAGATCCACAAAAAGGTGTATCCACTAGAGCTTCAGTTCAAAGAGATCAAGAGCTTGTTGTTTTTGTATCACAATTTGAACCAATCAAAGTGGAAGATGCACTGAAAGATGAAAATTGGATTCTTACTATGCAAGAAGAGTTAGGACACTTTGTGAGAAACAAAGTATGAAAATTAGTCCCAAGACCATTTCATCAATCAATTATAGGAACAAAATGGATCTTTAGAAACAAAAAGAATGAACAAGGTATAATTGTCCGAAATAAGGCTAGATTGGTTGCACAAGGCTACAACCAAGAAGAAGGCATAGACTTCGAAAAAGCTTTTGCCTCAGTAGCAAGATTAGAAGAAATAAGGATGTTACTTACCCATGCTTGTTACAAAGATTTTCCCTTATACCAAATGGATGTAAAAAGTGCTTTTTTAAATGGTTACATCAATGAAGAGGTATAAATAGAACAACCTCCTGGGTTTGAGGATGCTCAAGACCCAGAATATGTGTTCAAACTCCACAAAGCCTTATATGGATTAAGACAGACTCCAAGAGCTTGGTGTGACAGACTAAGTTCATTTCTTTTAGATCATACATTTCGAAAGGGAAAACTTGATCTAACTCTGTTCATCAAACACCATAAATGATAATATGCTTATTGTTCAAATATATGTGGACGATATCATTTTTGGTGCATCAAACAAAGTGTTGTGTAATGAGTTTTCACAACTAATGCAAAAAGAATTTGAAATGAGCATGATGGAGAACTTACATACTTTTTCGGCTTGCAAATTAAGCAAATGCCAAAATGCACCTTCATAAGCCAAACAAAGTATGCTAAGAAAATGGTTAAAAAGTTTCAAATGAATAATTTGAAATCAATTGATACTCCCTCATTGAATCAACGTAGGAACTTATCAGGACGTTGATTAAACATCAGGTCGTTGATTGTGTTTAAAACATCAGGACGCTAACTATTCATTAGTGCTCTTATGTTTTCATGCTTTAAATGTTTCTAAAACATCAAGAAGCTTACACCTTTAGTAGCGCCCTTATGTTTTCATGCTTTAAATATTAGGACTCTTATGCCTTCAGTAGTGCCCTTGTGATTTTGAACGATTTAAAACAAGTCAGGACGCTTATCTTCGAATAGTGCCCTCACAGGTTTAGTCGATTTTAATAGTTAAGTAAGTCAGGACGCTGACTTTCAAGTAGCGCCCTAACTTCACAGTTCAACAGGACGCTTATGAACCATAAGCGTCCTCAAGGAACAAAAAGACAAAATTGGCTTTACGCGTCGGGACGTTGATCCAATACTGTCATAAAGTTGTTATTTGCACTCTTTCTGATACACTTTTTAGAACTTTTTTGAATCTTTTTAGAGCGTTCCAACACTTTATTAGAACATTTTATTTTCATGAATGATCAGAAGATTCAGGTGTTATCGTTGTAATCGCACAAAATCGAATCGAACTGTTTCGGGAAAAAATGTGTCTGTTGATTGAAATAGGTTTGTGCGCCAAAAATTTACTTAAAAAGTTCAAGTCCATAACGCCATTGCTATCTCTATTTATATGCTGCCTTAGTGCAGATTGAAAATGTACGAAAAATGAGAAAACTGATAATCGATTCTCAAATCTTGAAACAATTTTCACTTGAGCAAATACTCTTGAAAGTTATATTTCTACTCACTGCTTTATACTTTCAATCTTTTCGAAATACGTTAAGTCTTCTAGATTAGTTGATCTTTATCTATATCTTTTCAAAAATCCATTGAAGAAGACGGAAATTTTTTGAACCTATTTTCAGTTGAACTTCATCATACATATTTTGTTGAATCTATGGTAAGAAAAGGTTCAATCCAAAGATTTGTAAGTATCACTCTGATTCTAAGTAAAGGGAATCATATCTCATCTTGTACCTTGGTTTTTGTGACTGGATAGTCATTGGTTTAGAGCAAGTGTTGCTCGAGTTGTAACGGTTGTTCTCACACCCGAAAGTTGAGAAAGGTTATTCTCAAGCCTGTAAGTTGAAAAAGTGTATTGGTCTTTTCCCGTAAGAAGATTCTTACTGGAGTTTGGACAAATCCTAATTGTGAAGGTTAGGTAGTGGATGTAGGCGAGGTGGAACCACTCTAAATCTTGTGTCTTACTGCTATTGTGTCTGATTTACCATACTTGTTTAATCTACTTTCATTACTTCATACGTTTAAAAGAAAGGTGAAAATCTACTAAATGTCCAATTTATCCCCTCTCTTGGACACATTTTTGCCAACTATTGGTATCAGAGCAGGTTAACCATCAAAGTATCTAACAATTTTTGATTAAGTATGACAGGACAAAATAGAAGAAATGCTTATCTTTTAGGTGAAGGAAACTCCACCAACAGACCACCATTGTTGTGACAAATGGATGTCCAACACCTGCAAAGACCGAAGAATGTATTAATGTCCCTAAGGAGTTAAATGAATGGAGTCCCAAAGAAAAGAAGAGAGTGCTGTTGAACAATCAAGTTGTAAACATTTTGTTTTGCAGTTTATCAGTTGAAGAGGTCAATAGGGTTAGCGCATGTGAAACCGCTAAAGAAATATGGGATAAGTTAGAGGTCACCTATAAAAGAACTTTGGAAGTTAAAAAGGCAAAGCTCCAAATGCTAGTTGAAATATATGAGACCTATAGGATGGAGGAAACTGATTCTATAACTGAGGCTATTGCTCTGTTTACAACTAACATCAATGAAATGAAAAACTTGGGTAGGACTTATGACCAAGAAGAAACTGTTAGGAAGTTTTTACGAGGTTTACCTAGAGCTTGGGAACCCAAGGCCATTGAAAAAGCCAAAAATCTAGTTGAATATACTTTTGATGAACTATGTGGTTCATTAATGGTTCATGAAATGATGATAAAAGATAGGATGTGCCCGGTTAAGGTTGAGGAAAAAGAAAATAAATCTATTGCCCTCAATGTTGAAATTGATTCTGAAAATGACTCAGATTCAGAAGATGATATGGCTATGTTATCTAGGAAGTTCAACAGATTAATTAGGAGAAAGGGTAAGAGCAGCTCTTACTCAAAGTTCCACAAAGGGAAAAAACCCAAGTCAAAACCTGTAAAGTTAATTTGTAATGACTGTAAGAAACCTGGTCACGTGAAAAGTGAATGTCCCACTAGGCATAAGAAATAGACAAATCCAAGGAAGAAGGACAAAAAGGTTCCCAAAGCTACATGGGATGATTCAAGCTCAAGCAATGATGAACTAGATTCAGATCACACTACTGCACTGTTCTTAATGGAAAGCATAGAGGTAAACTTTGAACTTGTCGATGAAGTTAATGCTTTTGATATTCATATGTATGATTTTAGGTTAAAACTCAGTAAAGAAGTTAGGAGAAATAAAAAGCTCAAACATAGTCTTGAGGAAGCTCTTGCAGAAATAGAGTTTCAAGAAGAACTAGATGGACTGTCCCTAGATAGTGAACGACTAAAGAAAATGGTTGAAAAGCTGAAAAGTGAAAATGAAATACTTAGAGAAGAAAAGGAAGACCTAAATTGTACTGTGATCAAATTCACCAATGGTCAAAAATTATTTGACATGATGTTGGGATCACAGAGAGGTGCATTAGACAAAGCTGGCTTAAGGTATAGACATGGTCAAAGCAAAAGGAGTATAACACTCTATTGACCCAAAAACCAAAATGCCATAAATGTCATAGGGAAGGTCTTACCATACTTAGATGTAATATCTTAAATGGAAAGAACAAGAAATATGCATGGATTGAAAAAACTGTTCTTACTGATGCTAATATGCACGGACCCAAAGTAGCATGGGTAACAAAATCAAAAGTATTTTATGTCATGTAGATGTGCAAGAATGAAGATCTATGGTATCTAGATAGCTCAAGGCATATGACTGGAGATAAATCTAAATTTTTTAGCCTTGAAAAAAAGAAATGAGGAAAGGTCACCTTTGGAGACAACAACAAAAGTGATATTGAAGGCATTAGAATCATTGGTAACGATTTTTTATCCATTTCTGATGTACTTCATGTTGAAGGGCTGAAGCATAATCTTTTGAGCATAAGCCAATTATGTGACAAGGGTTATAACATTTCAGTTGAAGCAAATAGGTGCATTGTTAAACATATAGATAATACTGTTGCATTCATAGCATCTAGATATAAGAATGTTTACTACACAAATCTTAATGATATGGAGAAAAAAAATGCGACTTGTTTGAGTGCTATTTCTTGTGATAATGCATGTCTTTGGCATAGGAGACTAGCTCATGTTAGTATGGACAACATTTCTAGGATTGCTAAGAATGATCTTGCCAAAGGTATTTCCAAAGGAATTTACTCAAAAGACAAGGTGTATGAACCATGTCAACTAGGCAAGCATACTTGTTCATCATTTAAGAGCAAGAGGTATCAATCTACCTCTAGAGCTCTCGAATTGATTCACATAGATCTTTCCGGACCAACCAAGACCCAAAACTTAGGTGGTAAATCTTATGTATTTGTGATTGTTGATGATTTTACCATGTTCACTTGGATATTCCTTTTAGCGCATAAATATGAAGTATGTGAACTGTTCATAAAATTCTGTAAACGAGTTGAAAATGAAAAGGGTCACAAAATTAACATAATTAGGAGTGATAGAGGAGATGAATTTGTTAATAAAAATTTTGAAGAATTTTGTAATAATCAAGGTTATACTTACCATCTATTGGCCCCTAGAACACTACAACAAAATGGTGTAGTTGAGAGGAAAAATAGAACTTTGTAAGAAATGTGTAGAACAATGCTTAATGAATACAACACTGCAAACTATTTCTGGGCAGAAGCTATAAACACAACTTGTTATGTAATGAATAGAATATTGATCAAGAAAAACTTGAACCAAACTCCATATGAACTATGGAAAGGTAGAGCACCCAACATCAGTTACTTTCGAGTATTTGGATGTAAGTGTTTTATCTTAAATGATAAAGATAATTTAGACAAGTTTGAACCCAAATTAGATATTGGAATATTCTTAGGATATTCTTATCATAGTAGAGCCTATAGAGTTTACAACCAGTCTACTAAAACTGTAGAAGAATCAATTCATGTAAACTTTGATGAAAATGAAAATCAGAAATATCTTGAGGAAGGGATTAGGCAATTAAACTTCGATGATGATGATCCCAAAACAGCTCATGACATAGATCCTGAGATTGAAAAACCTTTGGAAACATCTAAAAACTCTAAATTGCTTCAAGATCTCTCCAAGGATCAAATATTAGGAGATCTACAAAAGGGTGTATCCACTAGAGCTTCAATTCAACGAGATCTAGAACTTGTTGCTTTCGTATCTCAATTTGAACCAATTATAGTAGAAGATGCACTGAAAGATGAAAATTGGATTCTTGTTATGCAAGAAGAGCTAGAATACTTTGTAAGAAACAAAGTATGAAAATTAGTTCCTAGACCTTTTCATCAATCAATCATAGGAAGCAAATGGATCTTTAGGAACAAAAAGAATGAACAAGGAATCATAGTCCAAAATAAGGCTAAATTGGTTACACAAGGGTACAACCAAGAAGAAGGCATAGACTTCAAAGAAGCTTTTGCCCCAGTAGCAAGATTAAAGGAAATAAGGATGTTACTTACCTATGCTTGTTACAAAGATTTTTCCTTATACCAAATGGATGTAAAAAATGTCTTTTTAAATGGTTACATCAATGAAGAGGTATATGTAGAACAGCCTCTAGGGTTTGAGGATGCTCAAGATCCGGAATGTGTTCAAACTCGACAAAGCCTTATATGGATTAAGACAGGCTCCAAGAGCTTAGTGTGACAAACTAAGTTTATTTCTTTTAGATCATACATTTCAAAAGGGAAAACTTGATCCAACTCTGTTTATCAAACACCATAATGATAATATGCTTATTGTTCAAATATATGTGGACGATATCATTTTTGGTGCATCAAACAAAGTGTTGTGTAATGAGTTTTCACAACTAATGTAAAAAGAGTTTGAAATGGGTATGATGGGAGAACTTACATACTTTCTCGGCTTGGAGATTAAGAAATTGCCAAGTGGCACATTTATAAGCCAATCAAAGTATGCTAAGGAAATGGTTAAAAAGTTTCAAATGAACAATTTGAAATCAATCGATATTCCATGTAACTCAACGATCAAACTAGATAAAGATGAAAAAGGGAAACCAATTGATCCTAAACTTTATAGAAATATGATTGGAAGTCTTTTGTACCTCACAGCAAGTAGACCTAACATTATGTTCTATATCTATCTTTGTGCAAAATTTCAATCAGAACCTAAAGAATCTCACTTAATATGTGTCAAACGAATATTCAAATACATAAATGGCACAACCAACTTAGGAATTTGGTATTCCAAAGGTACCTCATTTGAACTAAAAAGTTATGTAAATTATGATTATGCTGGAAGTCTAACTGATCGAAAAAGTACCTCCGAATTTTGTCACTTTCTTGGAAATCCTTTAATTTCCTAGTTTTGCTGAAAACAACACTCAGTGGCACTATCCACAGTTGAAGCAGAATATGTTGCAGTTGGAAGTTGTTGTTCTTAGGTCTTGTACATTAAACAACAACTTTAGGACTATCAAGTGTTTGTAAAATGTGTTGAAACTTTATGTGACAATACTAGTGCTATTAATATATCCAAAAATCTTGTATTGTACTCCCGAACTAAACATATTCAAATCAGACATCACTTTTTATGGGATCATGTGCAAAATAAAGAAGTTATATTGTCTCACATTGATACAAAGGAACAACTGGCTGATATTTTCACTAAAGTCTTACCTAAGGACCGGTTTGTTCACTTTAGAAGAGAGCTTGGAATGTTCTCTGAATCTGACCTATGATATTTTGATGCTTACCTCATTAAGGGGGAGAAGTTACCCGTGACTACTTCACTTTTTTTGATGTTTTCTAAAAGAGGAGAAGCAATATCTTTGAAGCATTATACCTATTAACCTATACGGTTCATCACTTACTCGTCCCTAAATAAACTGTAATATAGTATATATTTTGATGATCACAAACAAAGTAGTTTTCGGTGCTAACAAGCGTTTATCAAGATTTCTTCAAAGCACCTAAGGAAAGCAAAAAACCAAGGAACGACTCGATCAAGGAACACAAAGATCACATCCAACGGTCAAGTTCGTCTCAATTAAGAACATCAACGATCACATCCTGATTTCAAGATCACTTCACTCGAATGATTCGATCAAGCTTCAAGTCTACATCCTTTGATCAACGATCAAGTCATTCAACTCCGCGCAAATTATTTTTCAAAACCATGCATAAATCATCTGCATATGTTTCTCATATCTGCATGTTTTAATCTTATGATTTACGGTATTTCAAATAATTTAATATTCTATATTTAATTTGAAATTTACCTAGTTTTCATTCGCATTTATTGAATATTTAATCGCGAGTCAAAATTGGTTTTGGAAAAGTCTTTCAGGACGCTAATGATTTCGCAGCGCTCTCTTGAACTTGTTAAGTCAGGACCCTGAAGACTCATTAGGACACTGATAACATTAAAGGTTGCATTAAACTGATTAATTAGGACGCTTACTTGTACAGTAGCGACCTCCTTTATTTAGTCAACCTCTGAAGTTGTCAAGATGCTAACTCAACATCATCTCACTGAAAGATCTCTTAAGTTCTTCAAAGAATGTATCTTTGAGGACGCTGATAGTTATAAGTTGAATGATCTATAAGGACGCTACCTGGACAAGAGTTCCCTCACCTTTGGGAATCAACTTAGTAACTTTCAGGATGTTGATTGTCCTTCAGCATGTTTGTGTTTAATTTCAAATGTTTTTAACTGGTAGGATGCTTATATAGTTGCAACGCCCTCATGGTTTGTTTTATGTTTTAAAAGACAGGATGTTTACTAGGATAGTAGCGCCCCATGCACTTAGTTGTTTTAAAACATAGTAAGACGCTAACTGTGCATTAGCGCTCCCAAGGTTAAGTCGTTTAAGTGTCTAAGTAAGTCAGGACGCTTACGAGTTAATAGCGCCCTCACTTAAGTGTTCAGCAGGACGCTTATAAGTAATGAGCGCCCTCAAGGATCAAAACGACAAAGTTGATATTATGCGTCAGGACACTGATTACGGAATTAGGACGCTAATTCAACTACCGTCTCTGTTTGAACAAGTACACTGCATCAATTTACTTTTTCAGAATAGTCCTTTGCACAGAGTCCTTTTCAGACTTATCAGAAATCTTCTCTGATACATGAATTAAGTTTTTATAAAACTTTCCTCTTTCATGAAATCTGAAAAGAACCAGAATGTTAGTGAAAATTGCAATTGCCATTTTCATATAACATTCTAACCATTGTGAATAAACGCTCATATTATTTGAACTTCAAATGTCTAACGGCTATGTCCTACTAAGTCTATAAATACCAGCCCTTAGGATCAAACAACTTGCCAATCATTTTGTATTGTGCCAATACTTTTTGAAAGTTAGTCTGTGTCAAAATGTTTTTCATTATCTAATCTTTCAAAGTATTTTTCACTGATACCTTTACGTATTCAAATGATTTTCATATTGAGCTTATTTTCATTCTATCTTTGAAAATCTATTTGATCTGGTATCTACTCAAATTCTCAGCACTGATTCATACTTGGTATCATTCTTGCTGAAGATAGAATTTGAGAAATAGTTCAAGATATACAGTTGTATTTGATTTCATATCTTAAGTATTGTATTGAACTATATCAGTAGTTGCGTTAACTACTAATCACAGAACCAGAAGTTTTCATACATATATTATATATCTATTTTGAAAATTGTCTCTCTCTGATTTACATTAGTCCTTCATTTTTCTAAATCAATGTTTATTTGGTATATATTATTTTTGAAGTAGCACTGATCTTCATATCATATCATTCATGCTTTTCGAAACTACACTTGAGCAATTCCGAACATTAAAAGGTAAATGACTGCAGGTGTATTTCATCCTAGCATTACCTATTTCATATTTCATATTTTTGTAATGCTATGTTCTGAGCTTAATTGTAAAGTGTTCTACTACGTTAGAACCAACCAACATTTTAGTGTTGTAATGCTGATGTGTTTCTGGACTGAAACAGCCAAGACAAGTGAAGGTAGTTCACTTGATGATTTCAGGGTTGAAATCATGTAGGTTATCTCTGAACCTGTAAAAGATAAACCGGTTCATCCTCATCCCATAAAAGGATAGGTGTGTCCTTAACCTGAAAGAGGATAGGTTATCTCTAAACCTATAAAAGAGAAAAAGTTAAATCCTCACCTGTAAGTAGGAGATAGATTCGTCCTTAACCTATAAAAGGATAGGTTATCTCTCAACCTACAAAAGAGAAACTGGTTCTTCCTTATCCTGCAAAAGGAAGGTGGTTCTTCCTTATCCATTAAGGGAACATGGGTTTTTCCTCATCCCGGAAAAAAGAATTACGATTCATCCTTACCCCGTAAAAGGATAGGTTTGCCTTTAACTTGTAAAAGAGCAGTTGTAAGGTTTGGTTCTCACCCGTAAGAGAATCAGTTAGTGGATTGAGAAAATCCTAATCGGGATATTAGGTAGTGGACGTAGGCTTGGCTGAACCACTATAAATCTATGTGTCACATGTTTAAATTTTAGTCTGTGTTCTAATTTGCATCTAATTCCAATACACTCTTGTATATCACTAAGTTATTGGAAGATAAATTTAAAATTTAAAATCGCACCCAATTCACCCCCTCTTGGGTAGACAAACAATACCTATCTGTAGTGTTAGGGGGAGATTGTCAAGGGGAGATTAATTGGTGCATTATGTATATTATTCCTTGGTGCTTAATTCGTATCATATGAAAACGAGGAACGTTAGTATTAGTAATGCATAACATTATCATTGCATTGCATGCATTCATATCAATATTTAGCTTGCATTCTAATTATGATAATGTTATATGCATTACACATCTAATATCACACGAAAGCTCATCCGAATAATCGACAACGCATGGTGAAAGAACTATCAAGATCAAATTTGAAGACCATGATCGTTCGTAGTCATATCTGTGTGCTATTAGATTATGTTAGGTTGTATAACCTTTTTTATCATTTGATTCAACAATATGCATGATTGCATGGTTTAGTCGATTTGATTTTGAAGTATTTTTTGATCACTTATAATGAAATCTCTATAATAGATTTGATATCGATGCTAATCCTGTTTTATCGATCTTTAAAAGTTGAAAAATATCAAAGCTATTATATAGTGTCCATCAGGACGTTGATGTATTTTTCAGGATGCTAATATCTCAGCAGTGCTCTCCTGGACTTAGTGAGTCAAGATGTTGTTGATATATTAGGACGCTAATAATGTTCAAGGTTGAGAAGTTCATACCCATCAGGACGCTTACTTTGGCAGTAGCATCCTCATTGAATCAACCAAGGAACTTATCAGGACGCTGATTAAACATAAGCTCGTTGATCGTGTTTAAAATATCATGACACTGACTGTCCAGTAGTGCTCTTATGTTTTCGGTCGTTTTAAATGTTTTTAAAACTTTAGGACGCTTATACATTTAGTAGCGCCCTTATGTTTTCATGCTTTAAATATTAGAATGCTTACACCTTCAGTAGTGCCCTTGTGATTTTAAACGATTTAAAACAAGTCAGGACGCTTATCTTCAAATAGCGCCCTCGCAGTTTTAGTCGATTTTAATCGTTAAGTAAGTCAGGACGCTTACTTTCAAGTAGCGCCCTCACTTCAAAGTTCAACAGGACGTTTATGAACTATAAGCGCCCTTAAGGAATAAAACGGCGAAGTTGGCTTTACGCGTCAAGATGTTGATTGACAAATCAGGACGCTGATCCAATATTGTCATAATGTTGCTATTTGAACTTTTTTTGATACACTTTTCAGAACTGTTGAAAACTTTTTTCAAAACTTTTTTAAAATCTTTTCAGAATGTTCCAATACTTTATCAGAACATTATATTTTCATGAATGATTAGAAGAGTTAGGTGTTGTCGCTGTAATCGCACAGAAGTGAATCTATCTGTTTCGGGAAAGAATTTGTTTATTGTTTGAAATAGCTTTGTGTGTCAAAACTTTACTTGAAAATTTCAAGTCCATAACGGCATTGCTATCTCTATTTATATGTTGCCTTAGTGGGGATTGAAAATATACAAAAAATGAGAAAACTGATATTCTATTTGCAAATCTTGAAACGGTTTTCACTTGAGCAAATACTCTTGAAAGTTATATTTCTACTTACTGCTTTATACACTCGATCTTTTTGAAATACGTTAAGTCTTCTGGATTAGTTGATCTTTATCTATATTTCTTCAAAAATCCATTGAAGAAGACGAAAGCTTTTTGAACCTATTTTTAGCTGAACTTCATCATACATATTTTGTTGAATCTGTGGTAACAAAAGGTTTAATCCAAAGCTTTGTAAATATCACTTTGATTCTAAGTAAAGGGAATCATATCTCATCTTGTACCTTGGTTTTTGTGACTGGATATTCACTAGTTTAGAGCAAGTGTTGCTCGAGTTGTAACGGTTGTTCTCACACCCGGAGGTTGGAAAGGTTATTCCCAAGCCCGTAAGTTGAGAAGGTGTAACGGTTTGGTCTTCACCCTTAAGAAGATTCTTAGTGGAGTTTGGACAAATCCTAACTGAGGAGGTTAGGTAGTGGATGTAAGCGAGGCTGAACCACTCTAAATCCTTTGTTCCTTACTGCTATTGTGTCTGATTTACTTTATTTATTTAATCTGCTTTCATTACTTCATACGTTTAAAAGAAAGGTAAAAATATGCTAAGTATCCAATTCAACCCCCTCTCAGACACATATGGGCCAACACAACACTCCCCATCAAGCTGGCTTAAAAATATCATTCATGGCCAGCTTGCCAATCAACTTGTCAAACTGCTTTTTGTATAATCCCTTTGTAATTATGTCAACAACTTGTTCGGAGGTTGGAATGTATGGCATACAAATCAGCCCATTATCAACTTTCTTTTTAATAAAATGTTTATCAACTTCAACATGCTTTGTCCTATCATGAAGAACCGGGTTATGAGCAATAGAGATAAGTACTTTGTTGTCACAGTATAATTTTATGGGTAAAGAACCACAAGCATTCAATTCTTCTAACAACCTTTTAATCCAAATTACTTCACAAATTCCATGAGCAACTGATCGAAACTCTGCCTCTGCACTACTTCTTGCTACCACATTTTGTTTCTAGCTTCGCCACGTAACAAGATTACCGCCAACAAAGGTGCAATAGCCTGAAGTTGATCGTCTATCTGTTATACTTCCACCCTAATTTGAATCAGTATAGGCCTTAATTTGAAGGTGGCCCCAATTTTTAAACAATAGACCTCTCCCTGGGACCCCTTTCAAGTATCTCAGTATTCTGTAGACTGCATCAAAGTGTTCTTGGCCTGGTGCATGCATAAATTGGCTCACCATACTTTCTGTGAATGCTATATCTGGATGTGTATGTGACAAATAAATGATACGTCCAACAAGCCTTTGGTATTGCTCCATGTTGACCACATCAGCAAGTTTGACAGGTTGGAGCTTTTGGTTGGGTTCGGTTGGAATCTCAGCAACTTTACAACCAAGGAGACCTGTTTTACCAAGTACATCAAGAATGTATTTACGTTGGTTGACAAATATACCTTCCTTAAATCTGACAAATTCCAATCCAAGGAAATATTTCAATGTGCCCAAATCTTTGATCTCAAAGCCATTAGCAAGTCTTCTTTTCAGTTCTTTTAGTTCATTATCATCACTCCCTATCAAGATTACATCATCAACATAAACGATTAGAATAACATTTTTTCCTTCTATAGAATGTTTGTAAAACATGGTGTGATCTGCTTGACTTTGACAATAACCATAGCTCTTTACAGTCGTCCCAAAATGTTCGAACCATGCTCGTGGGGAATGTTTGTAAAACATGGTGTGATCTGCTTGACTTTGACAATAACCATAGCTTTTTACTGTCGTCCCAAAACGTTCGAACCATGCTCGTGGGGATTGTTTAAGACCATACAAGGACTTCTTTAATTTGCAGACCTTATCTTTGCCAAGTTTCTCCTCAAAGGCAGGTGGTAGGCTCATAAAGACTTCCTTTTCCAAATTTCCATTTAAGAAGGCATTTTTTACATCCAACTGGTGTAAAGGCCAGTTTGAATTTACAACTAAGGATAACAATACGCGAATAAAGTTAATCTTGGCTACCAGAGCAAATGTTTCTTGGTAGTCAATTCCATAGGTTTGTGTAAACCCCTTCGCTACTAGCCTTTCCTAGTACCTTTCAATGCTATCACAACCACTATACGTGACGTCATGACCCGCACGAAATCCCCGGGTATATCCTACGGCGATACACCGGGCGTCCTGTCAGCCTAACATAAACACAAATCCCAAATACAATTAATCATATAACATCATCTAATCATGATCAACAACAGTTAAAGATTACATCTCCAAAAAATTCAAAGTATAAAATTCTGAAAATTCAAATAATATAAAACATTCACAACCCATCTATGTGTTATTAATACAAATACTAGGTGTTATCATGTACATAATATCAAAATACTAAACTGTACAACACCTACATCAACAAAATACTGGAAGGAATGCTCCGCAGTCAAGCCTTCCCTTTTCCCTTCCTATCAGAACCTGAAAGGATAAGGATGAGGTGTGAGCTACAACAAGCTCAGTGAATGTCTTCTACAAGTGGCAATACACATGCATTTATGTAAAACATGTCAAGATCATTAAAACATTTGAAATAACATGAGATAACATGGAGATGAAAACAAGATTACATACATGCTAATATAATGCATCATGTCATAATTAAGACAATGCAGACCATTTAAACAACATGCAATGCAATCCTAACACCTCCTAGGTAAAAATCAAATTTGAGAACACGAGTGGGCGAAACAATGCTCGAACGGCCTCTTACCCGTATTCTAATAGGAATTCCAAGAGCACGTCACCGATTTACAATTCTTTCGAAACCCTATACCAGGCCTAATAAAAAAAATGGTTGTGCCTACCTTGAAACCCTCTGCCAGGTCCACACTAGGGATCTCTCTAGACTTACAAGACTTCCGAAAGAAAATCAAGCTAGGAGACTCTACCCAAATGTAACTCAATGGAATATGCTCAAATTTCATTTCATGAATAAATTAAAGCATGCATATGCCATATCCATATATATATATATATCAATTTGAAATAAGTTATATAATACAATGCGACGTATATGAAAACCAACAAATAAAAGAACACTCACTCTCGATTGACTAAGTCTAGCCAATCTAATTTTCAATCCAAAATCAAGTACTAGTACGATCACCAATCACCTCACGTACATAGACTTCCAACTAGCCCACGTGGGTTACTCGAATCAATTAGAATCCCTGCAATATATACATGGTTCATGCAATATTAAAATCAGCCAAAGTATGCTAATAACCATGTTAAATCCCAATTTTAAAGTTAACTAATGATTCTAGAATGGCTAACCCATGAGCCTAATCCCCATTGTTCAATTTGACCAATTAACATCAAACCAAACTATACATAACCCAAATTGAATGCCATAGGTGGATCCCCTTGATCACAACCACTATAATGCAAAACATTCAATCATATTAAGGGTTAAAATGACTATTTATCAAGTCAATTTCATCAATTGATTATATCTTGGTCAAAATTCTCAATTTGGCAATACATGACATAAGGCCAAATTGAACTAAGACATGCTAAATTATCATAGTTTTAAACATTCTAAACCCATGGTTCTACTCCATTTAGGTCCAATTAAACAATCCCCAAGTCAATTTTATCATTTGATTGATTTGGGGCAAAAGCCTTAATTTGGGCAAAAATCTCGAAATTGAACCCTAGGCCAATTTAACACTACACCACCATGTTCGGCAATGCCAAACATTGATCTTGCAACATGGTTTCTTCAACAATGGTCCCTAGGTCAACATAGTTGAAGGACAAGACTCGATTCTAACTCTAAGTCGATGAATCGAGCAAATATAAAAATCTCTAGATCAACCAATTTCTTCCTAGAAATTGGGGAAAATGATGTCATTGGGTTCCAAATCACTCAAGGAACCCAAATCAGTTTCCTACTAGTCTCCCCTATGAGTTTCACATGAAACCCTAACTCCAAACCCCTTCAAAAACGAGTTGGAATTATTGGGAAATGCTTCTCAAGGGTATATCTAAGGCTTAAATGGTTGATTTCACCAAGAACAAGCTAAAAGAGATGAAAATCATTCCATTCTAGGTTAGGGTCACCCCAAATTCAGGTTTCATACCCTTTCCTAGGTCAAAACCAAGCTTGTTCATACATCCACAAAGAGATTCAAGGAAATGAGAAATTTCATTACCTTAGGTGAGATTTGAGTAGAAATCACCAAGAACCCTAGGTTTTTCTCCTCTTTTCCTCCTCTCCACCCTTCTCCCCTTTTCTCTAAGTCCAAAAACAAGCAAATGAGCAAAAATCTCGTTTTGGTTGTATTTATAGAAATATTTTGGGCCCACAACTTAAAAATACACTTAATAAATAGAATGAACAGTTTTCTACTGCAATTACTTTCACTTAGATAATTAATTTCTTGCAAACGACTCACCAATTTAACGTCTTAACTGTTCAAACGTTTTATGAGTCAGTTACCAACATTCTGGTAAAATTTCAGCTCAATCCAACAGTGGGATTGTGAGATCCAATAGTATGATCAAAACTGCACAAGAAAATCCGCAAATTCAAAAAATAGTGTTCTGAGCTTTATAACTCACAGTAGACAACTCCGATCATGATCTTCACCGATCATAATGAAGACCTATCAAAGAAGAATAAGTTGACAAACTTTTAGCTCAATCGGACAACGGACCTAGGAGATCCGGCTATGGATGTAATCGGTGATAGAAATTTCTTCCTCCATGGAGCGAGCTCCACTGATCCAAAATACCGTTTTTGACACATTTCGACGTTGAAGAGGTCTCCGATTATTCTAAAACTTCATGCAAAGGCACTCGAACCAACGTGCTTTGAGCATCATATACGTATACATACACGTATACGGGTACTCTATGGGTCAAAATGACGTCATCCTAAGATACGGGCGTTACAAATGCTACCATCAACCTTGCATTTCACAGTAAATATCCATTTGCACCTAACTGTCTTCTTCTCCCTCGGTAAGGTAACTATTTCCCAAGCACTATTTTTTGTTTTGTTTATTCATCTCTTCTATCACTGTTAATTTCCAATTTGGATCATCAAGTGCTTCCTGAATGTTTCTCGGGATGAACAAGTAAGAGATTTTTGAAGTAAATGCCCTATGGTTATGGGAAAACCTCTCGTAAGATAAATATTTGGCAATGGGATGAATGGTACATGATCTTGTTCCTTTCCTAATAGCTATAGGGATATCAAGATCTGAGAATTCTTGGACAGGTTGTTCATCAGATAAAGAATTGGGGATTAAAGGTGATAAAAAATTAGAAGTACCTGGAATATTTCATGAACCATCTCCTGAAGATTCTGATTGGATTTTCCCATAAGTAATAGATGGATCTTTGCCTTTTTGTTGAACGCCTCTTCTAGTATAAACCTGAAGCTCAGTATGTTGATTTTTTTGTAGTATTTCTCCCCCTATTTGTGATACACTTATATTTGGAAATTGTGGACTAATATTCCTATCATTTCCTATATCCAGAAAAATTTGGGAAGAGTTGGAATTAGAAAGAATTGTATTTGGTAAAGGTACAGGGGATAAATCCCAAAAAATTTCCTTTACTCTTTTGTTCACCTCTTGAAGAGAATTTTTTGTGAAAATAAGGTTGATTTTCCAAAAAATAGACATCCATACTTGCATGAGTTTTTTTAGTCTGAGGATTATAGCACTTGTACCCCTTTTTGTTTGGAGCATAACCTAAAAAAATACATTTTTCAGCACGAGGATCAAATTTAGATCAAAATTGGCAGGGTATATGAACAAATATAGTGCAATCGAACACCTTTAGAGGCAAATCAAAGTATATTCGAGAGTTAGGAAAAAAGGTTTTTAGACAATCTAACAGTGTACTATATTTTAAAACACGGGTAGGCATCCTATTAATTAAGTGGGATGCTGTTAAAACACCTTATCCCCAAAGATATTTCGAAACATGCATTGAAAATATTAGAGCACAAACAACTTCAAGTAGATGTTTATTTTTTTCTTTCAGCAATCCCATTTTGTTGAGAAGTCAACTGTTGGCCCAGATATGCCCAAAAGGGGGGTGAATTGGACACTTAGCAGATTTTAACCTTTCTTAAAATTGTGCGGAATAATGACAGCAGATTAAACAAAATATAGCAATTAGATACAACAAATGTAAATGGGACAATGCACACAAGATTTATAGTGGTTCGGCCGCGCCTACATCCACTACCTAACCTCCTCAGTTAGGATTTGTTTAAACTCCACTATGGACCTTCTTACAAGTGAAGATCAAACCGGTACACTTTCTCAACTTACGGGTGTGAGAGGACCTATTCTCTACTTACAGGTGAGAGAGAACCTTTTCTCAACTTACGGGTGTGAGAGGATCGTTTCTCAACTTGCGAGTATTAGAAGACCTATTCTCCACTTACAGGTGAGAGAGAACTTTTTCTCAACTTACAGGCGTGAGAAAACCGTTTACAACTATGAGCAAGACTTGCTCTTGCCCAGTGACTAACCAGTCACTATTGATTAGATACAAGATGAAATATGATTCCATTTACTTAGAATCAAAGTAATACTTACAAAGCTTTGGATCGAACCTTCTGTAATCACAGATTCAGCAAAATATGTATGATGAAGTTTATGCTGAACACAGGTTCGAAGAGTTTTTTTCATCTTCAATGGGTTTTAGAAATAATGAAGATGAAGATCAATCAACCCAGAAGACTTGAAGTTTTTCTTTCAAAAGATCGTAAGATCAAGCACAAGTGAAAGAAAACTACCTCTCTAAAAGTGTTTTAGCACAAACGAAAATTGTTAATACGTTTTGAATGAATATCAATTTCGTATACCATTAGTGGTTTTTCTGCTCTAAGGAAACCCGTATATATAAGAATAACATATACGCAATGGACTTGGTAATTTTTGCGCTCTAAGTTATTTCAAATGTAACGTTAACATTCTTTCCCGAAATGGATCGATTCAGCTCAATGCATATTACGGCGATAGCACCTGAACCATCTGATCATTTTATGAAAGAGGAATGTTCTGACGAAGTTTTTAGAATGTTTAAAAAGTTATGAAAAAGTTGTTGTACGATTCTGAAAAGTATTCGTACGCTTCTGAAAAGGTTAACAGAAATAGCAGTAATGTCAAAATAACAAAAATATCTTTTTTGTCATTTTGCTCCTTTGAGGGCGCTCATAGAACACCAGTGTCCTACTGAACAATGAAGTGAGGGCGCTACTAAATAGTAAGCGTCCTGACTTACTTTAACAATTAAACGACTTAATTCATGAAGACGCTACTTCGCAGTGAGCGTCCTGCTTTGTTTTAAAACTTTTGACACACGAGGGCGCTACTCAAGGGTAAGCGTCCTGAATTATTAAAAATAGTTTTAAAACAATGTTAAGTGCGCTGACGGACGGTAAGCGTCCTGAAAGTTATTTAAGTTGATTCTAAAGATGAGAGCGCTCCTACACAAGTAGCATCCTGATAATTTATTCAACTTATAACTTATAAGCGTCCTTAAGAATAGAAATCACTTAAAAACAGAAAAAACTTTCAGGGAGCTGAAACTAAGTCAGCGTCCTAACATTCTCAAAGGTTGATAAAGGAAAGGTCGTTATTACCAAGTGAGCGTCCTTATTAATCAGATCAATTCAACCTTGAGCTTCCTAATATTTTATCAGCATCCTGACTTATCAAGTCCAGGAGGGCGCTGCTAAAACATTAGCGTCCTGAAAGACTTTATAAAAATGATTTTTGGTTTCTCGATTAAGGCTTGATAAAAACATAATGTAACTGGATTAGATCGAATATGCAACAGATCGATTAAAACATGTAGGCATGCATATTGCTGAATCATATGACATAGAAGGTCCTACAACCTATCATAATATAATCATATAACTAAACATCTTCAAATGATCATGATCTTCAAGAAGATCTTTAATACGTTTGTCATGCATCATTGAATCTTTGATACCTTCAAGTAAGATTGGATATGCCATATGTGCAGTAATATCATAAACAGAATGTAGTTTTGTAATCATCAAAATCTTTCATAATAGGGACATATTCTCATAGGGGACATGAGGATAATTGGTTCAACATCAACACATGTAGATTGATGTTGAATACCTTTTTCTCTCAAGAAATTTCCAAAGTGCTCATTAAAATATTTTGTTCCATTATCAGTACGGAGAATGCTAATTTTTGTCTGAAATTGGTTTTCAACCATTTTGAAAAAATCTTTGAACAATTTTTCAACTTCATATTTTGTTTTCATCAAATACACCCAAAACAAACGAGTATGATCATCTATAAAAGTAACAAACCATTTTTTTCCAAAAAAAGTAGTGATTTTTTAAGGCCCCCAGACATCACTATGAATTAAATAAAATGGTTTTAAAGCATGATAAGGTTTTGATAAATAAGTAGTATGGTGACCTTTTGAAAGATGACAACTTTCACATTGAAAATATGAGCAATCCAGACCCTCAAATAAAGAAGGAAATAAGTGTTTACGATAGGGGAAGCTAAGATGTCCTTGTCTACATTGCCAAAGCATAATTTGTTCATGAACAAAAGGAGAACTAATACTACTAAAGCCTTGAACTTTTTTACTAAAGAGGTTATCTTCAAAATAGTAAAGACCATCGATCATCGTAACACTGTCAATCATCCTCCCCGAGCTTTGGTTCTGAAATTCAAAGTAGGAATCAAAGAAAGTAACATTACAATTAGAATCTCTGGATAATTTGCTCACAGACAAAAGGTTACAGGCAAGTTTAGGAACATGGAAGACAAATTTAAGATCTATATTCTCAGATAATTTTATTAGGCCTTCCCCTGCAATTGGTGAGAAGCTTCCATCGACAATTTTAATTTTTTCACTACCAGAACATGGTGAATAAGTACTAAATAAATGAGAAAAACTTGTCATGTGGTCAGATGCACCTGAATCAATGATCCAAGGGGCAGAATGTAAATGGAACGATAGGGCATTTTCTTCACTACCTGTTTGAGCTAGAGAAACACTAGGAATACCATATGAGGAATTGGACTTTAACAGTTTGAGATGATGATCCATCTGCTCTTTGTTAAAGGGACTTGTCTCTGCTTCATGTGTTAACAAAATCGCAGGGGTTTGACTTTAACAAAACATCCGACATGGTGATCAAACGAAGGTGATGACAACGACAATGGTAATGTTAGTAAACTGTAATGAAGACTGAAAATTTCCCAGCGGTGATGAAATTAGGACTCTGATACCATATTAGCCGAAATTGCGAATTGATAATATAAATTATTTGAATATTGACTGATAATTAATGGTCACACAGATCACTTCTTATATAAGTGTACAAATAAATAGGAATGGAAATATACATATTGGCTTTCCTATTTTACAGAGATTGATAGATTTGTATTTACATAAGAGGGAAAATTTTAAATACAAAATTAGAATCTAGCATCATATCAGTAGCATTCTAAACTTGGCATCTCAATAACATACTAAACTTAGAATCCAGTAATATCAGCAATATCTTTATTTTAGCACCAAGCTAAATATGGAACTTGAAATCCGATAGCATCTTTCCTAATTTCCAACAAAGAAATACCTCAAAAAAGTAGGAAACGCGTTTCTATAGAGGAAAGTGCGTTTCTATTTGAAAAAACTAAAAAACAGCTCTTAGAAAAACAAGGAGAAACGCATTTCTGTTAAAAGAAGCTTGTTTTTGTGCGAATTTCAGAAATACTAAAAAGAGAGAAACACGTTTCTTTCATAAGAAACTATTTTCTACCTATCTCCAAAAAGTATTGATTTCTGGGGACTTTAAGAAGCGCGTTTCTTTATAAGAAACGTGTTTCCGTGACCTTAGATGAATTTTGATTGTTCTAGAAATTTAGGAAGTGAGTTTCTCTAAAGAGAAACACGTTTATGAATTGTCTGATGAAAATCCATCTCTGAACTTATGAGAAATGCGTTCTTAAGGAAGAAACGTGTTTTTGTGTTTACAAAAATTGACTTTTTGATTTTTCAAAATTTTTCTAAGTACCCAATATGATTTCTTGAAAAAACCAAGCTTAAATACACTTGAAAACATTGAGTTATGATCAAAGTAAAGTTCATGCAAGTGTTTAAATGAAATTCGATGAAAGTCAAAAGTTTGACTTAACTTGAAAACTAGTTTGACTATGCAAAAACCAAGTAATTTGGAAAAATACTTTAAATCATCAAAATTAAGATAATTTTGTGATCAAAACATAAACCAAAATCATTTTGATCAAACATGTAAAAAGTTGACTTTCGATCAAAGCGGTTGACTAAACAAAACATAGATGATTTTGAAAACATTTTGACTTAATGAAATTATGAATGCATGCATGAAATGATTTGAAAATAAATGAGCAATAGAGAGACTAGAAAGATTATAACCTAGTTCTAAGTACACTTGTAAGCTCTCATCCTTTTGTCTTCAAGTCGCCACGTCCAATCTTTTGCCTTTGACTTTGTTTGATCCACTTGAGTTGACTTGAGATCACTTGAATCTTGTATTTACCTTTTACCTTTGATCTTTGGTACTGAAACATACTCAATTAAACCATTAGCACCAACTATTATATTGTTTGTTAGCATCAAAACACTTAGGAGAATTCTAAGTGGAAAACCACTTAAGTCAACACTTTATCGAGGTCGAATGTTTACTAGGACTTAAGCAGTTTCCTTTCTTTTGATTTTGCGAGCTCGACTAGGCTATTTTTATCGAGGTCAAGCAATCGTAGGCACTTAGGAAATTTTTTTGAATGCCATACATTGTCGATGGAGCCCAGCTCGGACAAGTTCGTCAAGGTCAAGCACTTGCTAAATTGGATTCTATTAATAGAACATGGTTTCTTCCATGATGCACCTTCTTAAAGCTTCCATCTTTAAGAGCGGTTTGCACCTCCTTGGTTCACTCCTTAAGCCATGCAGCAGATTCCAAGTCCAAACATAATGAATAAACCCTCACCTTAGTTTCTTCTTCGATGATCATCTTTGAGCCGCCATTCGAGAGGCAAATGGAGAACCATTTGTACCTAGTTTGAAACGTTTGCAGTGTCCATCGTGTTGCAACTTCCCTTACCGAGCCGTGACTCGACGATCCATCAAAACCACCAACTCTTCGTTTAATGTTCCTTCCATCGTCTTCAGAATCTTCCATTCTCTTGTTCAATCTTCCAAACACCTTTGAGTTCGCCTTTCCAGTCGCCATTACTAAAGCTAAATTTAATGTATTCAATTTTAGTCCTAATCTTGAATCTTTTAGATTATAGAGCTTCGCTCCAAACCTCTAGCTTAGCATGCTCCATAGTTAGTTTCATGAATCAACACTATATCATTCGGAAATATGATTGGTCAATCCATCTATTATTAGCGCAAAATGATAAGGGCTTAAGGCAGATCCTTGCAGTAATTGGAAACTCTCTAGTTCCTCCTATTATTATTTTAACAATAGTTATTGCTTTATCATACATATCTTTAATTTAGCAATTATATGTACTTATTGGTGTTGGCCCAGTTATGTCCAAGAGGGGGGTGAATTGGACACTTAGCATATTTTAACCTTTCTTAATAATGTGCGGAATATTGAAAGCAGATTAAACAAAGTATAGCAAATAAATACAAGACATGTAAAAGAGACAATGCAATTAGGATTTATAGTGGTTCGGCCTCGCCTACATCCACTACCTAACCTCCTCAGTTAGGATTTGTTCAAACTCCACTATGAATCTTCTTACAGGTGAAGATCAAACCGGTACACTTTCTCATCTTAGGGTTGTGAGAACTACCGTTTCTCAACTTACGGGTGCGATGTCACACTCCGACTATCAAAACTTTAATTTAAAGTAATAAGAATAAATATTTGCTCTTATCACGAAAATAGCAAAAAGAAAATCAAGGCGTGAATGGTATCCATCTACCTTAACCCCAAAATCTTTACACAGGTAAAAATAAATTTAATAATATCATTTATATTCAAAATAAGGTTACAAGTTAAGATGGAAGAATACTCTTTCAATTTCTATGCCACGGACTATAGATTCTCATTACCCAAATTGAATATTGAGTCATGAGGATACTTGCCCTTGTCCATCCATTATAGACGCAACATTTTAAATATATTCATCAAGTAGAATTAACAAGTTCAAGTCCAAGGCATAAACATATAAAATAACCCATAAAATCTTCAACGACCACTATAATGTTCCAAAAGCATTGATTTTTAATACAACCCATTTAATTGATATAATCAATTATTAAATAATTACTCAGTCCTACTACCATAACGCTACTTAAGCAACTAACCCACCCCTACTACTATGAGACACGTCACGAACTTGCGACTCTATTCTTTCATGTACCTGCATGTGAAAAATAGGGGTGAGCTTGAAAGCCCAGTGGGTCATCTAAACCATTCACAACATTTTATTATGATATATACACAAGAACATTAAAAACAAGTTTCACACATTAATCATTGCAACATTTGATTGTTTGAGTTAAAAATTCCATCACGTTTCAAATCACGTACCTTTAGGGAATCAAACCCTAGGCGACACTACCCAAAATCATAAACTCGTTGGCAATATTCATCATGAATAACTGTCCCATAATAAACATTGGCGATATTCCTTAAAAGAACTACCTCTTTATAAGTCTCCAGATTTATAGGAACAACCACCTTTCTAATTTCCATCATGTGACCCTCTGCGAATCTACTAGCTTTCATCTGTTCATTGACTACCAATTCATGAGCAAATCTGGAAACTTCAGTAAACTTAGCCTCATACTCCGCCACTGTCATGTTCTTCTGTGTTAGCCTCACAAATTCAGATTGTAATTCTTTTTTGTTCGCCTTGGGGAAGAATTTATCATAAAATATCTCCTCAAAAGTTTTCCAGGTCATAGTGTTCACGTTCGCTGTAGGACTTTCTTTAACCATTCTCCACCAATGTTTGGCCTCACCTATGAATTGGTGAGCCGCAATCGCCACCTTTCTTGGACCAGTCACTCCAAGAACTTCCAACTGTACCTTAACCTCCTGGAACCACTTGTCAGCTTCCCTTGAATTTGGTTTTCCTTCAAATTTAGAAAGATGCATACGTTGGAAGTCTCTCAATTAATCCGCCCATTCCTTTTCTTCAGGCCTCCTAGTGTTTCGAGCTCCTGGTTCATTCTGCTCTACAATTCTTGGATTCAGTTGAGGTTGAGGCATCTGTCTAGTGACCTGTTCCACTACTTGTCTCACAAATTCTGCCATCATCTCTGGGCCCAAAAAGATTCCAGGGGTTGGAACTATTGTTGGTCGGACATGCTCTACTCCAGTAAAGTCAACATTCGCTGTTAGATTTGAATGTTCTTGCTCCATCGGCTGAGGTTCAAGTGTCGGCTGTGTCTGCACAACTGGTTCAGTGTCCCTTATGAGATCACCCACAGACCTTGTGTTTCTTCTTCGAGGTGCAGCCATCTATAAAATTTCAACCAATCTTTAGTACTACATGAGATAATTATTTTCGTTTAGGGTGACTCTAGATTCAGAATTCTAAGTTCTCGAAAATATAATGATCCTATTGGTTCAGTTTATAGGTTTTATAAAATTTTGGCAATCCATGATTGTCACAGGGTACATGATTTGGTTTTGATACATGTAAACAAGACAAACAAACAAACAAACAACACACCACACAATAATGGTATAAAGAAATTCCCAAACTTTCACTTATACCCTCCGTATTCAAGTGTCTCATACCACTCTAGCCCGGTGATATAAGCCTCCACAAAGAAACTTCAATACACCCAAAAAATTCCCAAATGTCCTACCAACTAAGGCTTCCCAGGTACCCACTATGTCCAAGCTGTCCCATACCAGTTGAACGTAGCGATACAAGCTCGTCCAGAGTTGTTAGTCATTCACCAAACATGGCCTGCTAGTCTCCAAGTTCAAGACTCCTCAAATACCCTTAAATTCCTCCACGTCCCATACCTCTTTGGAACCAAGAATAAAAGATTCATCCTGATCTTAGATTCTAACCAAACAGTTTCCATACAAGTTCTCGTATCTAACCGATGTCCTAAAAGCTTTGAATTTGTTAGACCCCATTGTACTTTCATTCTCGATATTATGTTATAAGGTTTATAATTGGCATATTTATCTAGCTCAAGTTGGACCCTAATACCTACTCTCTGATACTAAGCTTCTCAAAATTTGTTGTAACACTTCCCATGATCTGAAGCCTAAGCTTTGATACCAATCTGTCACACTCCGACTTTCAAAACTTAAATTTAAAGTAATAAGAATAAATATTTGCTCTTATCACGAAAATAGCAAAAAAGAAAATCGAGGCGTGAATTGTATCCATCTACCTTAACCCCAAAATCTTTACACAGGTAAAAATAAATTTAATAATATCATTTATATTCAAAATAAGGTTACAAGTTACGATAGAAGAATACTCTTTTAATTTCTATGCCACAGACTATAGATTCTCATTACCCAAATTGAATATTGAGTCATGAGGGTACTTGCTCTTGTCCATCCATTATGAACGCAACATTTTAGATATATTCATCAAGTAGAATTAACAAGTTCAAGTCCAAAGCATAAACATATAAAATAACCCATAAAATCTTCAACGACCACTATAATGTTCCAAAAACATTGATTTTTAATACAACCCATTTAATTGATATAATCAATTATTAAATAATTACTCAGTCCTACTACCATAACGCTACTCAAGCCACTAACCCACCCCTACTACTGTGAGACACGCCACGAACTTGCGACTCTATTCTTTCATGTACCTGCATATGAAAAATAGGGGTGAGCTTGAAAACCTAGTGGGACATCTAAACTATTTACAACATTTTATTATGATATATACACAATAACATTACAAACAAGTTTCACACATTAATTGTTGCAACATTTGATTGTTTGAGTTAAGAATTTAATCACGTTTCAAATCACGTACCTTTAGGGAATCAAACCCTAGGCGGCACTACCTAAAATCATAAACTCGTTGGCAATATTCATCATGAATAACTGTCCCATAATAAACATTGGCGATATTCCTTAGAATAACTGCCCCATAATACTCATTGGCGATATTCCTTAGAATAACTGCCCCATATGTATGATTCTTATCTTAATCGTGTTCTTTAATATAGTCACACCATATATACAACAAAAATATGATATGAATTGTACTCACAAGATATGTTTAAACTCCACTACATATAGTATCATGTCAAGATGCCACATATAATAGTATTCATGTATGAACTTTATTATAACAATTATGCCAATATTCTCAAGTCAGATGTCTCATTATCAAGCATTATAATTTAAATATGAATTTCAGTTACCTCATGAATTGTCTGCATCCAATTAACATCTGATCAGAACAAAAATCATGCACACATACATATCATCATACTAACAATCACATCACGGTATACATACAATCATGTATCATACACATTCACCAGCAATCTAATAGTGTTATAAATCTAATTAATTTAATGTTCCTATCTATATATCAAAATAAAATATTATGAAGGAATAGAATCTTCCCCACCTATTACACACGCAATTTGTCGTTGTCTGAATTCCTTGGTGTGTAACGTACGTCCTTAACCTATACATACATATTGCCTTTATGTTAGTATAAATATTCATAAAAATAATTATGAGTACGTACATGTATAAGACTACGGTAATCATGTAGCATAAAGCTAACCCATTACCTTACATACAACATTAAAGTAATAATATAGCATAAGATTATAATATGTTATAATATAATATTATATACATCTATATGGATGTATTTATGTGGGTACAATGTAATATTGTACAACAAAATAGAGCAATGTAATATAATTATAATTTAATATAACTAATATACGATATGATTTGCATTAGATGACGTAGTATTGCGTATATAATATGTAATGTAGAATAGTGTGATGTGTTATAATTTCACATGATTTAACTCATTCTTTTCTAATATCTAACACATGGCATTGGCTTAATATCAAAGTAGCACGTGGGGGCATTTTCTCCCCATGAAACGGTGGTAGCAACAACGCCGTTCTGCTGCTGTGGCTACTCTTTCCGGCATCTAGAATACAAAGAAAATGATAAAGGAGCAGACAGTGAAGAAGAAGGAAAGAGAATAGAAGGGAAGGGAAGAAAGAGGCATGATGGTGATAACAACAGTGTCATTGCTGCTGCTGTAAGATCCAAAACAGGGCATTGATTTGATGAGCAAGAAGAAGAAAGGAAGAGAAAACGAAGAAGAGGAACATTACCTCGAGGTGGTTTCGGCGAAGGCGATCCTATATAGGGTCACTTGTTTCCTAGTTCTCTAGGTTGAGAATAGGATGGAGAGTGTGGGAGGCCGCTGTAGAGAATTAGACGTTATATAAATTAAGGTTTTCATTCATGGCTGCCATTTCCAACGCCAAAACAGAGTAATAAATTGTAAACAAACTTACAGTGATAGGAGGAGTTCGCCGTGGGTGGTGTTTCGACGCTGCATTGACAGACGTCACTCTGTGTGCTCACGTTCTAGGGTTGAGAGTAGAATGAAGAAGATGGCGTTAAGTGTGACGGCTGGGAAAAGTTCCTCCTATTAATGTAATAGGATTAGGGTTTTGGGTAGCGATTTGGTTTTCAATATGCATCTTGCATGAAGGGAAATTTAGAGTAGATTAAGGAGTAATTTTTGATTATTTCCAATAAAAGATATTAAAGTTTTGGGTAGTGATTTGGTTTCCAATATTCATCTTGCATGAATGGAAATTTAGAGTAGATTAAGGAGTAATTTTTGGTTATTTCAGATAAAAGATATTAGAGGATATTGTTGGAAAGGAAAAGAGAGAAAAATATAAATTTTCACACATGTGACAAATCATTGGCCATTAATAGATTGCTTTGGGGTATTACATGTGAGAAGACTATTTCTCAACTTACAGATGTGAGAAGATCGTTACAACTTTGAGCAACACTTGACCTAACCCAGAGACTAACCAGTCACTGCAAACTGAATACAAGATGAGATACGATTCTTTTTACTCAGAATCAAAGAGATACTTACAAAGCTTTGAATTGAACCTTCTGTTACCACAAATTCAGCAAAATATGTATGATGAAGTTTAGCAGAAAACAGGTTCAAAGAGCTTTTGCCTTTTTCAATAGATTTTGAAAATGACGAAGATGAAGATCAATAAATCTAGAAGACTTGCTGTTTTTCTTTCAAAATGATCTTAAGTTCAAGCACAAATGATAAAAGATTAACTTTCAAAAGTTTTCCGCACAAGTGAAAACTGTTAATACTTTTTTGAATGAATATCAGTTTTCGTATTGATTCGTTGTGTTTCTGCTCGAAGGCAACACATATATATATAGAAATAAAAGAGGCGCAATGGACTTAATGAATTTTGGCGTTCTAGGTCATTTCAAATACAACGTCTACATTCTTTCCAGAAATGGATCGATTCAGCTCTGTGCATATTTTGGAGATAACACCTGAATTATCCGATCATTCACAAAAAATAAATGTTCTAACAAAGTATTAGAACGTTCAAAAAGTTCTGAAAAAGTTGTCGTACGATTCTGAAAAATTTGTTGTACGGTTCTGAAAAGTAAACTGTAATAGTGTCAGTCTCAGAACAGTAGCATTGTTGAATTAGCGTCCTAACGCATAATATCAACTTTGTCATTTCGTTCCTTGAGGGCGCTCATGGATCATAAGTGTCCTACTAAACATTGAAGTGAGAACGCTACTAAGCCGTAACCATCCTGACTTACTTTGACGATTAAACGACTTAAATCATGATGGCGCTACTAGACAGTTAGCGTCCTGTTTTGTTTTAAGAACACATAAACGCACGATGGCACTACTCACAAGTAAGCGTCCTGCTTTGTTTTAAAACAATATTAAGTGCGCTGAAGGACAGTAAGCGTCTTGAAAGTTATTAAGTTGATTCCAAAGATGAGGGCACTCTTATGCAAGCAGCGTCCTGATAGTTTTTCAACTTATAACTACCAGCATCCTTAAAGATAGAAATCATTTAGAACTTAGACTTTTCAACGAGCTGATGTTAAATCAGCGTCCTAACACCTTTACAGGTTGACTTAAGTGAGGCCACTACTATTAAGTAAGCGTCTTATTGAATAAGTGCATTTCAACCTTGAATGTGGTCAGCGTTCTGAAAGATTCTTAAAAATAGTTTTTGATTATAAATCAAATATGCAAATGATCGAAAATCAATTCGACTAAAACATGTAATCATGTATATTGCTGAATCAAATGGCAGAGAAGGTTCTACAACCTAAACATAATCTAATCATACACTAATGTCTTCAAATGATCATGGTCTTCAAGTAGATCTTTTAATGCGTTCACCATGCATCATTGATTCTTTGAAACCTTCAAGTAAGATTAGATACGCCATGTATGCAGTATTAACATAAACAAAATGTGATTTATAATTATCAAAATATCTTTCATGTTAGGAACATATTCTCATAAGGAACATAAGGATAATTGGTTCAACAATTGGTAACTCCTTTTTTCTCTAAAACCCTTCATATTATTTCTGTAGGTATTCTACCATATGCTTTCTTCAAATTAATAACGTCCTTGTAAAGTTCTTTCTTCTTTTCCCACCTTTCCATCAATCTCTTTAATAAATATATGGCTTCCATGGTTGATCTCGTGAGCTTATGCCCCTCACAAAAGATTCTTTGGGGTGGCAGTGGTCACCACAAAAGTAGCGACATTTGAATATATTCATTTTCAAATTTAAATCACATATCTATAACTATATTAAAAGAGACAGTTCGCAACACTGTAGCTTCTTTTCATCGGCCCAATTTTGTTACCTATTTTTTCTATTATACTTGTTTTATCCTTCAAGATGGCACAATCTTTTGTTGCCATGCGTCCAATATTCTGTTTTTCTCCCTAAAGCATTTATTACATACCTGACACCAACCTTTCTTCTTCTCTTTTTTACTTCAAAGTCCAACGACTTTTTACTCTTGGCAAAAGTTTATTGTAGCTTTAAAATAGAGAAGACAAATTCTGGCAAAAAAAAGAAAAAAAGTAAGGAGAATTTTTTTTCTTTAAAATATAATTTTTAAATATTTAATTACTTACTTTTTTAGAAATATTAAAATATATTATTTTTTAAGTTTAATTATCAATAAATTTTAACCAGAATAAATTAAGCGTAAAAATCTCAGCATTATTAACTTTTATGTAAAAAATAATCATACATTTACTTAAAATATTTATAATGAGCTCCATGTCAATAATAATTTTGAAAAAGTTGTCGTTCATTAAGAGATCCCTACAAGTTAAGAAAACAAAATATTGATATAATTGAAATAAAACTCTAAAGTTAATAAAATCATGATATAAGAAATGAAATAAAACATTGATATAATTTAAATACCAAAAAGATATAAAAATATTAAAAAAATATAAGGTATTCATATATTTACACAAAAAAAGGCAACTATACTTTTATGCCTTCCTACTTGTGTTCTTCATTGTTCTTATTCTTCTATTTCTTTTTTTTTTTTTTTTTTTTTAGAAGCCTCATGGTTCTTCTTTAAATAATTCTTTCTCTCTCTACTTTTGTGGTTAAGGTGGAAAATGCCAAAAAAAATATATAAGTTGTTTATCAAATATATCCATCTTAGAACAAAAAGGATGGACTTAAAAGGTTCGATGTGTTGAAACAAAGTTAGCACCAAAAACATATTTGTATGGTCCAACCACATACTAAAAAGTTGTCATTGATTTACTATTGAATACTCTTAAACTAATGTCTTCTATTTGTCGTTAATGTATTCCCTACCTATGCTAGAACTTGCATATGATACTAATTGCTTTTGTATTCTTACATGTTGTTATTTTATTTTTCTTCCTAAATTATATGTGTTTATGACTATTCATTACATTTATAAGTTTGCTTTCATATTCTATAATATAATAAATATGTTTAGTTGTAACTAAAATTCTTTTTAGCCTTTAAAATCAATTAGATTTCATTTGAGGAAGTTGTTGGTATTAGATTTGTTATATTCTTATTACATATGTTATTCACTTATTTTTATATTTTACTTTGTAGGTAAGGAACAAAGGTACCTTAAAAAAAGGGTGAGGAACAACGATGACATCAATTTCCAAAAAGAGATATTATTCATACATAAGGCTCTCAAACTTCTTACCTTCTTGACATGTAAAGAAATTTTGTTAAGATTGACTTTATTTTTACTATTTTATCAATCACTTCCACTCATTATATCATTTCTTTTGTCTAATTAGCTTTGAAATAATTAACTAAATTATGAACAATATTAGGAAATTTAAAATAAACCTTAATGACACGTTTAATATGTGCGAGGCACGTACCCAAGCTAGTATATGTAAATGTTTCACCTGTTCAAAATTTTCAGCTGGATATTCAATCTTGTGACTTAGGGATTGATATAGTTGTATACAATAGTTCCGGGGACATTTAAATGGGCTATTTCGTTTCCTTAAGATGCATTTGTCGGCTATCGAGTACTTCTTGTACTCTCTATGATGTTCATGGAAATCCCTTAATAAAATCTCCTGTTTTGTTTCCTCTAAAAAAAATTGCATCACACGTTCAAATGCAGAGATGTATATAATAAACATTTATATTTAAATGAGAAAGCTTCACTAATTGAAATGCAAAAAAGTCTTACCATACTCCCATAAGTTGTCTTTGATAGTAACTCATTACATTAAAAGTTAAAAGAAATTTATTATACATAGAGATATGAATACATTAAATTGGTCTCTTGATTTTTTATTTTATTTTATTTTTTTTGGGTGAAGAAACAACCCCAATTCTCCCCGAGACCCTCCCATTGGGTATCAAACCCACTTCAAAACCCACTAATCACCACACCAACGGATGCCACACGTCGGCACAACCCCAAGAGCCCTTGTCATTAGTCCAGTTTGATAATATGTCCCTGTCCACGATACGTACGCACGTAGAAGGAGCCTTTCATCCGTGTTCGCTAAACTGCCACACCCCCACAAGACTCAAACCCTCAACCTCCAATCTCTTCAAAAAGTTTCAAAAATTAATCTTTTGGAGTCCTCTCTTGAATGGAGTGGCATGTGCTTGAAAGGGAAGTATGTCTTGCTCTTGTATGAAAAAAAAAAAACAGAGAAAATAAAGATTATAGACCTTGCTCGAAATAGATAATTTAATCAAGACGAAATCGATCGATAAAAAAGCTAAGCACCAACAATATTTATCACTCAACTATGCAAATCATTGTTATATTTTTCAACAGAAGTGGAAAAAAATTAGTATTATTAATTTATAAAAGTTGTAAATGAATCAGTCGTTTATATAGAAATTATCCCAAAAAGACAAGACCAATAACTAAACTCATCTCAAAACCTATTATTACAAAACAAAAGTCGTAATAGTATTTCTGGGATGAATTTCTCATCATCTCTTTTCAAATTTACTCCTCCATGCATGATTTAAATCTGAATCCTTTTCCAAAATGTTTTTTTTGTTTAGTTCAATTAGTGTGTAGTAACCCTAACCACACCATCTCTCTACTTTCTCCAACTCATCTCCAGGTTGAGAGTTAGAAACTGCAATGTTTATAGTCTATGTTCACCAAAACTTATAATGTTTGATCCTCATAGATAACAATTAAAATGACCCAAAAGTAACATATATGTGGAATTCAATAGATTATTTCAAGACATCATAAATTCATATTACATAAAACACTACACTATCAGAAAGTGAATGAGATGAACTAAGCAAAAGAGTAGAACGCTAAAAGTTAAACGAACTTTTGTTAAGTTATTTTGAAGAACGCTCATAACTATTAAAGAGTGGTGAGGAATGGCAATAGTCACAATACCCTACCATACAGTATGACTTATCAGAAGTTGGTCCCTAAGTGCAACCTCGATATATAAAAATCAAAGGAACATGTAATCCCCTGGAAATTCAAAAAATAAAAATAAAAAAAATAAATCGCCGGCCCCGTCGCCGCAAGAAATCGCCATTCAAGAACGTCACAAATGCTTCGTCGGTCGTCTTCGCATCGATCAACAACTCGATCTACGCTTGTCATTGCCGCCTCATTCAAATCTTCGCCAAGATCATCGCAATCGAGAACATCCCTTGTTCTTTGGAGTCACGATCTGTTTCCGCGCGCACATCCCGGACTCTCCTTCCTTATCAAGGAAACTAATCGCCAAACTTCTCTCTCTCTGCTGCAATCTCGCCCTGCGATCTTGCAATCTTGCTCGCCCTGCAAAATCGCCTCTCTTTCAAAACCTAATCGTGCCTCTCTCGCCTTGCAATCCTTTCGCTCTCGCCTGCAATCTCGCCCTTCTCTCTCTAAACCTCAATCGCACAAGCCCCTCTCTCTCGAAACCAATCGCACAAAAACCCAACTCTCCCTTTTGAAATCAATCACACAAAACCCAATTCTCCTTCACGAAACCCAGCAGCACAAAAACCCAATCGCCTCTCTTTTCTTTCTTCTTTTCTCCGCCATCGTACGCTGCAACTCCCATCTGGTTCATCGCCACTGTTGAGCCACCGTCTGTAGCCGCTACAACTCATCACTGCCGCTCATCACCGTTGCTGCTCCTCGCCGCTGCAACTTCGATTCTTCTTCTTCTCTCTCTTTCTGCTTCATCTGCGTGATCAAGTAATGGTAACCTAACTTCACGTACTTCAAATTCAAACTCTGTAAGAAATCTAACAATCTCCGGCCACTCTGCTTCATCTGAACTTCCACTCCGGCGGTTCCGCCTCCACTTCCACAGCCACCGGCGCCACCACCACCGCTAGTAACGTCGCTTTGAGCTCCGCCTTCACTTCCGCTCATGGATCTGAAACTCGTAATCTTTGCTTCGAATCTTGAAGAAGAATAAGAATAAGAAGATTAGGTTTTATCCGATTAACGGTGGACATAACCGCTCGGGAGATCTGGATTTTAAGTTGAAAGAAATTGAGCTGAGAGAAGGACTCTGTGATTGATGCGTGCGTGTGGCGCAGGGACGCTTGAAATTTCACACACTCTCTCTCTCCCTCTTCTGACTCTTGAGATTGCCGCCGTGAAAAATCCTTCTCTGATCTCTCTCTATACATTTAACAATCCTGAATCTCGTCGCTCTCTTCTCTCTTACTCAAAACCCTCTCTCTTTCTCTCTGTTGGTTTGTCAGAAACCCATCGTGCCTCAAAACCCCAATCGTCAAATCTCTTTTTCTCTTTGCTCGCTCTGCTTCCGCGGCACATCACCTCTGCAACTCAAGTTTTATTTTTCTTTTAAGAAGAGCAACCGGCATGTTATATAATATATTTATATATATCATACATACAATACCACGTATAATATATTTGATTACGGTATATCATATTTTATGTTTTTACTATCTAGATCATCATATTATATTATGTGGAAGTTTATTAGCTAAGTTATATTATATGTATAATGTGACCACCACCATACCATATAGACATGTATGCACATTATATTGATATAATATAATACAAAACAATTGATTAACATGTTATTTATGCGTGGATAGGTTGATAACGCCCAACGTCGAGGAATCTCAACACTTTTGGAATTTAGCGATTCAGGTGGGGATGATTCTAGGCCTTCATAATATTTATTTTGATATATAGATAAGAATGTTAAATTGATTAGGTCTATAGTATTATTACATTGCTCTTGCATGTCTATTTTACATGATTTTATATATACCATGTTGTGATTGTTAACTATGATGATATGTGTGTGAGCATGATTTTTGTTCTGATCAAATGATAATTGGATGCATGCAATTCATGTGGTAATTGAATTTAGTTGTATATTATAATGTCTGATGATGAAATACATGACATGAGAATATTGGCATAGAAAAATTTACGCATTAATCCTATTATATTTGGCATTATGACATGATACTATGTGTAGTGGAATTTGAATATGGCTTGTGAATACAATTAATATCATACTTAGGTTGTATGTATGGTGTGACATCACTAAAGAACATAATTAAGATAAGAATCACACATATGGGGCAGTTATTCTAAGGAATATCGCCATTGATTATTATGGGGCAGTTATTCTAAGGAATATCGCCATTGATTATTATGGGGCAGTTATTCTAAGGAATATCGTCAATGTTTATTATGGGGCAGTTATTCATGATGAATATCGCCAACGAATTTCTAATTTTTGGGTAGTGCCAACCTGGGTTTGATTTCCTAAAGGTACGTGATTCAGAACGTGATAAAATTCTTGACTCAAACAATCTAATGTTGCAACGATTAATGTGTAAAACTTGTTTATAATGTTCTTGTGTATGTATCATAATAAAATGTTGTGAATTGTTTAGATGACCCACTGGGCTTTCAAGCTCACCCCTATTTTTCATATGCAGGTGCTTAGGAGAATGAAATCGCGAGTTTGTGACATAGTTCAATAGTTCAGAGTAGTAGGGGTGGATTAATTAATTTGTTAGTATTATGGTGATAGGACTGAATATTTTATTTGATTTTTAAAAGTTTATTATTTGAACGGATTGTATTGATAATCGAAATTTAATGAACATTATTAGGGTTAGTAAAGACCATATGATTTATTTCACGTCTGAATGCCTTGGACTTGAATTCTATTTGATGAATGTATTTAAAATATTGTGTCCATGATGGATGGACAAGGGCAAGTACCCTCATAACTCACTATAGAAATTTGTATAGTGGAATTATGTGGTCCTTGGTATGAAGATGAAAGGGTATTCGTTTATCTTAACCAGCAAGTTGGTTTGAAGAATATAAACTCATAGTTTTGCAAATTTTACTATCTATATAATGATTATGGGTTAAGATAGACGGATACGATTAACATCTCGATTTTCAGTGATTTTTCTTGATAAAATTAAAATATTCATTATTTTACAAAAAAATTAAGTTTTGAAAATCGGGGTGTTACAAATTGGTATCAAAGCTTAGGCTTCAGATCATGGGAAGTGTTACAACGAATTTTGAGAAGCTTAGTATCGGTGGTAGGTATCAAATCTTTATGAGATTAGGGTCCAACTTGAGCTAGATAAATATGCCAATTATAAACTTTATAACGTAATATCGAGAATGAAAGTACAGTGGGTCTAACAAACTCAAAGCTTTTAGGACATCGGTTAGAGACAAGAACTTGTATGGAAACTGTTTGGTTAGAATCTAAGATCAGGATGAATCTTTTATTCTTGGTTCCAAAGCGGTATGGGACGTGGAGGAATTTAAGGGTATTTGAGGAGTCTTGAACTTGGAGACTAGCAGGCCATATTTGGTAAGTGACTAACAACTCTAGACGAGCTTGTATCGCTATGTTCAACTGGTATGGGATAGCTTGGACATAGTGGGTACCTGGGAAGCCTTAGTTGGTAGGACATTTGCGCCTTGTTTGGGTGTATTGAGGTTTCTTTGTGGAAGCTTATATCACCGGGCTAGAGTGGTATGGGACACTTGAATATGGAGGGTATAAGTGAAAGTTTGGGAATTTCTTTATACCATTGTTGTGTTGTGTGTTGTTTGTTTGTTTGCTTGTTTTGTTTACATGTATCAAAACCAAATCCTGTACCCTGTGACAATCATGGGTTGCCAAAATTTTATGAAACCTAGAAACTGAACCAATAAGATCATTTTATTTTCGAGAACTTAGAATTCTAAATCTAGAGTCACCTTAAACGAAAATAATTATCTCATGTAGTACTAAAGATGGGTTGAAATTTTATAGATGGCTGCACCTCGAAGAAGAAATACAAAGTTTGTGGGTGATTTCCACACCAGTAGGAGTAAACGTCCCAACAACTGAAAAATATAGTTGTGACCTTAGAATTAATGATAAGCTAATTTCAGCTGAATTGATACTCTTACCCATTAATGATTATGATGTGATCTTGGGTATGGATTGGTTATCTGAGTACCAAGCCCAGATCGATTGCCTTCGAAAAAAGATTACTTTGAGATTACCTTCGGGAGAGCTGTTGAAAATCTATGGGGATAGAAACAAAATCCCGAGGAATATCATGTCTGCACTTCTTGAATCTGTGAATCAAAAAAAGGAATTTAAAACCCTAACAGAAGCTGAGCCTCTACAGACCTTGAGGAATTTAGAAGAGTACTTAGTGGTTAGAGACTTCCCTGAAGTGTTTCCTGAAGAATTACCAGGATTACCTCTTAAGCGGGAAGTACAGTTCAAGATAGAACTGTACCCTGGAACAGGCCCCATAGCCATGTCACCCTATAAAATGGCCCCAGGTGAACTAATAGAACTAAAGACTTAGCTTGATGATCTTAGTGCGAAGGAATTTATCCAGCCGAACGAATCACCCTGCGGAGCACCAGTATTGTTTGTCAAAAAGAAAGATGGGTCGATGAGACTGTGTATTGACTACAGAAAATTAAATCAAGTCACAGTCAAGAACAAGTACCCCTACCCAGAATAGATGATTTGTTCGATCAACTGAAGGGAGAAACTTGTTTTTCCAAGATCGACCTAAGGCCCGGTTATCACCAACTTAGAATCAAAGAGTCAGACATACCGAAGACAACATTCAGGACTAGGTATGGAGACTTTGAATTCAGAGTCATGCCATTTGGACTCACTAATGCACCAGCAACATTTATGGACCTAATGAATAGGACGTTTAGGCCTTATCTAGACAAATTTGTAGTGGTATTTGTTGATGATATTTTGGTTTATTCGAAGACCAATGAGGAACATCAGGAACACCTTATAGTAGTTTTGGAAACATTGAGGCGAAATCAATTGTATGCCAAATTTGAAAAATGTGAGCTTTGGATGAAGTCAGTAAAAATTTTGGGCCATGTGGTGTCATCAGAAGGGATACCGTAGATCCAACAAAAGTTGAAGCAGTAATGTACTGGGAAAAGCCAAAATCAGTGACAGAAATTAGAAGTTTTTTGGGACTAGCTGGTTACTATAGAAGATTTATTCTAAATTTTTCAAGACTAGCTGAGCCTATGAACAAAGCTAACAAGGAAGGATGTCAAATTTAGTCGGGATGAGAAATGTGAGAATTCCTTTCAAGAGTTAAAGAGACAATTGACCACAACCCCAATATTGATCACTCCTGCAAGCGGAGTCGGATATGTTATTTACACTGATGCTTCTAAGAATGGTCTTGGCGCTGTTCTGATGCAAGAAGGTAAAATGGTTGCTTATGCTTCTAGGCAACTGAAGACTCGTGAACAGAATTACCCGACTCATGATTTAGAATTGGCTGCTATTGTATTCTCCTTGAAGATTTGGAGACATTATCTTTATGGAGAGAAATTTGATCTATACTCTAATCATAAGAGTTTGAAGTACATTTATACACAAAAAGAGTTAAATTTGAGGCAAAGGAGATGGATGGAATTGCTGAATGATTATGAATTTTAGCTGCATTATCACCCAGGGAAAGCCAACGTAGTCGCAAATGCTTTAAGTTGAAAATCTTATAAGAACGATACAGAAAAAACCCAGATGTACCAATTGATTGAAGATTATAATTTGGGTGCACAAAAAGGTGAAAATCAGATTTTCTTATATAATATGAGCTGCAAGCCAGACCTACTACATCAAATTAAGGAAGGACAAGCTCAGGATAGAAAATTGATAAAATGGGTGGCAGGTGCAAGAGCCAATAATGGAAATGCAAATTTCAAGATCGATTCAGAGGGGTTATTGAGATTCAGAAATCGAATTTGTATACCCAGAATTGAGGAAATTAAAAAGATCTTATTCGATGAGGCACATCAGACTAAATACACTTTACATCCTGGTGGATATAAGATGTACCAAAATTTGAAGAAAAACTACTGGTGGAAAGGTTTGAAGGGAGATGTAGCCAAATATGTGTCTAAATGCCTTACATGTCAGCAAGTTAAGGCCGAACATAAAAGACAGTCTGGATTGTTAGAACCTCTAAAAATTCCTGAATGGAAATGGGATAATATAGCAATGGATTTCGTCGGAGCTCTTCCTAGAAATCAGAAAGGTGAGGATAAGGTTTGGGTAATTGTGGATCGACTTACTAAAGTGGCACACTTCTTACCTATTAAATTCACAGATCCGATTAGTAAACTGGACGATCTGTATGTTAAAGAGATTGTGAAGCTACACGGAGTACCCAAATCGATAGTGTCAGATAGAGATTCCTTATTCACATCTCAGTTCTGGCAAAGCTTACAGCGAGAATTGGGAACCAAATTAACCATATCATCCTCAGACAGATGGTCAATCCGAAAGGATTATTCAGATCTTGGAAGACATGTTGAGAGCTTGTGTACTAGATTTCAAGGGAAATTGGAGTAAAAACTTACACCTAGCAGAGTTTGCTTATAACAATAGTTACCAGGCAAGTATACAAATGGCTCCATATGAAGCCCTCTATGGACGACCATGTAGGTCACCACTGTGTTGGGCCGATTGGGAAGATAAGGTACTTACAGGACCAGATATGATAATGGAAATGAATGAAAAAGTGAAGTTGATCCAGGAAAGGCTAGTTACTGCACAGAGTAGGCAGAAGAGCTACGCAGATAAGAGGCGCCGACCTTTAGAGTTCCAAAAAGGTGATAAGGTATTTATGAGAATAAGCCCTCAAAAAGGCATCATGAGGTTTGGTAAGAAAGGGGAATTATCGCCTTGGTTCATCAGTCCGTTCAAGATCAGTGATCGAATTGGCGAGAATGCTTACAAACTAGACTTGCCAACTAGTTTATCCGCCATCCACAACGTGTTCTATGTGTTGATGTTGCGAAAATATGAACCAGACCCTTCCCACACCATCAATTGGAAAGAAGTAAAAGTACAAGCTGATGCCACCTATGAAGAAGGACCTTTAAAGATCCTAGATTGGAAAGTTCATAGTTTGAGGAACAAAGACATTCCATTAGTTAAAGTGATGTGGAAGCATCATGGAGTTGAAGAAGCCACTTGGGAACCTGAAAGTGAAATGAAGGCCAAATATGCCGACTTATTTCAAAGAACACTTCAGGTAATTAATAGTACTCCATTCTATGTGCGTACTATCAGTTTTTTCTTCAAACTCACCAATGGGTTGGTAAACTTAATAGACTGGTAATGGAATATTTTCAACGTTTTACGTTTCGAGATACAACTGGTCAGCAGTGGAAAAATTTTAACATCATGAAGTAAGTAAGCTTAAACTTTAATTTCGGGACGAAATTTCTTTTAAGGCGGAAAGAATGTAATCCCCTGGAAATTCAAAAAAAATAAAAATAAATAAAAAATAAATCGTCGGCCCGTCGCCGCAAGAAATCGCCATTCAAGAACGTCGCAAATGCTTCGTCGATCGTCTTCACTTCGATCAACAACTCGATCTACGCTTGCCATCGCCGCCTCATCCAAATCTTCACCAAGATCATCGCAATAGAGAACATCCCTTGTTCTTCGGAGTCGCGATCTGTTTTCGCGCGCACATCATGGACTCTCCTTCCTTATCAAGGAAACTAATCGCCAAACTTCTCTCTTTCCACTGCAATCTCGCCCTGCAATCCTGCAATCTCGCTCGCCCTGCAAAATCGCCTCTCTTTCAAAACCCAATCGCGCCTCTCTCGCCCTACAATCCTTACGCTCTCGCCTGCAATCTCACTACAATCTCGCCTCTCTCTCTCTAAACCTCAATCGCACAAGCCCCTATCTCTCGAAACCAATCGCACAAAAACCCAACTCTCTCTTTCGAAATCAATCGGACAAAACCCAACTCTCCCTCTCGAAACCCAGCCGCACAAAAATCCAATTGCCTATCTCTTCTCTCTTCTTTTCTTCGCCAACGCACGCTGCAACTCCCATCTGGTTCATCGCCACTGTTGAGCCACCGTCTGTAGCCGTTGCTACTCATCACTGCTGCTCATCACCGTTGCTTCTCATCACTGCTGCAACTTCGATTCTTCTTCTTCTCTCTCTCTGCTTCATCTGCGTGATCAAGTAATGGTAACCTAACTTCACGTACTTCAAATTCACGCTCTGTAAAAAATCTAACAATCTCCGGCCACTCTACTTCATCTGAACTTCCACTACAGCAGTTCCGCCTCCACTTCCACAGCCACCGGCGCCACCACCACTGCTAGTAACGTCGCATTGAGCTCCGCCTTCACTTCCGCTCATGGATCTGAAACTCGTAATCTTTGCTTCGAATCTTGAAGAAGAATAAGAAGAAGAAGATTACGTTTTATCCGATTAACGGTGGACATAACCGCTCGGGAGATCTGGATTTTAAGTTGAAAGAAATTGAGCTGAGAGAAGGACTCTGTGATTGATGCGTGCGTGTGGCGCAGGGACGCTTGAAATTTCACACACACTCTCTCTCTCCTTCTTCTGACTCTTGAGATTGCCGCCGTGAAAAATCCTTCTCTGATCTCTCTCTATACATTTAGAAATCCTGAATCTCGTCGCTCTCTTCTCTCTTACTCAAAACCCTCTCTCTTTCTCTCTGTTGGTTTGTCGGAAACCCATCGTGCCTCAAAACCCCAATCGCCAAATCTCTTTTTCTCTTTGCTCGCTCTGTTTCCACGGCACATCACCTCTGCAACTCAAGTTTTATTTTTCTTTTAAGCAGAGCAACCGGTATGTTATATAATATATTTATATATATCATACATACAATACCACATATAATATATTAGATTACGGTATATCATATTTTACGTTTTTACTATCTAGATCATCATATTATATTAAGTGGAAGTTTATTAGCTAAGTTATATTATATGTATAATGTGACCACCACCATACAACATAGACATGTATATATTGATATAATATAATACAAAACAATTGATTAACGAGTTATTTATGCGCGGATAGGTTGATAACGCCCAACGTCGAGGAATCTCAAAACTTTTGAAATTTAGCGATTCAGGTGGGGATGATTCTAGGCCTTCATAATATTTATTTTGATATATAGATAAGAATGTTAAATTGATTAGGTCTATAGTATTATTAGATTGCTCTTGCATGTCTATTTTACATGATTTTATATATACCATGTTGTGATTGTTAACTATGATGATGTGTGTCAGCATGATTTTTGTTCTGATCAAATGATAATTGGATGCATGCAATTCATGTGGTAATTGAATTTAGTTGTATATTATAATGTCTGATGATGAAATACATGACATGAGAATATTGGCATAGAAAAATTTATGCGTTAATCCTATTATATTTGGCATTGTGACATGATATTATGTGTAGTGAAATTTGAATATGGCTTGTGAATACAATTAATATCATACTTAGGTTGTATGTATGGTGTGACATCACTAAAGAACATAATTAAGATAAGAATCACACATATGGGGCAGTTATTCTAAGGAATATCGCCAATGTTTATTATGGGGAAGTTATTCATGATGAATATCGCCAACGAATTTCTAATTTTTGGGTAGTGCCACCCTGTGTTTGATTTCCTAAAGGTACGTGATTCAAAACGTGATAAAATTCTCGACTCAAACAATCTAATGTTGCAACGATTAATGTGTGAAACTTGTTTGTAATGTTCTTGTGTGTGCATCATAATAAAATGTTGTGAATTGTTTAGATGACCCACTGGGCTTTCAAGCTTACCTCTATTTTTCATATGCAGGTGCTTAGGTGAATAAAATCGCGAGTTCGTGACATAGTTCAGTAGTTCAGAGTAGTAGGGGTGGATTAATTAATTTGTTAGTATTATGGTGATAGGACTGAATATTTTATTTGATTTTTAAAAGTTTATTATTTGAACGGATTGTACTGACAATCGAAATTCAATGAACATTATTACGGTTAGTAAAGACCATATGATTTATTTCACATCTGAATGTCTTGGACTTGAATTCTATTTGATGAATGTATTTAAAATATTGTATCCATGATGGATGGACAAGGGCAAGTACCCTCATAATTCTCTATAGAAATTTATATAGTGGAATTATGTGGTCCTTGGTATGAAGATGAAAGGGTATTCGTTTATCTTAACCAGTAAGTTGGTTGGAAGAATATAAACTCATAGTTTTGCAAATTTTACTATCTATATAATGATTATGGGTTAAGATAGACGGATACGATTAACATCTCGATTTTCAGTGATTTTTCTCGATAAAATTAAAATATTTATTATTTTACAAAAAAAATTAAGTTTTGAAAATCGGGGTGTTACAGAACATTACTCATAAATCACAAGCCTCGAAGGAATGGTGCATCAAAGAGAAGAGAAGAATAAAAGTTATCAATGAAATAATACGACTACAAATACAAGGGCATAATCTTAAGTGAACTCCAAAATTAAGAAGAATTAGAAAGAAGGAACTAAAATGGTTCATTTGTAACTTACAATCACTTCTTCGTTAGCATAATTTAGTAGTGCTCTCTCCATCTTGCTACATCTAATGAATTGAAACAAAACAAAAACAAATTATATTTGGGGAATAGAGACATCCTTAACGATTAGTGTTGGTGGAAAAATTGGACGTCATATATATATATATATATATATATTTTTTAAAGTGCATAGCATTTTGTTTATGACAGATAAAGAACTACCTGGAATAAAATTTAATTTTTTGAGAAGGATTTGAAATTGTTTTGAATTAATTTCATTTCGCAATAACTTACCTAAATATGACTTTTGGTAACCTACGTAAACTATCTGCCACAAACACTTGTCACAAAAACCCAAATATTTTTGTGGTACTCATTCTGCAAAATGTGAACATAGCATGCATGTTCTAACCTCTATAAAGTTTAATGCATGCACTAATTCCACCTGAAAAGTCTTTGGGAGAACAAGGCGAGCTTATATGCATGGTGTAGTACTGTAAAACATCGATAAAAAGGAAGTTTACGGTTATCATTTTGGAAAAAAAGAAAGAATTTACCGTGTGCTCAGCCACTTTGTTTCATGCTTTCAATTCTCCTACTCGGAAAGAACCCCAACATAATGAAAGGAAGTGGCTTTTATCATGTACACATTAGAAAATAAAAGTGAATAAGCCGATCAATTAGACTCTCCTTGTTGCTCGTTCCCGGGATGTTAAAATGAAAGATTCCATGTGGATACAGAATCTAGCTGCCATGTGTAAGATAAAAATGTTAGTAAAGACAAAAAAATAACCCAAAAGAAAAAGAAGAAAAATCTTCTCAATACTCTAGAAATTCAAACAAGATTTCTGATCAATATTACTAAGGTAAAGAAAGAAGAATAGAGTTAGAATTGAGAATCTAACCTCTCATAAAAGTCCTTGAGATAGGAATCCAAGGTTTGGAGATGATTGACATTAGGATATTGATACATCCACCATAGTGGGGTGAGACTCTATGGGGAAGGTCGTGAGTTGTGGACAATCCTTGATTTCAAGCTTTCCAAGGAAAGATAAATCTCTGAGACTCGTTGGTGCCAACATCAGCTGGTTGCAACCATTGATAAATAAACTTTTGAGTGAAGTAGGTAACCCGTCTTCTGGAAAGGATAATAGTTGAGGGCAATTGGAAATTCTCAAATGTTGGAGACACATGAGGCGCTTCAAGCCCACATCTGTGGGCAATGCCATGAGTTGTTCACAATGAACAATTTTAACTCTTTCAGGGCAATTAGAGGATAAAAAATGCGATTTGGGAGGAATAAGAGATTTTCAAATGAAGAAATCTCTAAGGGAGAAAGAGATGTGAGGTGAGGCAATGAGTTCAATATATTTTCGTGGCATTTATCTAGGCGTAGATGGCAAAGAGATGGAAATCTTGGAATGTTTGTGAATTAGGGACAGTGATGAATGGAAAGCTTATGAAGGCGAGGGAAGCATCCATCTTCTACCTCCTCCCATTCCAAGAGTTCTTTCATGTTGTGAATTTCTAGTGTTTCCAATGATAGAAAGCCTTTGACCTGCCCATCACCACAAAACTCACGACCCATGTGCTCCAATCCACGCATTGATCTCATGACAAGGTGTTTGAGCGCCGGTAGTTGTCCAAGAGGTGGTAGAACATTGCAGCGCTTACAAAGGAGGAACTCCATATTTACAAGACGAGAGAATGAGGAATCTCCCACCCAACTTGGAAACTTCTCACCGTGATACCCTGTTATCTTTAGTACGTTGAGGTTTGCATGAGGTTGGAGGCCTTTAAGTACCTCCTAGTATTAGCTCTTGGAGGTGGTTTTTGTTTTCCAAATTTGCTTCTTTAGCCACAGTGAAATTGAGTACATCTTGCAGTCCACGAATACGAAGTGCTCCTTCAATGTTGGACAATTCCTTTAACTCTTCCATCCCACCCCCATTCTCCTTGTTTGCAACAAATACATTCAATTTTTGTAGACAAGTCAATCTCCCAATTCCACGCGGCATAGAAAAGATTTTCCAACATCCGACTAAATCAAGATTTCGTAGATTAATTAGGTTCCTCATGTCTTTGGGTAAGTTGATAAGGTCGTGGCAGTTCCTGGCAATTAAGATTTGTAAATTGGAGAGGCTGCTGATGGTCTCTGGAAGGTTAGTGACATCAGTGCAAGATAGGTCAAGGGACCATAAATTCTTCAAATTTCCAATAGAATGTGGTAATTCTGTAAGGGATCGACAAGTTGCAAGATTGAATATTTGTAAATTGTAGAGCCCACATGTTTCAGGAAGCTTCTTAATTTTAGTACCAGACAGATCAAGGTACCTTAAATGCTTTAAGTTCCCAATTGAATTAGGTAGTTCAATCATCCAACTATTACTCAAATCTAGCACACGTGAGCATCTCAATGTGAAGATCAAATCAAGAGCCAATAAGACTGGAGGTATCCAATGTTCTTTATGTAGTGACACAAGTGTTCGAAAGCTCTTTGAAGTGTGGAAGACCTGAGATGGAACTGGCCATGGCTCTGATTGGTTACAAATCAATGATGCATGTCGAGTTTTTTCTGAAATATTGTACGCCTTGTCACTGCCAACAATAGAACATGTCCCTTGAAACAAATTGTGTCAGATCATGGATTAGGTCATGCATGACAAACTTTGACTGGTTAACATTAGAATGCTGGAAGAAAGATCTCAAGAATGAATTGCCAAAGCACTCGCAACCGATATCTTCTAAAGATTTGCTCCCTTTCAATCGAATGAAGCCTTCTACAACCCACAACCGAGCTAATTTTTTCTTTTCAAATTCATGTTTCTTGGGGAATATAGAGCAATAAGCAAAGCATTGCCTAAGATGTGGAGGGAGATAATTATAGCTCAGCAACAATGCAGGTAAAACATCATTTTCATTTTGTTCTAAATCCCATATATCACTGTTCAAGATCATTCTCCAGTCTTCCTCGGCAACTTTAAAATACAAAAGGCTGCCAAGTGTCTTTGCTGCTAAAGGTAAGCCATGACATTTCTTTACAATTTCCTTACCAATATCTTCCAATTTTGTATGTGCATTTGAATTCCCACCAACAAATGCCTTTTGCTTGAATAACGACCAACAATCTTCATTTGATAAACCATCCAACCTATATGGCATAACTATGTCCATGACTCATGAGACTTTTTCACTTCTTGTGGTCACAATGATTTTACTTCCTTTTGCTCCCACTCTGAATGGAAGGCGTATGGCATCCCAGTCACTCTTCTTCTCAATCCACACTTCATCTAACACAAGAAGAAACCTCTGATCTTTCAAAGACTCTTGAAGAAGACTTTGAAGTCATCCAATTCCATGAGATCGAAAGACCTCTTGGTTGCAGCTTCTAGAATCGATTTCGTCATCTTTCTCACATCAAAATCATTGGACACACAAATCCACATTCTTAACTGAAAACGATTCATCACCTCTTTATCATTATAAACGATTTGAGCAAGTGTAGTCTTACCAATCCACAAATCCACTATTGTTATAATGGAAACACATCGGTTTCATCCAAAACCAATAAATCTATAATATTCTTTGTGTTATGCGAAAGCATGAAAGAAAAATAAGACAACCAAAGTTTAACGTGGTTCGGCAAAAATACCTACGTCCACGGGAGGCAACAATTGTATTCACAAGGATGATTTTTACAATGAAGAATGAGTTATATTTATAAGAGCTAAAACAAAATCATTTTGCCCACGGGCTTCATGCAGCCAGCCCATGCATCCCATGCGGCTTGATTTTGTTGACTATTCATTGCATGCATTTCTTGACTATTGATGGCGGCTCTTCATTGAGGTGGAAAAAACCAACAAATCTCCACCTCCACCTCATATGGAACATGGCTCCTCCACACCGACAGTAATTTGTTAATTAAAACTGCAAAGCAACAATCACTGTTGTTGCCTCCATTAGTGCCCTTAGGCACTACGAGCTCGTGAGATGTTGATCAAGTCCAAACAATGTTGGAACTTGATTCCTGTAACTACCTTTGTAAGCATATCTGCAGGGTTATCTGCAGTCTTGATCTTTTGTAGAAGAATATTCCCTTCTTCTACTATTTCTCGAATAAAATGAAAACGAACATCAATATGCTTCGTTCGACTGTGATGAACTTGGTTCTTTGCCAAACAAATGGCACTCTGGCTGTCGCAGAAAACTTCAACATTCTTCTGCACAATTCCCAAGTCCTTAGTCAATCCATGAAGCCAGATTGCTTCCTTGAAAGCTTCCGTTACTGCCATGTACTCTGCCTCTGTAGTAGACAAAGCAACTGTTGACTGTAGTGTTGATCTCCAACTCACTGGTCCTCCTGCCATAGTGAAAACATAACCAGTAGTAGATCTGCGCTTGTCAAGATCTCCAGCATAGTCCGAATCCACATATCTGACTAGATGCTTACAACTTTTCGTATCTCTCTCGAACTTTAAACCAATATCTACAGTACCACGAATATACCGTAGAATCCACTTCACTGCTTGCCAGTGGCCTTTACCGGGGTTGTGCATATAACGACTTACCATACTTACAGCATGTGAAATGTCAGGTCTGGTACACACCATAGCATACATCAAGGCACCAACTGCATTTGCATATGGAATATTCTCCATTTGCTTCTTCTGATCTTCGGAATTTGGTGACATTGATGAACTTAGCTTGAAATGTGGTGCCAATGGTGTGCTCACAGGTTTTGTGTCATTGCCAATGCCAAAAGTTTGAAGAACTTTCTTCAAATACTGAGTTTGAGTCAAACAGATTGTGCCTTTGGCCCTGTCTCGAGTTATCTCCATCCCGAGAATTTTTCTCGCCTCTCCAAGGTCCTTCATTTCAAACTCTGAGCTCAATTGAGCCTTTAGTTTGTTGATCTCCACCGTACTTTTAGATGCGATTAACATATCATCTACATATAAAAGCAAGTAAATAAATGTACCATCTTGAAGTTTGCGATAGTAGACACAATGATCAAACTGACTCCGGGTATATTTCTGCCCTTGGATGAAGCTGTCAAATCGCTTGTACCACTGTCTCGGTGACTGCTTCAGGCCATACAATGACTTGCTCAACTTGCAAGCCCAATGCTCTCTTCCTGGTACTTTGAATCCTTCTGGTTGAGACATATATATCTCTTCTTCTAAATTACCATGCAGAAAAGCAGTTTTGACATCGAGTTGGGCTAACTCGAGATCAAACTGTGCAACCAAAGCCAATAATATTCGAATTGACGAATGCTTAACAACAGGTGAGAATACCTCATTGTAGTCAATTCCTTCCCTCTGAGCGTAGCCTTTTGCTACCAGTCTGGCTTTGTACCGGATATCGTCTATGCTGGGAGAGCCTTCCTTCTTTGCGAAAACCCATTTGCAGCCAATTGGTTTCTTTCCTTTCGGAAGTGGAACCAACTTCCAAGTCTGATTCTGATGGAGAGATTTCATCTCCTCATGCATTGCCATTTTCCACTTATCACTTTCCATACTCTGACTAACATCTTTGTAATTGTATGGAATATCATCTCCGGTGACTGGTAATACATATGCAACCATGTCAGTGTACCGAGCAGGTTTGCGGATTTCTCTTCTTGGTCGACTGGTGGCAATTGATTCTGGTTGTTGACTGAAGTCTGGTCCTGGAGCCTCCACCTCAACTGAGATTTCCTCCTCGTCTTCTTCAGGATGGTTGGATATCTCTGCTAACTTGCTAGGAGTTACTGGAATATCTAACTCCACCTGCTGATGCAAATCTGGATCTCGATTTTCTTTATCAGAAACTGTATGCTTTAACATCACAGATTCATCAAAAGTTACATCTCGACTTTTGACAATCATTTTTGTCTCAGTGTTCCATAGTCGGAAAGCCTTAACTCCTTCACTATAGCCCATGAAAATTGATTTCTTGGACCTAGGATCCAGTTTGGATTCCTTCACATGGAAATATGCAGTGCATCCAAATATGCGCAGAGAATCATAATCTGAAACGGAGTGTCCAGACCATACCTCCTTGGGAGTTTTGCCATCTAGTGCTGTTGCAGGAAGTCTATTGATGATATGAGAGGCATATGACAAAGCTTCAGCCCAAAATGCCTTGCTCAGTCCAGAATGATATAACATGCAGCGAACTTTATCTACCAAAGTACGATTCATGCGTTCAGCAACACCGTTTTGTTGTGGCGTGCCTGGGACTGTGAAATGTCTGACAATCCCTTCATTCTCACAAAATTTCTGAAAGGGGTCTGACTTGTATTCTCCTCCATTATCAGATCTGAGCCTCTTAATCTTCCTTCCCGTTTGGGTTTCTACCATTTTCTTCCATTTAAGAAAGATATCTAGCACTTCATCTTTATGCTTCATGGTATAAACCCAAACATAGCGTGAGAAATCATCAATGAAAGTAACAAACCAACGTTTACCGCCCAATGAAGCATTTTGAGAGTGTCCCCAGACGTCGGTATGAACATAATCTAATGTTCCTTTTGTGCGGTGGATGGCAGTTCCAAACTTCACTCTCGTCTGCTTGCCTAAGATACAGTGCTCGCAGAAGTCAAGTTTCCCGATTTTTGAACCTTTCAGAGAACCTTGCTTTATCAAGGTTTGAAGAGCCTTCTCTCCAACATGTCCGAGCCGCATGTGCCAAAGTCGGGAAGTGTCCGATGAAACATCATTAGAATTGGTGCAAGCTGAGACACTTTCGATTACTGTGTGTCCGTCAAGGAAATAAAGATTTCCTTTTTGAGTACCCTTCATGGCCAAGAATGCTCCACGTACAACCTTCAAAACTCCACCTTCAATGGTTACCTTGTAACCGCTGGAATCAAGGACTCCCAGGGAGATCAGATTTTTCTTCAGATCTGGGACATATCTGACGTCCGTGAGCCGTCTTGTTGTACCGTCATGCATCTTTAGGCGTATAGTTCCAATACCCTTTGTTTGACAGGTATTGTTGTTGCCCATTAGCACGACTCCTCCATCAAACTCATCCAGTTTTGAGAACCAATGTCGATTCGGACACATATGATAGGAACAGCCGGAATCTAATATCCATCTATCAGACTGATTGTCTATAGATGAAACGGAGAAGGCAGAATCTTCTTCAGCCTTCTGTGCCACATTTGCAGTTGTCTTGTCCTTATTTGGACAATCTTTCTTCCAGTGCCCCTTTTGGTGACAATAGGCACATTCATCCTTTGCAAGACGTTGACGTGATGAAGGTCCTTTTGACTTTGAGCGAGATCGGTCTCGCCCACTAGATCTATCAGATTTGTTGTTAGCCCTGCCTCTGGATACCGTCAAGGCTATTGGTGATGCTTCCTTGTGATCGCGCTGGTCCTTCCTTCGATACTCGTTGTTCACCAAAGCATTTGAAACATCACTGAATTTAACCTCATCTTTACCATATAGCAAAGTTGTTGTTAAATGTTCATAACTTTCAGGCAAAGAGTTTAACAACAATAGTGCCTTATCCTCATCAAGAGGGTCAACATCAAGATTTAGTAGATCAGCAAGAATCTTGTTGAATTTATCAAGATGCTCACTCATGGGAGTACCTTCCTTGTACTGAAAACGATAGAGCTTCTTCTTCAGGTAGAGGCGGTTCTCTACACTTTTCGTCATGTACTTGTCCTCCAGTTTCTTCCAGAAACTTATTGCCATAGTCTCTTTCATGACAAAGTACTTCTGATCTTTGGCCAAACAAAGTCTGATTGTGCCACAAGCTTGACGATTTACAAAATGCCAATCATCATCGGACATATCCTTGGGCTTGGCTTCCAAGGCGATATGTGATCCTTCCCTGAATAGTAGATCTTGAACTTCGCATTGCCACATGCCAAAGTTGTTGGTGCCGTTGAATTTCTCCACCTCGAACTTTGCGTTGGATATCGAAGTTCTTTGCCAAGGCTTACTTGTGGTTGGGATTTCTTCCGCCATTAAGACTGAAGATATGTATGACGCCGAAAAATGCTTGACAAATGATAAACAACTCCAAACTAAGCTATATCAATAACTTCGGAGTTGAATCTGCAGAAACTGATTGCACGGTTGCGTCCGGAACGGTCGAAAATGGTGGAAACGAGTCTGAAAAAAAAAATGGGCTGGATGAATAGTGTCAGACTGAAAATCGGGCTGGGCCTTATGAATAGTGTCGGATGAATAGTGGGTCGGATGAACAGTAGACAAAAATGGGTCGGATGAATAGTTGGGTCGAATGAACAGTTGGGTCGGATGAATAGTCGGGTCGGATGAACAATTGGGCTGGATGAATAGTCGGGTCGGATGAACAGTTGGGCCGGATCAACAGCGGGCCAGGATGAATAGTCAGGCCCGAATGAACAGGCGGGTCGGGTCGGATCAGGGTCTGATCCGTCTTCTTCACCCGGCTTCTTCTTCCCTGCGCGCTGCAACAAAAAATTTACAGAGATTTTTCCTAGACTTTGAACGGCTCCCGGGGACTCGTTTCTTGTCCGTTTTTCTAGCCGTTTATTGCGTTGGATTCCTGGAAACGAGAGCTACCTCCACGGATGATCAGAAAACAATTCCGATCACTGATACAGAATCTCAAATTTTTCGATGAAATCTCGAAAAATTCGACCGAGTGTCCGTTGTCTTCCAAAGCTTCACCTAATCTCTGATACCAATTTGTTATGCGAAAGCATGAAAGATAAATAAGACAACCAAAGTTTATCGTGGTTCGGCAAAAATACCTACGTCCACGGGAGGCAACAATTGTATTCACAGGGATGATTTTTACAATGAAGAATGAGTTATATTTATAGGAGCTAAAACAAAATCATTTTGCCCACGTGCTTCATGCAGCCAGCCCATGCATCCCATGCGGCTTGATTTTGTTGACTATTCATTGCATGCATTTCTGGACTATTGATGGCGGCTCTTCATTGAGGTGGACAAAACCAACACTTTGCATCATCATTCCTGCCAAGAACACAAGATTCATCTACCTGGGAACTTGTCTGTCTTCTCTCTCTAATTTCACTCCACCTCCTTCCCACTCCCTCTCCTAGGTTCAAACCGTTCCCCATGAAATTTGAAAGTTCTTCCAATTTTTCAAAGATGTCTTGAATCCTAGGCGCTAAATTATGTTGGAAAGAAAGTATTTTGGATGATAAGGATGAGAAGTTACTTGCTTTTTTGTATTATCGCTCAACTGCTTAGCTATTGTAGCTACTTCTGTAAATAACAAGAACTTCAATTTCCAACAGAATTTGAGCAAGTTGTTGAGGATGGATCTTCTTCATTTAAGCTCATCTTGAATATATCTTGTGTGATTTCCTCCAAATCCATTTCACATGTGTTATCTACAACAAATATTGAAGCATATTAATAAAATTTAAGTTAGAAAAGGTAAAGAACTATGAAAAACTAAAGATAATAATTTACATGTTCTTCCTCCACATATCCAATCTCATGAGCAAATAATTGCTTCTGTTGTGTCAGCCTTAAGTGAATAGTGATAATGGTCAAGCACGCGCCACCCCCCCCCGCCCCCTCCCCCCACGCTCAATATGTCACAAGCCATTGAAGCAAGGTCAGGATAGTGAAATTGATTCGACTTCCAGAAAGCAAGGACATCTAGCTTCATATTCCGTGTCATTTTTGGCTCATCTAAGTAGAATCATAAAACACTTATAAAAAAGAACTAGTTTTTTCCAATTTGTCCCACTCTTCTCATGAAGGGCAATTCTTATAGTTTGCATCACTTAATTCCATGTGTTGGAATGCCCAACAATAACATAGAGCACTTTGAAGCATGAGATAAGTTGAATTCCACCTAGTTTACACATCTTGGCATAATCATTTTTTGTTTCCATCTGACACCAAGCAAACACATTCTAATTTTTTTTTGTTTTCGTACTTGAGATCCCTTGACATATTTGACACTCTCCCGAATTTTGACAATAGATTAATCAACTACTTTTAATCCTTCTTGGACGATCAAGTTAAGAATATGTGCACAACATCGCATATGAAAATGATCACCATCACATACAAGTAAGCCCTTAAGCTTCAATTGTGTTTTCAACATGTCAACTGAAACATCATTATTAGCAACATTGTGTAAAGTGATACTAAAAACCTTAGTCTCAAGCCCCAATTCACATAACAAATTGTGAATTTTTTCAGACAATGCCACTCTAATACGTTAAGGAGGTATAAATGTAAACCACAACACGTTTTTTTGCAAATTCTTATCATTATATATGAAATGACATGTCTAACACAAATATCCATCACTAGTAAATATCCATCACTAGTCAAGGAAGTCCACAAATTAGAAGTAAAAAATACTATATCTGGAGCTACCTTTAGCAAAGACTTCAGTATTGTCCTTTCTTTTTTATACAACTTAATAGTATCAGCCTTTGTAATGTTTCATGACACCAGTTGAATTGCAGGATGCAAGTAACTAAATATTGACCTTATACCCACATATTCAACAAATTGAAAATGGAAAACAAGCATAACGAAAGCTTGTGTCACCAAATTACGAAACTTTTCAGAATCAAAGTTAGACCCACCAAGAGAAATAACATCACCATCTTAAGAAATCAACAATTGACCAACATCACGATGATTTCTCCTAACACATGAATCAATATGTCGTTTCAAGTTACCTGTTTCGTATTTGCTATCAGCAAAATACTCAACGCCACAAAGCTTGCACTTAGCCCTTTGCTTTTTTGTCAACACCCAAAGGAAGCATCTCAAAACTTTTCCACAATTGGAAAGCGTGCCTCCTCCTACACTTCAGCTTTTGCTCAGTGAAACCACCTGTAACACCCCATAGTTTTAATTAAATATATACATTGACTTACACGTATATCGAGGTATATAATTCGCATATACATATGTAGGAGTCAAATGTATGTATGTACGAGAATAAGTGCTAAATACATAAATTGAAGGGTATAAATTAAATATGTGAGTTGTTATATAAATATGTGAATTAAATTAAGTGAATTAAATATGTGAATTAGAGTGAGATAAGGGTATGATTAAATTAACTTAAATAAAGATGGTGACGGAGATGGTAGTATTAATTGGTAAATGAAATGAAAGTAATTATTAAATGATGAAATGAGGAGTTGTTTTACTAAATGGCATTAGAAGCATAAATCCTCATTTTAACGATGCTCATCTTTAAACCTTTAAACATAACATTTTTATTTATTTTTTTAAGAGAAAACGTGAATTGGGAGAAGAAGTTGCTAAAGAAAGGAAACGGGAACAGACGAAAGAAACGATAGTTTCGTGGCCAAATTTGATGTGCCGGTAAGCTATTTTCATCGTTTTTCATTGCAAAATTGCAATTTAAGCTACGTGTGACGTTTCTATTGGTATAAATTTTACTATAGGAGGTGTTTAACCGCATTTTCAAAAATAAGATTTGGACCCACTTTGAGTGGAAACACGTAGAAATGATATATTATGACTCTTATAGATGTGTAGATATTAGATATGTGGTTTGTTTGTGTCCAAATGTAATATTGGTGTTGGTACAGCTGCCATAAGCTAAATTTGACATTGTGGGCCTTTGGAACCATGTCAAACTCCGATGAAATCCTGGTTTGAAACCATAGAATTATAGAGAACTGAATTACAGACATTTCGATACCAAAATTATAATTTTTGGGTATCGATTGATATTTTTAATATATGCCTAACTGAATTCGGTAAATACGGCAAACTTGGATATTATTGGAAATGTGGTTGAAAGGTTTGTTTCTACTGTCCATTGCCTTAAAAATAATCATGAGGGTCGTATAAAATATTTTGGCCGCCTCACGTGAATTTTAGACTGAAATGGAATTATGAGAATTAATTGGAGTTAGATTTTAATGAATAATTGAAAAACAAATAGATATAATGATTTGATAATTGATTATGGATTATGGATTATCTGGAAATGAATATAAGACAGGATTATATTGTTGATTGGATACAAATAGTAGAGTGGTCGTAGAGAGTAGGTCAACACAGTACCACTGTGAGTATCTCTTGACTTTGGTTCCTTATATATGGCATTATATGATATAAATTGTGTGTTTTAAATCATGAATATATGTGTCTATTACATTGCTTTAAATTCATGAAAATATTTGACTTTGGAGCATGTTTTAAACTTCCTAAAGCAAGTTAAAACTTGGGATCATTTCCAGAAAATAGCCCCGCATGAGGATTGAACAATCCCATGGTCCGAGTGATAGTTTGTGAATGGAATTGGGATTAAGTCCTAATTTAAAATGATTCATAGCAGAAAATTGGGTAATGAGAGGTTCGAGTGTAGACTCATTATAAATATGCAAAATAAAGAGTGCATACCCGCTCTATTACTAGCAGGAGGGAGATTGTTTAATTTTATTGTAACCCTGCATGTTTTAAAATTACTTATAGGCATGTATGTATTATGAAATGTTTCATGCATGTTTGAATGAGATTTGAATGTATTGATTCATATGATTTTTATTAAATGGATATATGATGTCATAGTTAGGAATATTCACTTAGCTATGGTTGCTCACCCAATTCTCAAACATTTCAGGTTCATATCCTAAAGGCAAGGGAAATGCACGTGAAAGATAGAGAATCCTTCTTCTTTTGCAACGTATGTAAATGGTTTGAGAATGTTTAATACTATTTTGAGTAGTAATCATGTAAATAACACTATAATAATATTCGTATCACATAGATGGGTATGGATAGGTTTACATTGATGTATATATATGGAAATGTGAAGTTTAGATGATGAATGAGTAATGAAATGACCATAATTATACTTGATTACGCTTGACTTGTGGTAATTAGGTTGTGATATGACCAATAAACAAAGGAGACTCTATCAAAATTTTGAGAAAAATTTGGATGTGATTTTGGATAAGGCTGACAGGGTATTATATACGTCGTCACATGACGTATATTGTATCTTGTGTCGGTCATGACGTCACTCATACGAAGTGAGTTGCGACAATGGTTGTATCAGAGCGTAAGGTTATGATTAAAAGCCTTGAAAGATAAAAGCCCTCTTACATTATATTTGTATGTATGGGTATATTTTATGGGTAGCTAGTTTAAAATTAAATATCCTGATCATTTGATTAATGGTCTCTTGTATCTGTAATTTCCAGATTTGAAAAGAGATAATCAGAGTTGATCATGGATTCTACTGATCGAGAAAGGATCAGAAAACTAGAAGAAGCATTAGCTGTCCAACAACAACAAAATGCTCAGATCATAGAGATGATGGCAAAGACGCAGGAAGATAGGCAAAGGCCTGCAACATCAGTAATCCCTAATGCTAGACCTAGCAGTGTTGGCTCACCTGCAACTGAGCATGTGGCTGAAGTCCAGATAGTTGATCTAGAAGTTGAGAAGAATAAAGAAAAAAGAATACAAAAAGGTGATGAAAGCCTTTAAGAGGCGAGATCCACCCTGTTTTCCTTGTAGTTTGACATTGGAAGTGGCAGAAAATTGGCTTTTGAAAATGAAAGTCATCTTTAATGATATGCAAGTCTCAGATAGTGATAATGTGAGACTGGCAAGATTAAAGTTGTTTGATAAAGCTATAATATGGTGGCAAACTACAGAGAGAATCCAGGGAGTTGTTGACACCTGGGAAAAGTTTAAAGCAGTGTTTCGTGCAGGCTATGCCCCAAAGGCTGAACGTAAAAGAAGAATAGTAGAATTTATGACATTGAAACAGGGAAATATGACCGTGAGACAGTACAAGCATGAGTTTAATCGACTGTCACTGTTTGCACCAAAGCTAGTACAGACTGATGAGAGCAAGATGAGACAGCGCATATACGGATTTAGAGATCCTATCCATCAGGGCTTGGCAGTATCTGGTGTACAGACGTACGAGCAGGCAGTGCGACAGGCCTTAAATTTTGAGACTGCAGAGGCAGTCGTAACTAGGCCAGTTGTTCAGATAGCACAGCTAGTACATCCTTCATAGTCAACGACTCCAGAACTGTATCTACCATTCTCGGGGAAGAAGAAGGGCAGATGAGGTAAAAAGCACTGCAATGATGCCAAGAAAGCTAAGACGACTGAGGTAGCTATTGGAGGCAAGCCATTTGTGACACCTATGGCACCACTCCCACCATTTGCAGCGTTACCACCACCATCGGCAGGCAGAGACGCATCGTCAATAGGGAGACCTTAGAGTCAGGGTTCTTCCATTAAACTGCCATGGCTTCAGCAAAAAGGGTCAGGACAGAGTTGGTTTTCAGTTCCGGGCACGAAGTCCCAGACTACATCTTCCACTTCACGTCCATCGCCAATATGTTACGGATGTGGCATTAAGGGCCACAAGGTCATTTAGTGTCCTTTTTAGCTGGCTCCGAAGACCCTGGCTATTCTAGCTACTACTACACATTCTGGCATACGAGAACAAGCAAGAGCTGTGACTAAACAAGATCCGGATGCCAGCAAGACCCTGATTGAAGGTATGATTAGTATATGTGATGTGATGATGTATATCTTGATTGATGTTGGATCTACTTTATCTTTTATTGTTGGTCGCATGGTAGATAGATTACATTTGACTCCTGTTAGGGCTAGTACACCATTAATTTTAAGTATGGCAGCAGCGGAAAGAATCTATCCAAACATGGTTTGTCAAATATATGTTGTTAGATATGAGGGACATGAAATGACAGTTGACCTTAGGGTATTGGAATTTTTGGAATTTGATATCATCCTGGGTATGGATTGGTTAGGTGTTTATCATGCCTTAGTGGACTGCTTTTCTAAAAAGGTGATATTCCAGATACCTAGTCAGCAATTATTCACCTACAGAGATATGGATACCTCTAAACCCCCTACTAGACGTAGGATTGTGACCAATGAGAAGATGGAAATATTGGCTGGTTTAAAGCCTCAGGGAGATAAAGAACATGGTATACAGTTGTCTGAGATTCTTGTAGTGTGTGATTACCCATATGTGTTTCCTGATGATTTACTAGGATTACCACCTAAACTGGAGATAGACTTTATTATAGAACTGATGCATAGTACAAAACTTATCTCTATTCCTTCATATAGAATGGCACCTAAAGAGTTACAAGAACTCAAGGTACAATTTGATGAGTTGATGGGAAAGGGTTTATTACTCCCAGTATGTCACCTTGGGGTGCACCTGTATTGTTTATGAAGAAGAAAAACAGAATTTTACGTCTGTGTACAGACTACCGTCAGTTAAACAAGGTGACAATGAAAAATAATTATCCTCTCCCATGAATTGATGATTTGTTTGATCAATTGAATGGGGCCAAATTCTTTTCAAAGATCGACCTGCGATCAGGGTACCATCAGTTGAGAACCAGAGAAGAGGATATACCGAAAACAGCCTTCAGAACGAGATATGGATACTATGAATTTCTTGTGATGCCCTTCGGTTTAACCAATGCACCTGCCATGTTTATGGACTTAATGCAGAGGGTATTTAAACCATATCTCAATCAGTTTATCATTGTGTTCATTGATGATATTTTCATTTATTCCAAGACTCGGGAGGAATATGAGCAACACCTCCTTATTACTCTACAGATACTAAGAGAGCATAGGCTGTATGCCAAGCTCAGTAAATGTGAGTTTTGGATAAATGAAGTTAAATTTCTTGGTCATGTGGTCAGTGCAGAGGGAATATTTGTTGATTCTGCTAAGGTTGAGGCTATTATAAATTGGCCAAGACCAACCACAGTGACAGAGATACGTAGTTTTTTGGGATTAACTGGTTATTACAGAAAATTTGTGGAAGGTTTGTCCAAACCGGCAACTCCACTTACCAGACTGACTCAGAAAAACTCCACTTACGGAATGGGTTGCGACACCACCTTTGTCATTGTCATCTTCAAGATCAATGCTCACATCACCACTGTTGGCCTCAAGCTTATCAAGATCAATTTTAAGTCTCTAATTATCCATCTACATATTAAAATCAGAACATTTCAAAATCAGAATATACTCTCTAAAATCAAACGTACTCCCAAAATCAAACATATTTTCATACACTCAAAAAGTCAGAAAACAGAACACTCAGGTAGCGTTTGACAAATCTAATCTTAAAAAATGAGCTATATTTTCTTTAGCTCCATTTTAATAAGAGCTTATTTTAGTAAAGCTTATTTGAAATGTATTGTTTGGTAACCAATACTTTAACATCTAATTTTAGTTTTGAATTAGATTTAGAGCATTTGGCAAATCAACACTTAATTCTCTTATTATAGGGGTATTTGATGGGTTTTATCAAAATATTTTTTTTTATTATATTATCTATAATAAAAATATTAAAAAAAATTATTCATTTCTCAAATATTATATTATTACAATTATATAAATAATTTATTTATTTATTTATTTATTATTCACGTGGCAATAACAAAAGTAGATAAAATAAATAAGTTATTTTTAAAGATTATTTTTAAATTTTCAATTCATCAACCATTTACTCACAAAGTAATGTAAAAGTGTAAAAGATATATTTATTGCTAAAAAAAAATTGCAACTAATCAATAAACAAAAAATATAGTTATCAATGATGATATAGTTGGTTGGCAATGCTATCTCTAACAATGGACATCTCTACATCATTTGTTTGAGCATCGATTCCTAAATTCCTCTCTTGATGTTCTAAACCATAATCCAATTCAACATTATTTTGCAAATAATTCATCTGCAATGGCTTCTTTTCTAATGAAGTTATGTATGGTCATCGATGCGCACACAATACTTCATTATACTAGAAATGGATATGGAGCCATTTTTTGTAAAATTGAAAATCTAGCATTCAATACTCCAAAGGACCGCTCAATAATATTTCTCAATGAAGAATGACAATAGTTGAAAATTTCTTTTCGATTATGAGTTCGAATGCCACATTGATAATCTGGTAACCAATATTGAGCGTTTCTATATAGTGTGAGATATCCACGCATACTAGAGTAACCAACATTAACAAAATAGGATTTACCTGCAAAATAACATCAATTCATGTATAAATTAAAACCTTTCAATTCAACTTTAAATGCTAGTAAATAACTTCATACTATTTGACAAAAAAAAAAAGCCTTCATACTCACCAGGAAGGGGATGTGAAAATTTTGTGCTTGGATTACGAATAGTTTTCAAAAGAATTCTTGAATCATGAGCAAAGTCTTCCTAACCAGCCATTACATACGTGAAAGTCATGTCAAATGCACAAATACCCATAACATTCTGTGTACATTCTTTTTTTCTTCCCCTATATGGCAATTGCTCTCTTGTAGGTATTATAGCACTAATATGAGTACCGTCTATTGCTCCAATACAGTCCTATTAGATTTAAAAAAAAAAATTAATGTTAGTTTATAAATACTTTCAATATTAAAAATAAAATAAAATAAAAAATAAATAAAATTAAAATTAAAGAAGTCACAAAATACCTTAAAATAAGGATAATACATTGGATTTTTAAAAATCTCTTTTGGCACATTTGAAAATGAAAATGGTTTTATTGTCACGACGCCCCTGATGTAGGCTGACGTCATGACCGGCACAGTTTACTATATACTATGCATACACATATACAGTATACAATACACTGTCTGTAACATCCCGTAATTTTAATTAAATACATACATTGAAGTACACGTATAATACACATATTTTATACGTATGAGCTAAATATACACGTGATAATACACGTATTTGATACGTATGCGCTAAATATACGCGTGTATGATTAGTAAATAAATAAAATTATGAAATGAAGATGATACATATGAGATCATCCTATTAAAAAAAAATGAAGGTGAAGTAAATTGATTAATTTATGGGGTTGGTTAATTAAAAATGTGGAGTTGATTATGATTGAATGAATTTAATGAAATTTGATGGAGGAGTTAGTTAATAAAGGGAGTCTAGGAGCATGGGATCAAAATTAAAATCAAATAAAATAATTAAAAAAAAAGAAGATGCTCATCTCCAATGCTTGTCGACAAGAGAAAACAAAAGAAAAAAAAAGGTGAAAAGAAAAGAAAAAAAAAAAGAACTTGCAAAAGAAAGAGAAGGAGAAGAAGAAGAGCCGAGAGAAAGGAACGGAAGGAAGGAAGAAAGAAGGGGAAAAGGAGGGAGATCCGAACCAGTGGTAAGCTATTTTTGCTATTTTTCGTCGTAAAATTACTATCTAAGCTAGATGTAACCTTTCTAGCGGAGTCATTTTTGTTATCGGGGCCGTTTTACGGCGTTTTTCAACAATTGGGGTTTTTGACCCAACGTAAATAAAAAGCCGCTAGAAAGGTAGAAAAATGCTCCCTGGACTGTTAGAAACCCGAATATGTGGTTAGATTCAATTTTATGATGTTTGGAGTCCGTTGGACAATTTTAATACAATTTACAACATTCGGATGAATAGTGAGTAGTGAATAGTGAATAGTGAAATGAATAGTGAATAGTGAATAGTGAAATAAATAGTGAATAGTGAATAGTATTGTAAACAGTGATGTGAACAGTGATTTGAAATCATAGATTCGTAGAGAACAGAATTCCGGACGTTTCGATACTACGATCGAGCTTTTTGGATAATTTGATATTTTTAGTAGCTACCGATATGATAAATGATGATTCTCATGATAATCTATGATTAATTTTAGTGTTTAAATTGAGAGCTTAAGGGCATGGATAAACGCTCTTGAGGAAGCCCTATTGTTGCTCAATTTTAGAGGTTGAATTAGAAAACCCGTGTAACCACTGTGAGTATAGTTTCCTTGATTTGGTTCTTGTATGACATTATATATATACAAAATGTTTGATTGTATGCATGGTATATTTATATATACATTGAGTTTTATGGATCATGCAAACTGATTTTAACAATTGGAGTTTGTAATGATGAGGTTTTGCGAATCCTCATTGTCATTTCGTTAGGAATTAGACCCGGATGAGGTTTTGCGAGTCCTCATTGTCAGTAGGTCTGTCCTAACAAGGGTTGCGATCATTGAAATGACTGTGAATTGGGTGATAAGAAGCTGTGTCTGCCTTGTACGGCCATACAAGGGTTAGACCCGCTCTCTTGCCTTGCAGAGGAGGGAGATTGTGCATTATGTTATTGAAATTTTATGCAATTTATGTTGTTGACATGTATGATATATTCGTTGAATGATGCATGTGTTGAATAAGTGTTTGAAATGATTTTAAATGTCATATTTCTCTAAATGTATATAATTGTCATCTCAAGAACTATATTCACTGAGCTGTTGTTTGCTTACCTCATTTCCTCCAAAATTTCAGGTATTGAGTCGAAGGGAAAAAGAAAACTCCGTGAGTGATAATCACGTGAACCTTCGTCTGGTACGTGTAGGTATGCTTGGCGGAAATAGATCATATTTTTGTTATTTTAATATGTATAATTATCACACACTATATATATGTAATATCACCTAGATGGGTTGTGTGGTAATATTATATACTGCTTGAGGATGATGAAATGAGATGATCATAGATATTTATCAGATGAGACTTTAATTTGTGGAATGAATGGAATAAATGTGAGTGGAATGATCATCTATATATATTTGATTTGATTTGATGTGTGGTATATGAAAAAAAAAATTGATGTAACTTTTGGGAATTATTGTGAGACTACGTGAAGGCTGACAGTGTATTGTATACTGTATACGAGTATGTACAGTGTATAGTACACTGTGTCGGTCATGACGTCAGCCTACGTCAGGGGCGTCGTGACAATATTGGTATCAGAGCCACGTTTAGGATTAAAAGCCTAAAAGATTAAAAGCTTAAGTATCTTATGTTTGTTTTATGGGTTTATGTACGGGTAAATTACGTATCTATAAAGATTGAGTAATCGGATTGTCTGACTTATATGCTCCTTTATCTCTGTGAATGACAGATTGAAAGGGAAGGATCAGGCAATCATGGACCCACAAGAAGAAAGGTTAAAAAAACTGGAAGAAATGATGATAGCTCAGCAGAGACAAAATGCTGAGATGATGCGTATGATAACACGTCTTCAGGATAATTTACAGGGGCCGCCAGCACCTGTAGTACCCGAGGTTGGCGCCAGTAGTGCGGGTGCGTCTGCCGAGCGACCTGTGCCAGTGCAGGAGACAGTAGAGCCTCATGATGATATAGAAGAGACTCGCAGATATGAAGATGTGATGAAAGCATTTAAGAGACTAGAACCGCCTCTATTTGATGGCAGTCTAGAGTTAGAGGTTGCTGAGGATTGGCTTCTACGGATAGAAGCTATATTTGAGGATATGCATGTACAGGATAAGGACAAGATTAGACTTGCTCGCTTTAAATTTTTGAGTAAGGTTGAGAGATGGTGGCAGACAATAGGCCGAGCTCAAGGACCCATAGATACTTGGGATAAGTTTAAAGAAGTATTCTACAAGACTTACTATCCCCCGTCTGAGGTTGATAAAAGGCATAAGCAATTTATAGAATTACAGCAAGGGAACATGTCTGTGAGAGAATATGAATATGAGTTCAATAGGCTAGCCTTGTTTGCCCCTGAGATGGTACAAACAGATCTGATGCGAATGAAGAGGCTCAGGGAAGGATTTAATGACCCAATCCAGAAAGGTTTAGCTCTTGCTGGTGTTCAGACTTATGATCAGGCAGTGCGACAGGCACTGGATTATGAGACAGTCGAGATGAAAAATAGGCCACCACGGGCAACGCCCACATCACAACCAAGTATAGAGCAGCAAGTACCTTATCAGAGTCCGAGAAAGCAGAGATGGGACAGAAAATGGTGGGGTGAACAGAAAAAGGCAAAGATAGTTGAGAGGCCTACTGCTATGGAGATTCCAGTTACTCCTCCAGCAGCAACGCTACCACCACCGGCAGGCAGAATATCACAGTCTGTTACGAGGCCACCGACACAGGGATCGTCGGTTCGGGCACTGTGGCCGCATAGGGGACCAGGCAGTCAGAGTGGTTGGCGTTCCATGCCAGGCACTGCGTCGCAGACAGCTTCATCTGCATATCGTCATCTTTTCACATGCTATCGATGTGGGAACAAGGGACATAAAGCGTACCAGTGTCCTTTGCAATCAGCCCCGCAGACTCCAACAACTCCATCTGCTACTGTTCCTATTCCCACGCCTGTCAGAGAGCAAGCCAGGGCTGTTACAGAGCCAGATCCTGAGGCGAACAAAAACTTGGTGGAAGGTATGATTTCTATTTGCGACACTATGATGTATGTGTTAATTGATGCTGGATCCACCTTGTCATTTATTGCTGGCCACATGGTAGATAGGTTGCATTTAACTCCTGTTAGGATTAGTACACCGTTGGTTCTGAGTACTGCAGCAGGAGACCGAATCTACCCAAATATGTTGTGTGAAAAGTGTGTGGTCAAATATGTGGATCATGAAATGATTGTGAATCTTAGGGTTTTAGAATTCCTGGAATTCGATGCTATACTGGGTATGGATTGGTTGGCTGCCTATCATGCCCATGTGGACTGCTTTGATAAGAAAATAGTCTTTCAAATACCAGGACAACCCGCATTTATTTATAGTGGCAAGACGTTTTTCAACTCTCCCACTCGAGGCAGGATGGCCACTAATGCAGAGATAGGGATGTTGGCTAGTATAAAGTCAGTAAATGAAAAGGACTTAGGCGTTCAGATAGCAGATATTCCTATAGTATGTGAGTACCCAGATGTTTTTCCAGAGGATTTACCAGGATTACCACCAGTACGGGAAATTGATTTTATTATTGAACTGATACCTGCTACAAAGCCCATGTCAATTCCACCCTATCGAATGGCGCCAAAAGAGTTACAGGAACTCAAGGTGCAATTAGAGGAGTTGATGGCAAAAGGGTTTATCACCCCGAGTATGTCACCATGGGGCGCGCCTGTCCTGTTTGTGAAGAAGAAGGATGGCAGCTTGAGGTTATGCATTGATTATAGACAGCTGAACAGGGCGACAGTGAAAAATAAGTATCCTTTACCCCGTATCGATGATTTATTCGATCAGTTGAATGGTGCTAAATTTTTCTCTAAAATTGATTTAAGATCTGGATACCATCAGCTAAGAATACGGGAAGAGGATGTACCAAAGACTGCGTTTAGAACACGGTATGGTCACTATGAGTTTCTTGTTATGCCCTTTGGACTAACCAATGCCCCAGCCATGTTTATGGATTTGATATACTCATTTATTCCAAGACTCAGGAGGATCATGAGCAGCACCTCCACATCACTTTGCAAACACTGAGAGAGCATCGGTTGTATGCTAAATTCAGTAAATGCGAGTTTTGGATACATGAGGTGAGATTTTTAGGTCATGTGGTTAGTGCAGAAGGTATTTCTGTTGATTCTGCTAAGGTTGAGGCAATCATAAATTGGCCAAGACCAACCACAGTGACTGAAATCCATAGTTTTCTGGGTCTCGCTGGTTATTACCGAAGATTTGTGGAAGGCTTTTCCCGATTGGCTTCCCCACTTACAAGGCTGACTCAGAAAAATGTGTCATTTGTGTGGACTTCTGTATGTGAGAATGCTTTCACTGAGTTGAAGAAGAAACTAACTACTACTCCAGTTTTAGTACTCCCAGAACCTGGAAAGGAGTTGGTGATTTACACAGATGCATCACATTTAGGTTTGGGATGTGTATTGATGCAAGAGGGTAGAGTGATTGCTTATGCATCCAGACAGCTGAAGATACATGAGAAGAATTACCCTGTGCATGATTTAGAACTAGCAGTTGTGGTATTTGCATTGAAATTGTGGAGACATTACCTCTATGGGGAAAAGTTCACACTGTATTCAGATCACAAAAGTCTGAAATATTTGTTTGACCAGAAAGAGTTGAATATGAGACAGCGTAGATGGTTGGAATTCCTAAAAGATTATGATTTCACGTTAGAATATCATCCTGGAAAGGCCAACGTCGTAGCTGATGCATTGAGCCGAAAACGGGTTGAGACCCAGGTGGTAGCTTGTCAGATGACCCAGGAGTGGCGACTGTTAGAGAGAGCGACTATGATGAGTGTTCTCTCCATGGCTCCACACGTTGACATTTGTGCTCAGATGCATATACAGGTGACAGATTCTTCTATTCAAAAGATTAAGGATATGCAGCAGCATGATCCTGATCTTGGTATGTATGAGTCGTGGGCAGATAGTGCTGACAGGGCAGATTGGCAGAGAGGTCCAGATGGTGTCCTGCGTTATCAGGGGAGAATATGGGTACCCGTGAATAGGGCATTGAGGGCTGAGTTATTAGAAAAAGCACACAGATCTCAGTATACTATTCACCCAGGGTCTACAAAAATGTATCATGATATGAAGAGAACAGTATGGTGGCATGGGATGAAGAAAGATATAGCGGAGTATGTGCGAAATTGTGAGGTATGTCAGCAAGTGAAAGCTGAACATCAGAGACCAGGAGGTCAGATGCAACCATTATCTATTCCAGAATGGAAATGGGAGCATATCACAATGGACTTTATCACAGGACTGCCCAGATCTCAGGGTAGATTTGACGCCATCTGGGTAATAGTTGACAGATTAACTAAATCTGCACACTTTCTTCCAATGACAACTAAAGACTCGATTGATAGACTGAGCAGATTGTATGTGCGGGAGGTTGTCAGGTTGCATGGTATACCTGTTTCTATTGTGTCGGATAGAGATCTGCGGTTCACATCGAGCTTTTGGCAGGCTATGCAGGCCCGATTTGGTACTCATCACCGTTTTAGTACAGCATTTCATCCTCAGACTGATGGCCAGACTGAGAGGGTGATTCAGATTCTGGAAGACATGCTCAGATCGTGTATTTTAGAGTTTGGTGGGACTTGGAGTGAAAGTTTATCGTTGTGTGAGTTTGCTTATAATAACAGCTATCAGGCCAGTATTGGCATGGCACCTTATGAAGCTTTGTATGGTAGGCCGTGCAGATCTCCGACTTGCTGGTATGAGGTTGGAGAATCACAGTTGTTGGGACCGAAAGTTGTTATTGATCACACTGAGCAGGTTAAACAGATCAGACAGAGACTGAAAGTTGCCCAAGACCGACAGAAGAGTTATTTTGATAACCGCCACAGACCTTTGGAGTTTGCAGTAAATGACCTCGTGCTGCTTAAAGTCTCGCCACGGAAAGGTCAGATGCGGTTTGGGGTGAAAGGAAAATTGTCTCCTCGCTTTATTGGACCGTTTAAAATCACAGAAAGGATTGGTCCATTAGCATACCGAATTGATTTGCCTCCTCAGTTAGTCGGTGTTCATGATGTGTTTCATATTTCTATGTTGAGAAAATATCATTCAGACCCGACGAAGTATCCACCCTCGACACATCTTTTAGATGTAACACAGTTACAAGTTGGGGAGGATGCTACATATGAAGAAAAGCCCATTCAGATTCTTGATAGGAAGGTTCAACAATTGCGAAATAAAGCAATTCCTTTGGTCAGAGTCAAATGGCAGTTTCATGATAATGAGGAACAGACTTGGGAACGCGAGGATTGGATGAGGGAGACATTTCCTGATCTCTTTACCACTTGAGGTATATTTCTCCTTATCTGTTAAATTTCGAGGACGAAATTCTTTAAGTTGGGGAGATTGTAACATCCCGTAATTTTAATTAAATACATACATTGAAGTACACGTATAATGCACGTATTTGATACGTATGCGCTAAATATACGCGTGTATGATTAGTAAATAAATAAAATTATGAAATGAAGATGATACATATGAGATCATCCTATTAAAAAAAAATGAAGGTGAAGTAAATTGATTAATTTATGGGGTTGGTTAATTAAAAATGTGGAGTTGATTATGATTGAATGAATTTAATGAAATTTGATGGAAGAGTTAGTTAATAAAGGGAGTCTAGGAGCATGGGATCAAAATTAAAATCAAATAAAATAATTAAAAAAAAAGAAGATGCTCATCTCCAATGCTTGCCGACAAGAGAAAACAAAAGAAAAAAAAAGGTGAAAAGAAAAGAAAAAAAAAAGAACTTGCAAAAGAAAGAGAAGGAGAAGAAGAAGAGCCGAGAGAAAGGAACGGAAGGAAGGAAGAAAGAAGGGGAAAAGGAGGGAGATCTGAACCAGTGGTAAGCTATTTTTGCTATTTTTCGTCGTAAAATTACTATCTAAGCTAGATGTAACCTTTCTAGCGGAGTCATTTTTGTTATCGGGGCCGTTTTACGGCGTTTTTCAACAATTGGGGTTTTTGACCCAACGTAAATAAAAAGCCGCTAGAAAGGTAAAAAAATGCTCCCTGGACTGTTAGAAACCCGAATATGTGGTTAGATTCAATTTTATGATTTTTGGAGCCCGTTGGACAATTTTAATACAATTTACAACATTCGGATGAATAGTGAGTAGTGAATAGTGAATAGTGAAATGAATAGTGAATAGTGAATAGTGAAATAAATAGTGAATAGTGAATAGTATTGTAAACAGTGATGTGAACAGTGATTTGAAATCATAGATTCGTAGAGAACAGAATTCCGGACGTTTCGATACTACGATCGAGCTTTTTGGATAATTTGATATTTTTAGTAGCTACCGATATGATAAATGATGATTCTCATGATAATCTATGATTAATTTTAGTGTTTAAATTGAGAGCTTAAGGGCATGGATAAACGCTCTTGAGGAAGCCCTATTGTTGCTCAATTTTAGAGGTTGAATTAGAAAACCCGTGTAACCACTGTGAGTATAGTTTCCTTGATTTGGTTCTTGTATGACATTATATATATACAAAATGTTTGATTGTATGCATGGTATATTTATATATACATTGAGTTTTATGGATCATGCAAACTGATTTTAACAATTGGAGTTTGTAATGATGAGGTTTTGCGAATCCTCATTGTCATTTCGTTAGGAATTAGACCCGGATGAGGTTTTGCGAGTCCTCATTGTCAGTAGGTCTGTCCTAACAAGGGTTGCGATCATTGAAATGACTGTGAATTGGGTGATAAGAAGCTGTGTCTGCCTTGTACGGCCATACAAGGGTTAGACCCGCTCTCTTGCCTTGCAGAGGAGGGAGATTGTGCATTATGTTATTGAAATTTTATGCAATTTATGTTGTTGACATGTAATATGTATAATTATCACACACTATATATATGTAATATCACCTAGATGGGTTGTGTGGTAATATTATATACTGCTTGAGGATGATGAAATGAGATGATCATAGATATTTATCAGATGAGACTTTAATTTGTGGAATGAATGGAATAAATGTGAGTGGAATGATCATCTATATATATTTGATTTGATTTCATGTGTGGTATATGAAAAAAAAAATTTTGATGTAACTTTTGGGAATTATTGTGAGACTACGTGAAGGCTGACAATGTATTGTATACTGTATACGAGTATGTACAGTGTATAGTACACTGTGCCGGTCATGACGTCAGCCTACGTCAGGGGCGTCGTGACACTGTCAGCCTCAACGAACATTTACAATAATTCTCAAAATTTTTAGAAATTTTGACAACATCTCCCCATAAAATGGACATTTCACACTTTATGAATGCAAATTAAAACACAATGCAACAATGTATACATAGCATATTTATATTCAAACATTTCATATATATATATATATATAATGTCATACAAGAACCAAATCAAGAAAATAAACTCACAGTACAAGACTTTCCAACTTAAATACAATCATCGTCGCTTTCGAGTTCAGTTCCAATTTAAATCCAACTAACTCAACCTGTCACAACCACTCCATAATTCAATTTCATTTATCCATATCTATTTACATATTTAATTTTTTAACTCATTTCAAATCACTAATAATGAAGATCAACTTGAAAAATATTATACACATTCTGTGAATTTAGATTCCAACTCAATTTATGACTCATAAGTAGTTGAAGAAACTACTATCTCGTTTCTGTGGTCAATCTAGATATTTCTACAAGAAAGAATAGTGAAAATAGATTTCTAATTTATATTTTCACTAGTTCTCAGTTTTATTTTTCTTCTGGAATATATATCAATTTTATTAAAAATATAATTCATTCCCAAAATTATTTTGTCCACATCGACACGTGTAAAATCAGTCATACTACCATTCTACTACCTTCAACATGTATTTTACTAAGGTTTTACACGTTTGCGAAGGTTACGAAAGTAAATTTTACTCATCAAAATCATTTATTTAGTTACTAAAAATATCAAATCATATCCAAAAATCACAATCTTGGTATCGAAACATCCGAAATTCAGTTCTCTATGATTCTATGGTCTCAAACCTGATTTTTACTGGATTCCAATTTTATTTTATTCACTAGAAATAATTACATTACTGTTTATGGTACTGTCCAAGTCACTGTTCATTGGAAACATGTTTAATTTTTACTAAAATTATCAAACGGTCTCCAAAAATTATGAAATTAGCATCGATGGACTCACAACAGTTCATTCTACCATTCTATAGCCTTACACTAAAGTTTCATCGGGTTTTAATATGATTTAAAATGTCTCAAATATCAAATCTAACTTCCAACAGCCATAAAAATTTCAAATGAACAAATAAATGAAATCTAACCACATATTCGGGGCTTTTATAGTCTAGGGAGTGTTTTTCAACCTATTGAACAAATTTTCATTTAAGTCGGGTCAAAACCCCAATTTCAAAAACACTCTAAAACAGCTCTTATAGCTAAAATTACTCCGCTAGAATCGTCATACACTAGTTAAAGATCAATTTCACGATGAAAAATAGCAAAAATAGCTTACCGGCACGTCTGATTTGGCCGTGAATCCGTTGTTTCTCCTTTTTCATCTCTTCCCTTCTTCGTTCTTTCCTTTCTCTTTCTCTTTCTCTTTTTTTCTTTTTTTTGACGTTGGTGAGAGTTTGAGAGATTAGATTAGAAATGAGATGATAAGTATATATAAAAAAATGATCCTATTCACCTCATCTAACTTCATAAAGCAACTTCTCCATCTTAATATTTAACTTTCATTCATTAAATCATACTATTCATTAATTCATTAAATCATACTACAATCCACATATTTAATTAACCAACCCCATTCACCTTATTAAACTTATATTATTCATTTAATAATTTTATTTATTTGCTCATACCCCTTAAATATAGCATGTATTTTCATACACGCATATATTTGACTCCTACGTATAAAATATGCATATTATACGTCTTGATATATGCGTAATTTAACGTATGTATTTAATTAAAACTACGGAGTGTTACATTTATAATTTCACCCGCAACCTTTAACATTATTATCAATACTAAATGAAAATGTCGATGTATCATCTCACCTGAATATTGAAATCTATCTTGCAATAATCTATTCATTGCATTATGACCTATAGTCATTAGGAAAATGCCAATTTGTTCCTCAACACTCATGTACCTACTATCTTTTAGTCATTCTTTGTCTTTAAATAACATACATAGACGAAAAAAAATATGTTTCTCCATCCGAAATAATTCTAAACATATTCTGCAATGACCGTCCATTAAATCACACATAAATTTAGTTCCAGATACGCTCGAAACTTTGTAAGGTAGTCGTGTTATAGCGCAACTTTGTCGCTTACGACTCCTCATATATAATAAGATTAGAATAACAAATATATGTTTTTTGTTCATTGGTGCTGAATTGAAAAAGAAAAAGAAAAATAATGTTCAACAAACAAGTATATAACAACTTACAAAAAAAATCAACATAAGTCTATTTGCTAAAATTAAATAATCAGATAATCAAATCATTCATTGTAATTGATCTACAAGATGAAAAACTAAATTATTTTAATACAAAATCTGTCACACCCCGCCCGGACGCACCTAAACCGGCGGTACACTCGCGGACGGGGCGCACATTTGGAACAATAACAATGGTAACAACAGAGTGCGTAGCGGAAATATATAACATACACAGTACAAATCTGATTTAATTTAATTCAGAATATAATTTGTAACTGAAACGATCAAGGGAACATACTCCCCAAAATCCCCAATGAATAATACATAGGGTACAAAATGTGGGCCCCATAACCTGCACCACCCTAATTTCCTGTGAAAGATTGGATAATAATGCAGTGAGCTTAACTCGCTCAGTGGGTAAATACTTCGTGAGTATAACAATTAATAAAGCATGCTTCAATATCAAATATCTTAAATACACATGTGAGCATCATAATCAATCAATATGTATGTATGCATGACACCGTCTCATAGTGGTTTGATGAATGTACACCGCCTGAGTTCACGTACAAATGTCCGTCCGGACGTTCTCCCCTAGCTTAGCCAGGTTCTATTGTACGTCCCTCCTCAGGAACGATGCTCTGGATTCACGTACTGATATCCCTCTCCAGGCGTAGCCGGGTTCCCATGTACGTCCCTCTCTAGAGAAATATAATGAATAGCGAGCAATGCTCCTAACTATTCTATGAGTCATAAACCATATACGTCCCTAGGTGGTGATATGTATGATGCCAATGCATGAACTGGTCTAGTCTACTGGTCTGGTCCTTTCTTGACATTTAGACTGACTTTGGCAACGTCTCGTGATCCTTATCAGAGTTGGTATCACGACGTGCAAGGTTAGGACATTCAGTATTACTTGTGTAAGCTGATAGCTTTCAATAAGACCAACTAGTTCAGTCCCCAGCTGAGAGGTGAGACACAAGGTCTGCTTAAATAACCAATAGACTAGAACAGCCCGCTGCCTCCCATTCACTATTTTAAGTTACTGAGGACAAGACCGAGTCTAGTTGAGTCAGATTGACCACAAATCCGGCATTATAACAATATAATACGTGAATTCCAAGTGTACAGGCATAAGTGCGACAGTATAAACATTATATGACATAATATAGTGTAAATGAACAGTAGATATAATAATAACTGAATGTAAACTTTAATAAAAGTTATAAAACACACAAACCAATGTTTCGTTCCCCACCTTCAGATAAGAACTTCTAATTTTTCAGATCTGGTGCTTTCCTCCGAACATAACTTCGTTGTACCCCATCGAGAGTCTCGAAACGGAGAGTCTCAAAAAACTAAAAACTCAAAATGCGTGAAAAGAGGAGGAAAAATCACAAATTGGAGTGAATTTGGTGTGAAAAATGAAGAGGGGGTTGGTTTATATATAGGTTTTTGGCGCCTGAACGTTCGGGCATTGCGCCTGAACGTTCGGGCGTTGCCCCTGAATTTTTTTTTTGTGCAATCCTAGGGTATTACACTCTACCCCCCTTAAAGGGATTTCGCCCTCAAAATCAATTCAAGTAGTTATGATGGTTATCTGCTTGAGATTCACTGTCGGTGTCATCTTTTGTGAGTTGAGGGTAGTGCTTGTATGGTCCCTGAATAGCACTTTGGACGGTGGAATCCTCATCATCATAAAACCATGAAGAGTAAATGGAATCGGACTCATCCTCTGAAGATTCCAACCTTTGCATAATAGATGGTGGTGGAGGGCCCTGGTTACATCGTTTGAGGGGAGGTAGGTTGAGTGGTGGAATAATTTTTCGTGTTGTTGCTCGAATCCAGCTGCCTGGCAATTTTGGTAGAAGGTCCTGCCAAGGTGATGGCACGGGATTGTTACGAAAAAGCCATGAAGGCTCTGGAGATATGGATCGCTTTCTGTGTGGTGATGAAGTTGGTGATGCAAAGCAGTTGTGACTTGACTCAGATCCTGAAAGAGTCGTCACAGATTGCCATGGAGGCCACTTCATGTGTGCATCACTATATCCATTGGTATTATTTTCAGACATCTATGTAGTTATTCAAGTGAAACAATGTATTAAGATAGGTGTAAACAAAGTTTCATCATTTTATTGATAAGTGAGAATAGTACAATATATCACATCATCAGTTGGTACTAGAAAACAATTCAGGGTATTTCTGTTTAATTATTGCTTCTAGTTCCCATGTTGCTTCCTCTATGCCGTGGTGATCCCGGAGCACTTTCACAAGTGGTATGCAACGTCGCCTTAATTCTTGAGTTTTTCTATCCAAAATCTGTGTCGCTCTCTCCTGATATTTATTTCCTTCCTCAACCCAAACATCGACTAAAGGGATGATATGCGAAGGATCAGGATGATACTTGCGAAACATAGATACGTGAAAAATATCATGAACTTTAGGCGTGGATGATGGAAGGGACAGACGATAAGCAAGTTTTCCAATACGTTCAATGATCTGAAATGGACCGATATACCGCGGGGAGAGCTTTCCTTTTATCCCAAAGTGTTTGACACCTCTTGTGGGCTGGACTTTTAGAAAAACAAAGTCTCTCTTATCAAGTTCTAGAGGCTGTCTCCTCTTGTCAGCATAGCTCTTCTGTCGACTTTGTGCAACACGAAGTCGTTCTTTTACTAGTGTGATCTTCTTAGAAGTCTCTTGAACTAGTTTAGTGCCTAACTATGGTCGATCTGCCATATCTAACCAACATACCGGAGATCTGCAAGGGCGACCATAGAGAGCCTCGTACGGTGTCATGCCGATACTAGTTTGGTAGTTGTTGTTGTATGCAAACTCAGCTAAATGTAAATATTTTGCCCATCCGTCATTAATGTCCAAAATGCAGCATCGTAACATGTCTTCTAAGATTTGGATAAGCCGCTCTGACTGCCCATCAGTCTGAGGGTGGAAGGTTGTGCTCATAGTGATCTTAGAACCCATTCTACTCTAGAAGCTTTTCCAAAAATTTGATGTGAATCAAGGGTCTCGATCAGAGACGATCATGAGTGGTATGCCATGAAGGCGTACGATCTCTCTTTCATATAGTTCTGCAAGTTTGGTGGGATTATCCGTGAACTTTATTGGAAAGAAGTGTGCAGACTTTGTAAGTCTGTCAATGATGACCCAGATAACATCTTGCCCTTTATTATTTCGAGGTAAGGCCGTAACAAAATCCATTGCGATGTTATCCCATTTCCATTCTCCAATAGGTAACGGCTGGAGAAGTCCAGAGGAAAGTCTTCATTCTGCCTTAACTTGCTGGCAAACGAGATATCGAGCAACGAAGTCTCCAATTGCCTTCTTCATTCCAGAAAACCAGAATTGTTGCTTGACATCCTTGTACATCTTGTCACCCCCAGGATGCATATCGTACCTCGAACAGTGCATCTCAATGAGCACTTCTTTCCAAACCTCAGGATCGTTCGGTAGACAGAGACATTTTTTTATAGAAAACGGCTCCGTCTTCAGAGGCCGACCAATGAGGAAGGTCCTGTCCGCTGAGTAGAAGTTCTCGTTTCTCCATTAACATAGGGTCATTGGCTTGAGCTGCTGAAATCTTTCGAACGAGCTCAGAGTTGGCTGATAATTGAGAGAGTCGTGGTCTTGGTCCCTCTTCGTTCAGTTGTAGGTTAAAGTTTTCCATCTCTGTAGCCAACTTCCCCATTTCGTAGTTAAGAGTCCAAGCAACATAAGATTTTCTACTCAGGGCATCAGCCACAACATTGGCCTTTCCGGGATGGTACTGGAGTTGAAAGTCATAATCTTTCAAGAATTCCAACCATCGTCTCTGGCGGAGGTTTAGGTCTCTCTGAGTGTATATGTACTTAAGACTCTTGTGATTTGAGAAAACCTCAAACCGTTCACCTTATAGGTAATGACGCCATAATTTCAGTGCAAACACAACAGCTGCAAGTTCCAAGTCATGTGTTGGGTAATTACCCTCATGAATCTTCAGTTGCCTCGAGGCATATGCAACAACTTGGCCTTCTTGCATTAGAATGGCACCTAAGCCTTGGAGAGAGGCGTCGGTGTATAATAAAAATCCAATTGCATTTCTTGGAGTGATAAGTACAGGTGCCATCGTGAGGCATTTCTTCAATTCCTGAAATGATGCTTCACAGGCAGGATTCCAGATGAATCGCACATCTTTTCGAATGAGCTTGGTCATAGGTTCAGCAATCTTTGAGAAGTCCTTGATGAGGCGTCTGTAATAGCCAGCCAAACCAAGAAAACTCCTAATCTGAGTAACAGTGGTAGGCTGCTTCCAATTTAAAACTGCTTCAACCTTAGAAGGATCTACCTCAATGCCATTGCCTGAAACCACATGGCCTAGGAATTGAACTCTCTTCGCCCAAAATTCGCACTTACTCAACTTTGCATACAGTTGGTGGCTTCTCAAGGTCTGGAGGACTATCTTCAAATGTATCTTACGGTTTTCCTCAGTTGAGGAATATATCAAGATGTCATCCACAAAAACCACCACAAATCGGTCTAAGTATACCTGAATATGCGATTCATCAAATCCATGAATGCAGCAGGTGCATTTGTTAGACCAAACGACATAACCAAGAACTCGTAATGACCGTACCGAGTTCTAAAAGCCGTATTGGTGATGTCCGACTCTCGGATCCGGAGTTGGTGATAACCGGACCATAAATCAATCTTAGAGAAGTATTTGGCATATCTAAGTTGCTCGAACAAGTCATCGATCCTGGGCAAGGGATATCTGTTCTTGATGGTGGCGTTATTCAACTTGCGATAATCGATACAAAGTCGTAACGAACCATCCTTTTTGCGAACAAACAGAACTGGAGCGCCCCAGGGTGATGAACTCTTTCTGATGAAGCCATTACTCTCTAATTCCTTTAGTTGTTTGTCTAATTTGACTAGCTCTACATTTGACATTTTGTATGGTGGAATTGAGTAGGCCCTGTCCCAGGTATGAGGTTGATCTCAAAATCGAATTTCCTAACTGGAGGTAGACCAGGAAGGTCATTTAGAAAAACTGTTGGGAATTCAGATATGACTGGAACATCATGTACTTCGCGAGGGTACAGTGCCAGTGATTCGTTTCCGTCACCAAGGGATAACGCTCGAAGTTGTGACTTGAGAAGTGCAATTGTTGATTTGTGTATCCATTTCCTTGTTCCCTGAATCTTGACAAACTCTCTTGTACGCAAGGTTAACTGAACTTGCTTCTTCATACAATCGATCTTTGCATTCAGTGGTGCTAGCCAGTCCATGCCAAGGATGATGTCGAAGTCTTCAATATCCATCACAAAAAGATCTGCATATATTTTTTGCTCCGACATACGAAGCTCACATCGAGAACACTGCAAGTTCACGTCAGTACCATATCCGAACAGTGATGTGACATGGAGTGTGATGTTTGTGGGTTCATGTTGTAGGCCTAAATGTCTTACCAATGCCGACGATATAAAAGAATGTGTAGAACCTGAATCAAACAAAACATGCACCATTGTATTGAACAAAGGAAAGGTACCTTCGACTACATTGTTGTCTAGGAGGGGTTGTTGAGCAATGGAAAAAGCACTACCCTGATTCCGCTAACCCTGGTTCTGTTGGTTCTGCCTGGGTTGGGCATTTGCAGCAGGTGGTGCTTGTTGGACTGGATCAACGAGAATAGGTTGCTGAAGGTGCGGACAGGCATATTTTACATGGCCCTGCTGGCCGCAGTTGAAACAAGTCGGCCTGTACTGCTGATTGTTTTGCTAGCCATACTGATTGTTCTGTTGGCCTCGCTGATTGTGGTGTCGACCACCACCTCTGCCATTGCCGTTTCTACGGCCACCCCTTCCATAACGACCTCCGGGGCCATGATTTTTGGAAACCCTGATGGTTAGGGTTAGAAATAGGGGCTGGGAGGGCTGGGTTTTGGTTATAGTAGGTCTTCTTCTTGTTGCTCTGTTGCGAGCCTTGTTAGGAAAATGTTGCAGGCCGTTTTCCCTTATTCATTCTCTGCTACTGTAAGATCTTCTCTTGTTCAAAGCTCATGGCCTTGTCAACAACCTCCTTGTAAATCTTGAGATCCAAGATCGACAAAGCTTGTCGAATATCATGACGAAGGCCATTATAAAATTTCTCAGTCTTATCTTGCTCCGTTGAGATGGTGGAGAGAGAGTAGACTGATAATTCTTTCAACTTCCCAGCATATTCCCTGATGGTCATGGTGCCCTGGTATAACTTAGCAAATTCCTAGCGCTTCTGTCTCTTCACAGCGCGAGAAAATACTCATCAATGAACATTGACTCGAACTGTTGTCAAGTCATATCTGCTATGTTGACCCTTAGGTCCTCTTTCACTGTCATCCACCATGTGTTTGCCCCACCAACAAGTTGGTAGGTCGCTAGTGAAATTTTTCGAGTCTCATCGACTCCCATTGCATCAAGAGCCTTATTTGACTCATCCAGCCACTTTTGCACCTCATCAGCCTCAATGGTGCCCGCGAAAGTAAGAGGTTGTAGCCTCTTGTACTTGGTAATCTGATCGGTTTGAGATTCCGACCCAAATCGTACAGGTGCCTGAACAGTGGCAACCTGACTTGCCGCGGTCTCGTGAACGGCAGTTTGAACAGTGACCTTCATCGCCTCAATAAATCCAGCGAAGAAGGTTTCCATACTTGAAGGCATGGCAAAGGGTGCGGGTGGGGGTGGTATTGCCTGCCCAGGTGTAGTGGCAGTGTCGGGTGTGGCCTGTGCTGTTGTCGAAGGCGGCGGTTTCTGAATCTCAGGAGGTGCCTCCACTGCTGGACAAATAGTACGTGGCCTTCCTCTCTTTCTGGTTTGCATTTTCTCACTGGCAAGGAGAAAATAAAACCAAGATTAAGGAATCGTAGCCAAGTATAATGTTATAGTATGCTCAACAACAATTTCGAGAGTACTGCAATGTTAAAATCACTTATTTTTCTAAGTATAGTGTAAGGTTTTTGTTGAGGAATCAAAGAATCTTATATATCTCGTATGTTTGGCCATGGTGTAAAAACAAGGTTAGAATGTTTATATAATAAGTACAAAACTTTGCAAGTATTTCAAATGATTTGGTTCAGGTCTTTGTGAACATACATATATACTTAATTGAAAATCCATACGAGTTATGAGAATTCTAAGATTTGCCTCAGTAAATATCCTGATCTAACGTTCTATCGCAATCTTATGCATTCAAACTCTTACTCTTAGTCTTTTCGATTATTATCCAAATTCATGTGTCTCATACCACATGACTTTGGAAATAAGGGTGTTAACCAAGTTAAGTTGCTTGAACACAGTCTCTAAAAACATCGGTTGAATAGTAGTTCACCAATAGTATCTTCCAAGTTTACTCATCCCATACCGTGTAAACTTAGTGATAATATTAGTAATGCAACTTTCTCCAAATGTTTCTTTTCACACAAGGTCATGGGTTTTCTTACTTCCACATTTTATTTAGTATCCTCCAATTTTGTTATGTCCCATACCACTCCAAAGTTAGTGATACAAAAGAAAGAATGGTTGTAAGTCGGCCCACCAAAGATAGTCTTAAACAAAACATTTCATTCATATATAATATAAAAATTTACAATGCCAGTAATCAATTTTTCTGCCTACTACCGCTCTTTCTAGATCTCCTGCTAGGTACAGAACGACTACTAACGGATGGTTGAGAGTTTGCTCGCTCCGCTTCAGGGTTTTGCATACATGTTAAGATATTATTTTGAGTCTCTCTCATTTCAGCAATATTTGATGTCATTTCATTTAATCGTTCAAATAGGTTAGTCGATTGGCCTATTGGTGGTTGATGGGTTGATTGTCCCATAGGTGGAGGGTAGGCCGTAGGCATTTGTGGAAAGTACTGGTTGTACGGGTGATTCATAGGTGAAAGGTAATTGTTTTGATTGTACGGGGATCCACTAACTGGAACCCCTTGGATATTTGGATTTGTTTGAGGAGAAAAATTTTGAAACAATGGGCTCATTGGGATGTTTTACCCTCCAAAATTTGGTGACACCCAATACTGTTGTTGTTGGTTCACAGCAACTTGTGGAACTGGCAGATACTGTACCTCAGGAGTTGGAAATCTTTGGTACGAAGTGTTGCCTTGAGTTGGCACGTTCCAAGTTGGTGGATTTGCTTGCGTACCTTTTCTATCATGACTTTATTGGGGTTGATTTAGTGTGGCATATAACTCTTCTCAGTGAAGGGTCGATCGGTTGGATCACTATTCGAGGCTGGGTCTGATGTAGGATTCTGATTTGGTTCATTATTTGGTGCTTCTCCGACGGGAATCTTGCGTCGACTTTTTCGAAGGCAACATCCATGCTTATCTCTCATTCTCTCGGCATTTCCTATTGTCGTGTCGAATACTTCCTCGTCAGTTACCCCCTACTTGTGCCATATGTCTTGAAGATAGGATGTTGTAACTGGTTCAATGATCTGCTTCGACGTCCCATCAACAGTGTCGACGTTTGCCTCGTATAGCAGCCTCATAATCAAGACTCCATCGCCGAGGAATTCCTTCTCAAAGGGTTTTGTATCACCCTCAACATTTGTTGGATGATGATGTGTGATTGGGAGACCTTTATTTTCTTCTCTATGCAATGCAACACAAGGAGTTGGGCCCTTGACATAATGCCTCTAGTCCCCCTTTCTGGCAAGATGTTGTCATATACTATCTTTCCAAGGCCAGCAAGAGATGGCCTAAGATGATTGTTTAGGAGGTCGGTGTCCGTCGATCGAGTGTATGGCTCTTTGGCAAGGAAATTGAACAATTGTTCATTAGATTCAACGATCTCTGCAACTGTCTGGGGTTCATGTGAATCAATAATCCTCTCCTCAATCAGAATCTCTAAAAGTCTAGCAATAATCTCGATGTTAATAGGAATTTTCATTCCCATGACTGTTGTCCCCAAAATAGGGCTGATCTCATCTCCTTGAAGTCCCACGCAATTCATGGCTTCATAGAAAGATCTCACCAAGCTGTAAGAGATGTGACCCTCCACTTTTGTTATATTTAACCAACCCAGTGTTGCGAGTTTGTCGTGAAGGATTGGGCGGAGGCGGAGATCTCTATTGTCGATGCTCCTCATAGTCATAACCTCCCTTTTGGACAATTTCTTGAGTCTAGTGGGAATTGGTTCCCTGCTAGTGGAAGTTGCTCCTTCACTTGAGGCCATTCTTTGCTGAAAGGAAAATAAATTTGTGAAAGACACAAAATATATTCCTAACATTTTTAAGATTTTTGCCTTGTCAGTTGGATAATATTTTATATTTTTCTCTTGATGTTTATGGCATCATGTAATCAAAAATCTTCATTAGCAATATGATATATATATCGTATATAGATATATATATTTAATCATAACTGTATATATAATTTTCATAAATCAACTATATATATATTTGAAATTTAAACTATATATAAAAATAATATATAGTTTTCTTAGATATATATTTAATACAAATCTTAACTATATATAATTCATATATATATAGTTCTAGAGGTATATATATCTAATAACATTTTTCATTCAAATTTTTCATTAATAATATGATATATATATATATATATATATCTCATATATACTAAGGTATATAGATATATATATTCAATCATAATTATACATATAGTTTTTAATAAATCATGACTATATGTATATTTAAATCAAACTATATAAAAATCATATAGTTTTCTAGATATATATTTAATATAAATCTCAACTATATATAATTGACATATATATATAGTTCTAGAGATATATATATCTAATAAAATTTTTCATCAATAATAACAAGGTATATATATATATATCTCCTATATGCATAGATATATAGATATATATATTTAATCATCAATATATATAGTTTTCATAAATCACAATTATATATATATTCAAATCAAACTATATAGAAATCATATAGTTTTCTAGATATATATTTAATATAAATCTCAACTATATACAATTCATATATATATATATATCTAATAATTTTTTTTCTCCCCCTAATTTGGTGGACTTGGGTGGGTCGTGGACCGTACTCTCTGATACCATTAAATGTCACACCCCGCCCAGGCGCCTAAACCGACAGTACACTCTCGGACGGGGCACGCATTTTGAACAATAACAATGGTAACAACAAAGTGCGCAACGGAATTATATAACATACACAGTACAAATCTGATTTCATTTAATTCAGAATATAATTTATTCATGAAACGGTCAAGGGAACATACTCCCCAAAATCCTCAATGAATAATACAGAGGGTACAAAATGTGGGCCCTATAACCTGCACCTAGTCCGCCCTAATTTCCTGTGAAAGATTGGATGATAATGGAGTGAGCTTAACACGCTCAGTGGGTAAATAATTCGTGAGTATAACAATTAATAAAGCATACTTCAATATCAAATATCTTAAATACACATGTAAGCATCATAATCAATCAATATGTATGTATGCATGACACCGTCTCGTAGTGGTTTGATGAACGTACACCGCTTGAGTTCACGTACAAATGTCCATCCGAACGTTCTCCCCTAGCGTAGCCAGGTTCTATTGTACGTCCCTCCTCATGAATGATGCTCTGGATTCACGTACTGATGTCCCTCCCCAAGCGTAGCCGGGTTCTCATGTACGTCCCTCTCCAGAGAAATATAATGAATAACGAGCAATGCTCCTAACTAATCTATGAGTCATAAACCATATACGTCCCTAAGTGGTGATATGTATGATGCCAATGCATGAACTGGTCTAGTCTACTATTCTGGTCCTATCTTGACATTTAGACTGACTTTGGCAATGTCTCGTGATCCTTATCAGAGTTGGTATCACAACGTGCAAGGTTATGACATTTAGTATTATTGTATAAGCTGATAGCTTTCAATAAGACCAACTAGATCAGTCCCCAGTTGAGAGGTGAGACACAAGGTCTGCTTAAATAACCAATCACCTAGAGCAGCCCGCTGCCTCCCGTTCACTATTTAAAGTTACTGAGGACAAGACCGAGTCTAGTTGAGTCAGATTGACCACAAATCTGGCATTATAACAGTATAATACATGAATTCCAAGTGTACAGGCATAAGTGCGACAGTATAAACATTATATGACATAATGCAGTGTAAATGAACAGTAGATATAATAATAACTGAATGTAAACTTTAATAAAAGTTATAAAACACGTAAACCTATGTTTCGTTCCCCACCTTCAGATAAGAACTTCTTCTTTTTCAGATCTAGCGCTTTCCTCCGGACAGAACTTCGTTGTACCGCACCGAGAGTCTCGAACAGAGAGTCTCAAAAGATTAAAAACTCAAAATGAGTGAAAAGAGGAGGAAAAATCACAAATTGGAGTGAATTTGGTGTGAAAAATGAAGAGAGGGGGTTAGTTTATATAGAGGTTTTTGGCGCCAGAACATTCAGGCATGCGCCTGGACGTTCGGGCATGCGCCGGAACGTTCGGGCATGCGCCTGAACGTTCGGGGATGCGCCTGAACGTTCGGGCGTTGCCCCTAAATTTTTTTTTTTTTTTTTGTGCAATCCTAGGGTATTACAAAATCTTATGTCTAAAAAAAATAAAATAAAAAGACATCCTAGCACACTAATTATTGAATTTTTCTTTTTCCATTAGTGATTCTAGAATTGGCATCCGAGTTGTTGGGTCATCTCTTGTAACATCCACAATTCTCTGAATTCAGGCTTCATGAAACTTGTGAGAGCGAACACATATAATTGGCTTCATAGAATAGTTAGGAGCGATGCTTGCTATTCATTATATTTCTCTAGAGAGGGACGTACAATGAGAACCTGGGTGCTCCTGGGGAGGGACAATTATACGTGAATCCAGAGCGTCGTTCCTGAGGAGGGACGTACAATGAGAACCCGGCTATTCCTGGGGAGGGACATCTGTACGTGAACTCAGGCGATGTGCAGTCATTAAACCAATACGAGACGGTGTCATGCATACATACATATTGATTGATTATGATGCTCTGATGTGTATTTAAGATATTTGATTATGAAGTCTGCTTTATTAATTGTTATATTCACGAACTATTTTACCCACTGAGCACGTAGCTCACCCCGTTGTTATCCAATTTTTCACAGGAGATTAGGGTGGACTGGGTACAGGTATAAATGGGCCCACATTTGGTACCTTTTGTATTATTCATTGGGGATTTTTGGGAGAATGTTCCCTTAACCATTTCATGTACAATTATATTCTGAATTTAATGAAATCAGACTTGTACTTAAATTCTGCTTCTACTGACTCTGTTATTATCGTTATAATGCATTCGCATCCTGTCCGCGAGTGTCCCGCCCGTTTAGGCACGTCCTGGCGGGGTGTGACATTTAATGGTATCAGAGCATACGGTCTACGGCCCACCCAAGTCCACCAAATTAGGGGAAGAAAGTATTTACTAGATATAAAATATCTCTAGAACTATATATATATGAATTATATATAGTTGAGATTTATATTAATTATATATCTAGAAAACTATATAGTTCTTATATAATTTAGATTTAAATATATATATAGTTATGATTTATGAAAATTATATATATAGTTATGATTATATATATATATATATATATATATATATATATATATATATATATATATATATATATATATATATATCTATGTATATATGAGATATATATATACCATATTGCTAATGGAAAAAAAAATTGGATGAAAAATTTTTATTAGATATATATATCTCTAGAACTATATATATATATATGAATTATATATAGTTTAGATTCAAATATATATATAGTTATGATTAAATATATATATATCTATACATTCATGTATATATAAGATATATATATATATCATATTGCTAATGAAAATTTTTGATTAAATGATGACATAAACATCAAGGGAAAAATAAAAAATATTGTCCAACAGACAAAGCATAAATCTTAAAAAAGTTAGGAATATATTTTGTGTCCTTCACAAATTTATTTTCCTTTCAGGAAAAGAATGGCCACAAGTGAAGGAACGACTTCCGGTAGTAGGGAACCAATTCCCACTAGACTCAAGGAATTGTCCAAAATGGAGGTTATGACTATGAGGAGTATCGACAACAGAAATCTCCGCCTCTGGCCCATCCTTCACGAAAAACTTGCAACACTGGGGTGGTTGAACATAACAAAAGTTGAGGGTCACGTCTCCTACAACTTGATGAAATCCTTCTACGGAGCCATGAATTGTGTAGGACTTCAAGAAGATGAGACCAGCCCTGTTTTGGAGACAACAGTTAGGGGAACAAAGATTTCTATCAAAGTCAAAATTATTGCACGATTTATGGAGATTCCAATTGAAGATAGAATCTGTCACGACCCACTCTACGTGACGTCATGACCGGTACGGAAACCTCCGGGTATACCCTCTGTTGGTACGCCCGGCGTCCCATCAGCCTAGCAACTCATATACGAATCCCCAAAATCAAATACAGTACAATTCTAAAAACATTCATCTAACATGATCATAAATGAAATAAAATATTACATCTCCAAGTTACCAAATATAAAATTTCAAAGTTTACAAAATACTACAAACCCAACACATCCCAACTATGTGTTAATTATACATATACTAGGTGTTATCGTGTACATAATTATCAAATTACAAAATTAAATGTACAACACCTACATGAAACAAAAACAAGAGATGCTACGCAGTCAAGCCTTCCCTTTCCCTTTTCTATCAGATCCTGAAAGAAGAAGGTGAGGTGTGAGCTACAGCCCGCTCAATGAATGTCATTTACAAGTGGCATATACGTGCATTTAATAAAAACATGATAAGATCATAAATCATTGAAATATCATGATGACAAAATAGATTACATACATGCTAACATAATGGATCAAGTCATACATAAGATGATGCATAAGATTTGTAATCATACTCATGCAATCCTAACACCTCTTGAGTACGGGGGTTCAAGGCTGGTGCGTTACACACAGTACCTGAACACACACACAATACTCGTATCCTAATAGGATTTTTGGGGTTGTGCAGCACGTAAGATTAGCCTAAACTAACCTACCCATACACAAGCCATAAAACCCTCTGTCAGGTACACAATTGGGATCGCAGCTAGACTTATGAGAATTCCCAAAAACAGGAAATTTCAACTAGGAGCCTCAACCCAAATTGTCATCCCAATGAATTATGCTCAAATGTATTTCATGGAATATTAAAACATGCATACCATTATACATAAGAATTAAAACAATTTCTATACTACATTGCCACATATAAATAATCCAAAAGTAAAAGAACACTCACTCTTGATTGGCTAAGTCTAGCCAATCCAATCGCCAAAACTTTCTAATTGACTAAACGGGTTCAAGATCAATCACAAGACCTGGAAATAACATAGTTCACACAACTGAAAGTTAGTCATAAAGTGTGTCAAAACCCCATGTTCAAACCCAATCTAAAGTCAATTAGATTCTAAATTGATTACCCCCTTGAGCCAATTTTCATATTGCCCAATTTGATCATTTAGACTCAATTAAACTAAGATTGACCTAAATTGAATGTAATAGGGTGATCCCATGATCCAACCACTAATATACATGAAATTCAATTATAATTAGGGTCAATTAGACTATACATCAAGTCAATTTCATCAATTGACTAAGTATTGGTCAAAACCCTCATTTAGGCCAATATAAAACATAAGGTCAAAATGAACTAAGTCATATCAATTTAACATAGGTTCTAACATTTTAAACCCATGATTCTACTCAATTTGGGTCCAATTAAACAATCCCCAAGTCAATTTCATAAATTGACTTGCTTTGGGTGAAAAGTCCCAATTTGGGCAAATTCCCCAAATTACATGCAAAATTACCAAAGTACATGAAAAATGTCAAATACTTAGCCTAGATCAAAATTAGTCAACCTTAGGGTGTCCATTATGAGAACCCACTGAATTCAATCATCAAACAACCCTAATCATGTCCAATTAAACTTACATTTTCCAAATTTTATATCAAGAACATCAAAAGCCCCAAATCTGAAAATTTTCATACATAGGTCATATTGCCAATTTTACACTAGGCCACCATGTTAAGCCATGAATTTTACTGATCTTGCAACATGAAATCATCCACAATGGCCACTAGGTCAACATAGTTGGCATGCAAAGATTTTGAAAAAGTCTAAGGTCATAAACTAAGTATAGGTCATTTGAACTAAACCCTTCCAATTTCTTGCTAGAAATTTGGGGTTTCACCATTAGTGTACTCCTAACACTCTCTAATCACACATATGTGACATGCAAGATTCAACTCCAACTTTGGTCTTCCACCCATCCAAGGTTCATCACAATGCATGCATCAAAATGAAACCCTCATGCTCAAAATAAAGCTATCATGCAACTAATAGAGAGATTCAAGGAAGAAATGGAGGAAAAATGCAAACCATAAGTGTTCTTGAGCAAGAAACCACCAAACCCTAATTTTCCTCTCATTTTCTCCTCTCCAGCTCCTTTCTCTCTTTTCTGGCTGAGAAATGAGCAAATGAGACTAAAATTACGTTTTGGTTGCTTAAATAGACAAGCTTGGGCCCACAACTAAAAGTTGCCAAAATTTATCAAAAAATCAGTTTTCCTGTTGCAATACTTGCATTTAGATAGTCAATTTCTTGAAAAATACCATCCAATTTAACATCGTAACCGTTCCAAAGTTGTATGAGTCTGTTACGAACATTCTGGTAAACTTTCAAGTCAATCAAACGGTTGGATTACGAGTTCTAACTCTTTGATCAGAACTGTGTAAGAAAATCTGAAACTCCGTGAAGCAGTGTTTGGAGTCCTATAACTCACAGTAGGTAACTCTGATCAAGGTCTTCACCGTTCATAATGAAGATCTATCAGGTAAAAATCAGCTGACAAAAGTTCAGCTCAATTAGACAACGGATCTAGGAGATCAACATTGATGTAATTTGTGACAGAAATTTCTTCCTCCATGGAGCGAGCTCCACTCGATCCAAAACACCATTTTCAACATGTTTTGATGTCGAACGGGTCTCCGATGGTTTTGAAACTTCATGCGCACTTTCTATGACCTAAAATCATGCAAAGACACTCGAACTTACGTGCTTCGAGCATCAAAATATATATACACATACGTATACGAATATGCATACGGGTACTTTGGTACACTATGGGTCAAAATGATGTCACCTAAAGGCACGGGTGCTACAGAATCATCGATCCACATGAACCCCAAATAGTTGCAGAGATCGCAGAGTCCAACGAACAGTTGTTCAATTCCCTCGCCAAGAGCCGCACACCCGATCAACATACACCAACCTCCCAAACAACCTCCTTAAACCATCTCTTGCCGACCTTGGAAAGATCGTATTCGGCAACATCTTGCCAGAAAGGAGGACTAGAGGCGCTATGTCAAGGGCTTAACTTCTTGTGTTATTGCATAGAGAAGAAAATTAAGGTATCCCTACCTCACATCATCATCCAACAAATGTTGAGAGTGACTCAAAACCCTTTGAGAAAGGATCTCCTCGGCTACGGAGTCTTGATCATGAGAATGCCATACGAGGCAAACGTCAACACTCTTGATAAGTCTTTGAAACAGATCACTGAGGCGGTTACAACATCCTCTATCTTCAAGACATATGTCACAAGTGGAGGGGACTGGAGAGGAAGCATTCGGTGCGACTTTTAATGGCGAAAGAATTAGAGATGAATATGGAAGTTGTTACCAAAAAAGTCGACGCAAGATTCCTGTTAGGGAAGTACCAAATAATGAGTCAAACCAGAACCCTACGTCAAACCCAGCCTTGAATAATGATCCAACCGAGCACCTGTTCACTGATGAAGATTTATTTGCCAACCTAAATCAATCTCAACCAAATCAAGATAGACAAGAAGTTTCAGCAAATCCACCTTCCTAAAACATGCCAACTCAAGGCAATACTACGTACCAAAGGTTTCCAATTCCTGAGGTACCGTATCAGCCTGTTCCACAAGTTCCAGTGAACCAACAACAACAGAATTGGGCGGCACCAAATTATGGAAGACAGGACATCCCAATGAGCCCATTGTTTCAAGACTTTTTAAACCAAGCATATCCAAATGTCCAAGGGGTTCCAGTTAGGGGATCCCCGTACAGTCAAAATAATTACCCCTCACCTATGAGTCAACTGTACGGCCAATATTTTCCACAAATGCCTACGGCCTATCCTCCACCTATGAGACAGTCGACCCATCAACCATCGATGGGACAATCGACTAACACATTCGAACAGTTAAATGTGATCGTAGCTAGCATTGCTCGAATAGAGGAGACTCAAAGTGATTTGTTAACACGTATGCGAAGCGTCGAAGAGCAACGAGCAAATTCTCAACCTTCTTCTAGCAGTCTTTCTGTACCTAGTAGGAGGTCTAGAAAGAGTAGTAGTAGGCAGGAAAACCAGGAATGATCATTGGCATTGTAAAAATGTATTTTATGTATATGAATGAAATGTTTTGTTTAAGACTATCTTTGGTGGGCCGACTTACAACCATTATTTCTTTTGTATCACTAACTTTTGAGTGGTATGGGACACAACAAAATTGGAGGATACTAAATAAAATGTGGAAGTAAGAAAACCTACGACCTTGTGTGAAAAGAAACATTTGGAGAAAGATCACTAAGTTTACACGGTATGGGACGAGTAAACTTGGACGATACTATTAGTGAACTACTGTTCAGCCGATGTTTTTAGATACCGTGTTCATACAACTTAACTTGGTTGACGCGCTTATTACCAAATTCATGTGGTATAGGACACACAAATTTGGATAATAATCGAAAAGACCAAGCAAAAGAGTTTGAATACATAAGATTGCGATAGAACGTTAGATCAGGATATTTACCGAGGCAAATCTTAGAATTTTTATGACTCGTATGGATTTTCAATGAAATATATATGTATGTTCACAAAAACCAAAATCAAAACATTTAAAATGCTCGCAAAGTTTTATACTTATTATATAAACATTCTAACCTTGTTTTACACCATGGCCAAACATACGAGGCACATAAGATTCTTTGATTCCTCAATGAAAACCTTACACTATATCTAGGAAAATAGGAGGTTTTTATATTGCAGTACTCTCGAAATTGTTGCTGAGCATACCATAACATTATACTTGCCTACAATTCCTAAATCATGGTTTTATTTTCTCCTTGCCAGTGAGAAAATGCAAACCAGATAGAGATGAAGGCCATGTACTGTCCGTCCAGCAGAGGAGGCACCTCATGAGATTCAGAATCAGGAACCGCAGCCTCCGACGACAGTATAGGCTCCACCTGACACTGCCACTACATCTGGGCAGGCAGTGCCACCCCAACCTACACCCTTTGCCATGCTTTCGAGTATGAAAGTTTTCTTCGCCGGATTTATCGAGGCGATGAAAGTAACAGTTCAAACGGTCGTTTGTGAGACCGCGACAAATCAGGTTGCCACTATGCAGGCACCTATGAGATCTGGGTCGGAAACTCAAACAGACCAAATAACGAAGTACAAGAGGCTACAACCTCTTACTTTTGCTGGCACCATTAATGCTGAAGAGGTGCAAAAATGGCTGGATGAGTTAAAGAAGGCTCTCGATACAATAGGAGTCGATGAGACTCGAAAAATTTTACTTGCGACCTACCAACTTATTGGTGGAGCAAATACAGGGTGGATAACTGTAAAAGAAGCCCCAAAGGTCAACACAGCGGACATGACTTGGCAACAGTTCGAGTCAATGTTTATTGATGAATACTTCCCTAGCGCAGTAAAAAGGCAGAAACGCCAGGAGTTTGCCAAGTTATACCAAGGCGGCATGACCGTCAGGGAATACGCTAGAAAGTTCAAAGAATTATCGGTCTACTCTCTCTTCACCATCTCAACCGAGCAAGATAAAACCTAGAAATTCTACAATGTCCTGCGTCCTAATATTCGGCAAGCCTTGTCGATCTTGGATCTCAAGATTTATAAGGAAGTCGTTGACAAGGCCATGAGCTTTGAACAAGAGAAGATTGCGCAAGAGCAGAGATTGAATAAGGAAAAATGGCCTGCAACGTTATCCCAATAGGGCTCGCAGCAGAGCAACAAGAAGAAGCCCTACTATAATCATAACCCAGCCCTCCCAACCCCTGTTCCGAAGAATGAGGCCACGACACCTGCGGCTGAACAATCTAACCCTGGCCAGCAGGGTTTTTCCTATCATGGCTGCGGAGGCCGTAGTGGCAAGGGTGGCCGTCAAAACGGCAATGGCAGAGGCGGTGGTCAACACGACAATCAGCATGGCCAACAGAATCATCAGCAGCGGTGGCTGACGTGTTACAACTGTGGCCAGCAGGGGCATGTAAGATATGTTTGTCCACACCTTCAACAACATATTCCCATTGTTCCAGTCCAACAAGCACCACCTGCTGCAAATGCCCAACCCAGGCAGAACCAACAAAACCAACAGAATCAAGGGCAGCAGAATCAGGGCAGAGGATTTGCCATCGCTCAACAACCCCTCCCAAACAACAATGTAGTCGAAGGTACATTTCTTTTGTTCAATACTATGGTGCATGTCTTGTTCGATTTGGGTGCTACGCATTCTTTTATATCTTCTGCATTGGTAAGACATTTAGGGTTGCATCCTGAACCCACAGACATCACACTCCATGTCACATCACCCTTAGGATCTAATACTGACGTGAAATTGCAGTGTTCGCGATGTGAGCTTTGAATGTCAGAACATATAATATATGCAGATCTTTTTGTGATGGACATTGAAGACTTCGACATCATCCTCGACATGAACTGGCTCTCACCACGGAATGCAAAGATCGATTGTATGAAAAAGCAAGTTCAGTTAACCTTGCCCACGGGGGAGTTTGTCAAGATTCAGGGAAACAGGAAATGAATACACAACTCGACTGTTGTACTTCTCAAGGCACAGCTTCGAGCTCTATCCCTTGGTGATGAAAATGACTCACCAGCAATGTACCCTTTTGAAGTACATGATGTCTCGGTAATATCTGAATTCCCAACAGTCTTTCTAAATGACCTTCCTGGTCTACGTCCGGTTAGGGAATTCGATTTTGAAATTAACCTCATACCTAGGACCGGGCCTATCTCAATTCCACCATACAGAATGTCAAATATCGAGCTGGTTGAATTAGACAAACAACTGAAGGAATTAGAGAGTAATGGCTTCATCAGAAAAAGTTCATCACCGTGGGGCGCTCCAGTTCTGTTTGTTCGCAAAAAGGATGGTTCGTTACGACCTTACATCGACTATCGCAAGTTTGATAACGTCACCATCAAGAACAGATACCCGTTGCCCAAGATCGATGACTTGTTCGACCAACTTAGATATGAAAAATACTTTTTTAAGATCGATTTACGATCTGGTAATCACCAACTCCGGGTCCGAGAGTCGGACATTACAGAGACGGCATTCAGAACTCGGTACGGTCACTACGAGTTCTTGGTCCTGCCTTTCGATCTAACAAACACACCTGTTGCATTCATGAATCTAATGAACCGCATCTTCAGGTTATACTTAGATCGATTTGTGGCAGTTTTTGTGGACAATATCTTGATATATTCCTCAACCAAGGAAGACCATAAGATACATCTAAAGATAGCCCTCCAGACCTTGAGAAGCCACCAATTGTATGCAAAGTTGAGTAAGTGCAAATTTTGGGCGAAGCGAGTTTAATTCCTAGGCCATGTGGTTTCAGGCAATGGAATTGAGGTCGATCCTTCTAAGGTTGAAGCGGTTTTAAATTGGAAGCAGCCTACCACTGTTACTCAGCTTAGGAGTTTTCTTGGTTTGGCTAGCTATTACAGACGCTTCATCAAGGACTTCTCATAGATTGTTAAACCTATGACAAAGCTCACTCGAAAAGACGTGTGATTCATCTGGAATCCCGCCTGTGAAGCATTATTTCAGGAATTGAAGAAACGCCTCAAGACGGCACCTGTACTTATCACTTCAAGAAATTCACTTGAATTTTTACTATACACGGACACCTCTCTTCAAGGCTTAGGTGTCGTATTAATGCAAGAAGGCCAAGTTGTCGCATATGCCTCGAGGCAACTGAAGATTCATGAGGGTAATTACCCAACACATGACTTGGAACTTGCAACAGTCGTATTTGCACTGAAGTTATGGCGTCATTACCTATACGGTGAACGGTTTGAGGTCTTCTCGGATCACAAAAGTCTTAAGTACATCTACACTCAGAGAGACCTAAACCTCCACCAAAGACGATGGTTGGAATTCTTGAAAGATTATGACTTTCAACTCCAGTACCATCCCGGTAAGGCCAATGTTGTGGCTAATACCTTGAGTAGAAAATCTTATGTTGCTTGTACTCTTAACTTCAAAATGGGGAAGTTGCCTATAGAGATGGAGAGTTTTAACCTACAACTGATCGAAGAGGGAGCAAGCTCACAACTTTCTCAATTATCAGCCAACTTTGAGCTGGTACGAAAGATTTCAGCAGCTCAAGCCAATGACCCTATGTTAATAGAGAAACGAGAACTTCTACTCAACGGACAGGACCTTCCTCACTGGAAGGTCTCTGAAGATGGGGTCGTTTTCTATAAAAAGAACATTTCTGTCTACCGAACGATCCTGAGGATCGCAAAAAAGTGCTCACTGAAATGCACTGTTCGAGGTTCGCTATGCATCCTGGGGGTGATAAGATGTACAAGGATGTCAAGCGACAATTCTGGTTTTCTGGAATGAAGAAGGCGATTGCAGACTTCGTTGCTCGATGTCTCGTTTGCCAGCAAGTTAAGGCAGAACGAAGACTTCCCTCTGGACTTCTCCAACCGTTACCTGTTGGAGAATGGAAGTGGGAGAACATCGCAATGGATTTTGTTACGGCCTTGCCTCAAAATAATAAAGGGCAAGATGCTATCTGGGTTATCATTGACAGACTTACAAAGTCTGTATACTTTTTGCCAATAAAGTTCACTAATAACCCCACTAAACTTGTCGAACTATATGAAAGAGTGATCGTACGCCTCCACGGCATACCACTCACGATCGTCTCTGATCGCAACCCTCGATTCACATCAAAGTTTTGGCAAAGCTTCCAGAGTCAATTGGGCTCTAAGATCACCATGAGCACAGCCTTTCACCCTCTGACTGATGGATAGCCTTTCCTTCTTCGGGTTGAGGAAGGAAAAAGGTATCAGGAGAGAGCGATAAAGATTTTGGATAGAAAAACTCAAGAACTAAGGTGATGTAGCATACCACTTGTGAAGGTGCTTTGGGATCACCACGGAGTCGAGGAAGCAACATGGGAACTAGAAGCAACAATTAAAGAGAAATACCCTGAATTGTTTTCTAGTAATAACTGATGATGTAATACATGTATTATTTCACTTATCAATAAAATGATGAAACTTTGTTTATACATATCTTAATACATCATTTCACTTGAATAACTATGCAGATGTCTGAAAATAATATCAATGGATATGGTAATGTACACACGCAGTGGCCTCCTTAGGAACTCGTGGAGACTCCTTCAAGATCTGAGTCAAGTCACAACTACTTTGCATCACCAACTCCATCGCCACACAGACAGTGATCCTTATCGCCAGAGCGTGCATGGCTATTTCGTAACAATTTTGCCCAAAACAATCTCGTGCCCTCATCTTGGCAGGACCTTCTACCAAAATTGCTAGGCGGTCGGATTCGAGCAACAGAACGAAAAAGCATTCCACCGCTCAACCTCCCTCCCCTCAAACGATGTAACCAATGCCCTACACCACCATCTGTTAAGCAAAGGTTGGAATCTTCTGAGGATGAATCTGACTCCATTTGCCCTCCATGGTTTCATGATGTTGAGGATTTCATCGGCCACAGTGCCATTCAGGGCCCATACAGGCACTACCCTAAACTAGCAAACGATGACGCCGGCAGTGAATTTCAAGCAGATAACCATCACGACTACTTGAATTGATTTCGATGGCGAAATCCTTTTAAGGGTGGTAGAGTGTAATACCCTAGGTTTGCACACACACAAAAAATTCGTTGGGGTAGAAATGCCCGAACGTTCAGGCGCCCCCCCGAACGTTCAGGTGCCAAATCCTCTATATAAGGATCCCTCCCCCTCCTCATTTTTCCCACCAAATTCACTCCAAATTGTAATTTTTCTTCTCCTTTTCACTCATTTTGAGTTTTTGGTCTTTCGAGACTCTCTGTGCGGCACAACGCGGTTCTGTCAGGGGAAAAGTGCCAGTTCTGAAAGAAATTCTTATCTGAAGGTGGAGAATGAAACATAGGTTTGCGTGTCTTATAAATTTTATTAAAGTTTACATTCATTTATTATTATGTCTACAATTCATTTACACTGCATTATATCTTATAATGTTTATACTGTAGCACTTATGCCTGTATAATTGGAGTTCATGTATTACATTGTTATTATGCCGGATTAGTGGTCAATCTGGCTCAACCAGACTTAGTCTTGTCCTCAGTAACTTTAAATAGAGAACGAGAGGCAGCGTGCTGCTCTAGACGATTGGTATTTAAGTAGACCTCGTGTTTCACCTCTCAATTGGAGGCTGATCTGGTTGGTCTTATTTGGAAGCTATCAGCTTATACAGTAATACTGAATGTCCTAACCTTGCACGTAGTGATACCAACCCTGATAAGGATCACCAAACGTTACTAAATCATGTCTAAATGTTAAGTAAAGATCGGACCAATTCATGCAGACCAGTTCATGCATTGGCATCATACATATCACCACCTAGGGACGTATGTGGTTTATGATTCATAGAATAGTTAGGAGTGATGCTCGCTATTCATTATATTTTTCTGGAGAGGGACATACAATGAGAACCTGGGTGCTCCTGGGGAGGGACATCTGTACGTGAATCCAAAGCGTCATTCCTGAGGAGGGACGTACAATGAGAACCCGGCTATTCCTGGGAAGGGACATCTGTATGTGAACTCAGGCGATGTACAGTCATTAAACCAATACGAGACGGTGTCATGCATACAGGGGTTGGTAGGAATGCGAAATCAGACTCCTTAAGGGAGGTCTCGAGCTCGATTCCTAGGGAGGCCCTGCACTATTCATGAATAGTGGGGACAAATGATCCCGTGTACAAGAGACGTCCTTGTGTGGCGGTGGCTGTACCGAGATGGGACAATATTATGGATCCATAATGGCTGGCGTTCGCCCCGAGGGGGTGCGCCCACACCTGGGTAGGGGGCACGCTGTGCAACCCAGGGTGTGACAAAAAGGCCTTATGTATACATAAGGCCTTTTTGTCAGGACTTCGTATACATAATATTGTCATATCGCCATGTAGCAACCCAACCGCAGCTGGTCTACATCGAAGCGATTATTTGTCCCCCTGCACACCGCAGTGCACAGGGAGGGCCTCCCCCGGTTCGAACCCAGGACCCCCCCTCAGGGAGTCCTCCGTCGCAACCGAGTAGCCACTGAGCCAATGGTTCAATGGTTACCTAGGATGCGAATTCAGACTCCTTGGAGGGGAGGTCTCGAGTTCGATCCAGGGGGAGGCCCCCTTCGTGGACAAATGATCCCGTGTACAAGAGACGTCCTTGTGTGGCGGTGGCTGTACCGGGATGGGACAATATTATGGATCCATAATGGCTTAGGCGTTCGCCCCGAGGGGGTGCGCCCACACCTGGGTAGGGGGCACGCTATGCAACCCAGGGTGTGACAAAAAGGCCTTATGTACATAAGGGAGGTCTCGAGTTCGATTCTGGGGGAGGCCTTTTACTATTCATGAGTGAATAGTAAGGATAAATAATCGTTTCGATGTAGACCAGCTGCGGTTGGTTGCTACATGGCGATAGGACAATATTATGGATCCATAATGGCTAGGCGTTCGCCCCGAGGGGGTGCACCCGCACCTGGGTAGGGGGCACGTTGTGCAACCCAGGGTGTGACACATTCAGCCATAGTTAACAATGTTTTTATTGCACTTTCTTCAAAAATATTTGAGAAAAAAAGCTTCCAGTCCCTTTTCAATCACATTATCAGTGTTATATTTTCCTTTGGATGGTCAAGGACGTTTATGTCTAATCTCTGACATACGGTATCAAACTCTTCTTTCTCTTCAGAATTCTCAATTTCTATACTTTTTGGATTTTGTGTTGCATCTTGTGGATTAGGTAAATACCCCTGGCTTACACACACAAAAAAGGGCATTGCCCGAATGTTCAGGCAAAATTCCTGAAAGTTCGGGCATGTTTTTTTTCTATAAAAGGACCACTCCCCCCCCCCTCATTTTCACACCACAACTCTTCTCTTCTCTTTCTCTCCTTGGTTGGTTTCCATCACTCTTATTGTGATTTTCTCTCACCTCTTTTTTAGACTCTCTTAGAGACTCTTTTTGCGGTACGAAGCGGTTTTTCTTAGGAAGAAGCGCCAATTTTGGAAAGTAGTATTATTTGAAGGTAGGGAACGAAACATAGGTTTGCGTGTTTTATGAATTTTCATAAAGTTTTCATTCATTTATCACTATGTCTATTATTCACTTACACTGCATTATTGTGTACAATGTCCATTCATGTCATAGTTATGCCTTAATATTTGGAATCTGTGTATTACACTGTTACTACGCCGGATTAGTGGTCAATTTGACTCAACCAGACTTAGTCTTGTCCTCAGTAACTTTGAATCGTGAACGGGAAGCAACTTGTTGCTCTAGAAGACTTGGTATTTAAGCGGGACCTCGTGTTCCCACCTCTCGACTTGGAGACTGGTCTGCTTGGTCCTATTGAAAGTTGTCTGCTTGTATAAGTAATATTGGACATCCTAACAACGCACGCAGTGATGTTGACTCTGATAAGCATCACCAAACGCTGCCAAATCTTGTCTAATATTAAGAAAGACCGAACCCGCACATGCATAGTCATCATACATGAAATAAGAACCACCTAGGGACGTAAGTGGTTTGTGATCTATGGAATAGTTATTGGAGCAATTGTGTTCACTATTATTGATGTTTCGCCTGGAGATGGACGTACAATGTGAACCCAGTATTACCTGGGGATGGACATCTGTATGTGAACTCAGGACAATGAACGATCACAGAACCAATACTAGACGGTGTTATACATACATTCTTGTTGAGCCATGTTGTATTGTTTATGATGCTATGTTGTGTATATGTGATGTTTGATTATGAAGTCTTCTTTATTAATTGTCATATTCACAAACTATGTTACCTGTTGGGCAATAGCTCACTCCCGTTGTTAACCATTTTTACAGGAGTCTAGGGTGGACTGGGAGAATGTGTTTTGGGCCCTCATTTTGTACCCCTTGCTTATTTATTACAGAGATTTTTGGGAGGATGTTCCCTTAATTACATTTTGTACAAAATACATTCTGAAATTAATGAAATCAGATTTGTATTCAAATTGTGTACATGAGAACTCGGTAACTATTATAATGCATTCGCGCCCCGCCTGACAGTGTTTCGTCGGCTTAGGTACGTCCGGGCGAGGTGTGAAATTTAATGGTATCATAGAGAAAGGTCCACGGCCCTCCCAAAGCCATCACTTAGGAGAAAAAAATATATATTAGATATATATCTATATAACTATATATGTATAGAGTTAAGATTTATATTATATACATATATCTAACTATATAGTTATATATAGTTAAGATTTATATATATATATATATATATATACTTAAAATTTATTATATATATATATATATATATCTATATCTATATATATATTGTTGCTAATGAAAGATTTAGATTAATTGCTGGCATAAACATCAAGAGGAAACTAGAAAATATTGTCCAACGGGCAAAGCATAAATCTTAAAAATTTCAAGATATATATTTTTGTGTACTTCACAAGTTTTATCTTCCTTTCAGCAAGATAATGACCTCTAGTGAAGGAATAACTTCCAGTAGTCGGGAACAAGTTTCCACAAGACTTATGGAGCTTCACAAACGGAAAGTTGTGTTAATGAGGAATATTGACATGAAGAATCCTCGCCTCCGTCCTTTCTTTTACAACAAACTCGCAAAGCTAGAGTGGCTAAACATAACTAATGTTGAGGGTTTTGTCTCCCTCAACTTGGTAAGGTCGTTTTACGACAACATGAATATTGTGGGACTCCAGGAGGAAAGAATCGGCCCTATCTTGGAGACACTGATCAGGGGAGTAAAAAAATTTCTATCAACGTCGAAACTATTTCTCGACTAATAGAAATTCCAATTGGAAACAAGATCATTAATCCACATGAACCTCAGACTGTTGTAGAGATCACTGAATCAAAGGAACAACTATTCAACTTCCTCACCCAGAAGGCATACACCGAAAAGACATACGCCCGCCTCCCAAATAATCTCCTAAAACCAACCTGCCTGAAATGGTGAGTAGAAGTATAATGTCAAGGGCTCAACTCCTTGTCTTATACTGAATAGACAAGGAAATCTCCATCTTCTACCTCACATCATCGTCCAGCAACTGGCAAGAGTAACCCAAAACCCTACAAAAAAGGAATACCTCGGATATGGCGCTTTAATCATGAAGATACTAATCGAGGCAGACATTAATACCTTTGATGAATCTTTTATACCGATTACTAAAAATGTTGCACTATCCTCCTATTCAAAAACTTTCAACACAAAAGGAGGGGTGACCGATGAGGAATTATTTGTCGCCACTTTAGAGGAAAACAGTGAAAGGGCTAGTGATACAAAAAAACAAAAAATAAATAAATAAATTGAAGATTTTTTAAAACACAATAATAATAAAAAATTAACTTAAAAATATGCATCAAAATTTTTTTCAAAAAAAGGTAATGTAGCATGCTGCAGAGAGGATGTAGTGCACGGCAGAGAGAAGTTTTCCTCTCTACATTCCTCTCTGCCACACTGCAGAAAGGAAAGCTCATCTCTGCAGTGCGCGGCAGAGAGGGAACCCCTCTCTCCCGCATTGGTAAAGAGGTTTCTCTTTTTTTTTGTGAAGTTGAAAAAATCTACCTTGAGTTTGTGCAATGAAGGTGGGGAAGAAGAGATAAGGAAAGACAGAGAGAAGAGAAAAAAGGAAGAGTTTAGAAGAGAAGAGAGTCGTTAAAGAGAAGGGGAAGAGTTTAGAAAAGAAGAGAGTCATTGGGAGAAAGGAGGGCAATTTGGGATTTTTGAAAAAAAAATTACGTTTTTGTTTTACGGTTCTTCCTCTACGAGATTTAGCCTCTAAAGAAAAAGGCAAATTTTTTTCACTTTTTTAAATAGAGGTTTAACCTCTAATTTTGCTAAACATCTATTTCTTTTAGAGGTTTTAAAATCCTAACCAAACACTCTATTTCTACAAAACTCTATTTGAATCAGGGATTTAGCAAAATAGAAGAAAGAAATAGAGTTGCCAAACGAGCCTCAATTGGAACAAATCTTCAATTCATAATGCAATTATCCAATCCAACTAAGTTACACACTTACACATTTCTTACTTTATGGAATTAAAGAATAATTTTTTTATTTTCATTTGCAGGAATTCCAGGAAATAGAGAAAAGGAAGAGGAGGAGAATGGGGAGGAAGATGGGGTGTGGGGGAAGAAGCAGCAGCAGCAGCAGCACCTTTGTTGCTACTGCTTATTCCCCCACCCCCATCATCTTCCCCTCCTTTCTCATCTTCTTTGTAGCAATAGCAAACAACTACTGCAATCTAGGAAAAAAAAAGAAAAAAAAAGAATAGCAGCAGAAGCAATAGGAGCAGCAGGGAAGGAAAACGGCAAGGGAAGAGGAAGAAGAAGAAGTTGCAGAAGAGTTAAAAAAAAAAGGTTGCAAAATGTGAAGAAAAAAGAAAGAAAGAAAAAAGAAGAAGAAGAAAGAAGAAGACAAAAGTTACAAAACCATTTAAAAAAAAGGGGGGGGGGTTGTAGCCTACAGGACGTGAAGAAAAAAGAAAGAAAGAAGAAGAAGAAAAATAAGAAAGAAAGAAGAAGATCATACTTGTTTTAGAAGAAGAAGGTTGTTGTTGCTCCCTCAGTCTCTTCAACCTTTTCCTGTTGCTTTCGTTGGAACAAAAAAAATGAAGAAGAAGTTGTTGTTCCTTTGCTTTTGTTTTAAGATTAGGGCAAGCAAGCATATGTTTGTCTTTTTGTATTTTAAGATGTAATAATATTATTATGAAATCATATTTTATTAATTTTTATAATGTTATTATTGTTGAACCAATTATCCTCATGTCCCTCACGAGAATGTCCTAATATGAAAGATACTTTGATGATTACAAACCACATTCTGTTTATGATATTATTGCATACATAGCATATCTAATTTTACTTGAAGGTTTCAAAAGAATCAATGATGCATGGCGGACGTATTAAAGATCTACTTGAAAACCATGATCATTTGAAGATATTCGGTAGTATGATTAGATTATGATAGGTTGTAGAACCTTCTATGCCATTTGATTTAGCAATATGCATGACTACACGTTTTAATCGAATTGATTTTCAATCATTTGCATATTTGATTTAATCTGAAAATATCATGCCTTATCGAGATTTAATCGAGAAATCAAAAACCATTTTTATAGAGTCTTTCAGGACGCTAATGTTTTAGCAATGCTCTCTTGGACTTGATGAGTTAGAACGCTGATAAAATATTAGGACGTTCAGAGTTGATTTGAACTGATTCATTAGGACGCTCACTTGTAAGCAACGGCCTCTCTTTAGTCAACCTTTGAAAGTGTGAGGACGTTGACTCGGTCTCAGCTTGCTGAAAGTTCTCTTAGCTTTTAATTGAGTTCTATCTTTAAGGACGTTGATAGTTAAAAGTTGAATAAACTATCAGGACGCTACTTGTATGGGAGCGCCTTCATCTTTAGAATCAACTTAATAATTTTCATGACGCTTACTGTCCTTCAGCTCAGTTAATCTTGTTTTAAAAATATTTTTCAAATTTCAAGACGCTTACTTGTGAGTAGCTCCCTTGTGCGTATATGTTTTTTTAAAACAAAGCAGCACGCTAACTATCGAAGTAGCGCCCTCATGATTTGACTCATTTAAATCGTCAAAGTCAAGATGCTTATGATTTAGTAGTGCCCTCACTTCATTGATCAACAAGATGTTTATGCTTCATGAGCGCCCTCGAGGAACAAAATGACAAAGTTGATCTTAAGCGCCAGGACGCTAATTCAACAATGTTACTGTTCTGACACTGTCACTATTTCTGTCAGCTTTTTCAGAACCATACGAAAACTTTTCATAACGTTTTAGAACTGTACAAAAACTTTTCAAAACTTTTGAACGTTCTAATACTCTGTCAGAACATTCCTTTTTCGAGAATGATCAAATGATTCAAGTGTTATAACCGTAATATGCACAGAGCTAAATTGATCCATTTCGGAAAAGAATGTAGACGTTGTATTTGAAATAACCTAGAGCGCCAAAATTCATCAAGTCCATTGCGCCTCTGTTATTTATATATGTGTGTGTGTGTGTGTGTTGCCTTAGTGCAGAAAAACTACGAATCATACGAAAATTGATATTCATTCAAAAATGCATTAAATAGTTTTCACTTGTGCAATTAACTTTTTGAAAGTTAGTCGTCTTTCAATTGTGCTTGAACTTACAATCATTTTGAAAGAAAATTATCAAGTCTTCTGGTTGACTGATCTTCATCTTCATCATTTTCAAAATCCATTGAAGACGACAAAAGCTCTTTGAACTTGTTTTTCAGCCCAAACTTCATCATACATACTTTGCTGAATCTGTGGTAACAGAAGGTTCAATCCAAAGCTTTGTAAGTATCACTTTGATTCTGGGTAAAGAGAATCATATCTTATCACACCCGAAAGTTGCTCAAAGTTTTAACGATATTCTCACACCAGAAAGTTGAGAAACGGTCTTCTCACTCCAGTAAGTTGAGAAACGGTATTCTCACACCCGTAAGCTGAGAAACGGTAGTTCTCACACTCGTAAGTTGAGATAGTGTACCGATTTGATCTTCACTCGTAAGAAGGTATATAGTGAAGTTTGAAAAATTCTAACTAAGGAGGTTAGGTAGTGGACGTAGGCTAGGCCGAACCACTATAAATCTTGATTGCATTGTCTCATTTACATTTACTGTATCTATTTGCTATACTTTATTTAATCTGCTTTCATTAATTCGTGCATTATTAAGAAAGGTTAAGATTTGCTAAGTGTCCAATTCACCCCCTCTTGAACATATCTGAGCCAACAATTATTCACTAAAATAAAATAAAAAACCAATTGACTAAACAATAAAAAAAGGAAGACATAAAAGAGGTGTGAGCCTCTGCGCCTTGGGCCTAGGCAAGAGGCGCACCCAAGCGCAAAAAGGCGCGCACCTCTTTGATGTCCCTGCGCCTGGACAATTTCCAGGCATATGGGGTGCGCCTCGCCTTGATGTGCACCTCAGGCGTTATTCATTATCAACAGCAAGCGTACGGCGTCAAGTAGTAATAAACCGATAAGAATCGGGTTGTCGTCCTCTAGGATTATACACTCTTTAAATACCATTTTCACTAATTTTTAACTTTATCTAAACAATCAAAATATGATTCAAGCAACTAAGCAATTAAAGAAAAGTAAATAAATAAGCAATAAAAAAATGAATAGATATCAAAATAGGAAGGCCTAGAGGTTCAACTTCACATAACCGTCAACTATGTAGATTAGATATATTTATCATCAATACGTTCTTCGAATTTATAAGTAAAAAATCCTAGTCTCTAATTCCCTCTCTCGAGTGCCGAAATTAGAACATATCACCAAGGAAATGGTTTCGATCTCTCAATAAAAACCAAAGCCCTAGCAACTCATTACACTTTGTAATTTTTCCTACAACTTCAAAAGATATCATAAACCTCTCGATTTTATGATGATCTTAGGTTATATTTCCCTTAATCCAACTCAAGGAACCCTCTCTCGAGTGTCACCCCCCAAGTCTATAAACATTCAATCTGTGACCAAGATATCAAAAGCATTAAACTCAGAAATATATAAATAAATTATGAAGAATCAATTAATAATAAAACATAAATCTAATCTTAAAACATAGTATCTAGTATCGGATCCATCTACCCTCTAGAATACTAGTTTAGTTCATAGCTTGAAAGATAGAAACACAAAACATTGCTATAAACTCAAACATGAACATAGAAATCAAACTAGAAACACTTTTGATGTGAATCTTTCTCCCTTGCTTCCAACTTGAAGATCTTCTTCTCTACTTAGTTTTGAGTCGTCTTGCTTGTTCTCCTCTTTATGATGCCTTAGAAACCCTAATCAATGAAGTATATATAGGTACAAGCCAATAGGAACTCAAAATAGAAAGCCCGAAGTCGCACTTAAAAATCTCAAAAAGTTTTTAATTTTGCACAACCCCCAAAGCCGCGGTGCCCATCCTGGACACCGCAACACCCATTCTCTGGATTTTGGCCCTCTTTTGCTTTGAGGACTTAGCCATTTTTTCACCTTCTTTGACTTGCATGCTTCATATATCTTCATTGCAACCTCTTGTAACATGTTTCCATCATCCAAATTGACTTTCAACACATCTAAACACCTATAAAACAAAGCAAAACTAATCAGTAACACATTTATAAAATCAAATCAACTAACTTATAAATGTAAAAATCGAAATAAAACATCAAATACCAAAAATTGACTAAACTAACATAAACCAACCTAACAAATGAAGAAATCATCCTAAAACTCATCTAAAACCTACTCAAAACATATTTAAATAACTAACTCGTCAGGCGTGCGTTCGAGTGCGACTTAATAACAATGGTAATTAAAAATAGAACTTTGTATCATTGGTACACTAAAAAATCCAAGACATACCGAAGAGACCATTATGTAGATCACACCACATGAATCAACCCATGTTGATGGACAATTCTAAATGCCTTAACCTTTAAATTTACAAACATAAAAATCCAAGAGAAAGAACATAAAAGTGTATAACCAAGCTACCCAGTCCATCAAAGACTTCACACAAATACTTAGTTATGAACTTATATAAAACACTTGATGCTTACTAAGACACCTACAATGGAACATGACTTAGTCTATCTAGGAAACATGCTAGTAAGCAAGGGAACAACTTTGGGTTTTAGGGCAAGGCATCTATATCAAATATTTAAAACAAAATAAATTTATAACAAGTTTTAAAAAAAATTGTGTCATCAACATGTTAATAAATGGGTTAATTTCAAGCTAACCCATTTATGACCTTTTATTAATTTTTTTCCTTAATCGTGTTAAACGAGTGAATTTCAGGTTTAGCAAGTCGACTTGATTTTGACCTAAAATTTAATCGTGTCTAATCTGGTTTAACCTATTTTGACCCGCACTTGTTTATCCTAAACCCAAACCCACTAATTTTGTATCGATTTCGAGTCGTGTTATCGTGTCGTGACCTATATTGCCACCCTCATTTATAAGGTCACATAAGATCAAGCCTGCTAGCGCGCTAGTGCTGTTGTGCTAGCGCGCTAGTGCTGTTGTGCTAGCGCGCTAGTGCTGTTGTGCTAGCGCACTTGAACCGAGAGGGGTTTCTGTTAGTGAATTTCCTTTGGTGAAAACCATCAACCAAAGAATAGGAACATTCATATCAAATCATCAAGAATCAATAAATTAAAAACAGAAGCGTACCTGAATCCATAATGACTAATTCCCTTTAGAGTCATGCAGTTTGTCTTCCAGATCAACACGTTTCCCCAAGAGAATCCTTTAGCTTTTCTTTGTGCTCTATATCTGATGATGGGACGTCAGATATTGAATACTAATGATACGTGTGATCTGGGGACCATAACCACCTTTTATAGATAACTTCCCTGTTATCTATTGATATCTCTATTTTAGTCCATCATAAAAATAGAAAGTATCATTTAAGTCTCTACACATTAAAGGTCCAAATCATACCAGATACATTAAAGACCAAATTATCTAAAACTTAATAGATCACTTTTAATTAGGCTTAACTTTATTTGACAGTCCGCAATACATAATTATTCACATATAAGCCCAACGTTGGATTAATGATCCACCCAGACACCCTCTAGTGCTAGAGCTACTGTTCTAGCACGCTGGGACAGAAAATCCTAGAGGGTATTTTCTGACCTCCCAGCCTTAGTGCACTGGTGCCCTTGCTAGCGCACTGACGCCTGCCTCTGGGTAGTGCCACTAATGCGTTGGAGCTCTCTCTAGTGCGTTGGTGCATTATAAACTGTTAAATTTTTTAAAAATTTAGCATTCCAATGATTGTCTTAAGCACCAAACTTGATCAAATGACATAAATTATCAAAGATAAGATGCATTTGACTCACTAAACATGCCTAACTCCCTACGGATGTGAATAAATTGATCCTTTGGCAATGCCTTGGTAAAGATATCATCAAGTTGATCCTTTGTACCGACATGGGTCAATTTCACATCACCTCTTTGAACATGATCTCTAAGAAAATGATGCCTAATCTCTGTGTGCTTGGTTCTTGAGTGCAAAACTGGATTCTTTGAAATATTTATAGTACTTGTATTGTCACAAAATATTTTAGCACACGCAATGTGAATTGGTAATCCTCAAGTTGTTGCTTCATATATAGGATTTGTGCACAACAACTACCAGTTGCAATGTATTTCGTTTCAGCTGTAGATAATTCCACTAAATTTTGTTTCTTGCTAAACCAAGAAATTAGTGAATTTTCAAATAAGTGAGAAAATCCTGAGGTACTCTTCCTATCAATTAAACTACCTCCGTAGTCAAAGTTGACAAAGCTCCTAAACTCAAAAGAAGTACCTTTAGGATACCAAATTCATAAATCAGAAGTCCCATAAATATATCTGAAAATTCTCTTAACACTCCTTAGGTGGGATTTTCTAGGACTAGACTAAAATCTAGCACATTGACAAACACTAAACATAATTTTCAGTCTATTTGTTGTTAGATACAACAAGCTACCAATCATGCTTCTATAAAGCTCAGTGTCTATAGGTTTGTCTTTTTCATCTTTGTCTGTTTTCATAGCTGAGTTGCATGGGGTAATGGTTTTCAAGTTCTCATTTCAAATTCATCTTGCATAATTTTGGAAAATTCTTTGCAAAGATGATTATGTGAAGCACCAAAGGTAATATCATCGACATATATTTGCACAAGCAACATATTGTTGACTTAAGTGGTTTTCCACTTAGTTTTCTCCTAAGTGTTACAATGCTAACAAATAATATAACAAATGGTGCTAATGTTTCTATATGGTATATTTCAGCACCTAAAGTGGAAAAGAGTCAACACAAGATCAAAGGACTTCAAGTCCCTAAAGCAAAGGATTAACCACATTCAAAGCTTGGACAACTTGAAGGATAGAAGGAAAAAAAGGTTGAGAGGTTTGTGTCTAGAATTAGGATGTAAGAAGCCTTTCATTTTGCTCAATCATTTTTTAAAAATTCATTCATGCATTAAAGTTTTCTTTAAAAAAAAAATTTGAAGTGTTCAAACATGTTTGGTTTATGTTCTTAAACTATTTCAAACTTGTTTGAATCATATTCGCATTTATTTTAATCAAACTTACATTTCCAAAAAGTTTTTTCAAAACTTATTGGTTTAAGTTTTCAAGTTCAATTTGTTTTGAACTTGGACTTGCTCTCTTTGTTTGAAATAATTTCAAAGTGTTTTAAATAAAATTCGATGTGTTTTCATCATATTTTTTTCCCCAAATAATTTCATAAAGTTAGATTTTTAAAAAATCAAGAAAACATAAAAAGTTTATGGCAAACTAGCTCAAAACCACTCAACTGCAACCTAAGTGTTTGCTAGCCTTCTTCAAAATCGAATCATTTTTCCATTTAAAAAACCCTAGAACTTAGAGATATTGATTTGAAGATTGGATTTTAAGCTTTCTCTTTGTGCATCATTTAAAGCTTCTTCAAAATCATTCTCTTAAGCAAATATGGTTGTAAGAAAGGTATAATATCATTGTAAGGTCTCTCTTCACATTGAGCTTAAATTTTCATATCTTGTATTTGGTACTTGTATTTTTTAGTTTTATTTGTAATTGTTCTATTCGCTTATAACAAACATTTTAATCTTTAACCCGTGAAAAGGATTTCAACTCTTCCTTTGCCCTCGAAAAAGGAACAAGTGGTTTGTCCTTAGCCCATGAAAAAGATAAATTTGTCTTGAACCTTGAAAAAGGCATTGTAACGGTTTGGTTCACACCCTCGAAGTAAGCCCAAGTATAGTGGAATCCTAGAGAAGGTCTCTCTAGGCATAGAGTAGGAAAAGGTTTTCTGAACCACGTAAAAATCCTTATGTGCAATGTTTTCAATTTTCAAATTTTACTTTATGCACTTTGAATTAATTTGAGTACATACCTTAATTTGATCAAGGATTTCCACTAAGAACTTCGAATTTGTCAAAACCGACCATAACACCCAATTCACCCCCCTCTTGGGTGTCCAACAAGTGGTATCAGAGCGGGTGCTCTTGATTTAAGGTCTAACCACCTTGAGCCAAAGATCTAATTGCCAATACGATAGGTTTTGACTTAGGTGACAACCCTTTTTCACCTCCAATGTTTAATGTTGATAACTTTATGTTTTGGAGAATTAAGATGAGAGTTTTCATTAAGGCTCAATCATGTGATATGTGGGATATTGTTTTCAAATGGACCATTTATACCCATAAAGACCATAAATGGGGTTGAAGTCCCTAGATTTAGAAATAAATGGGATAGGAAAGAAAAACACTTAGTTAGGCTTGGTGGTCAAGCCAAAAATATTTTACTTAGATGTCTTTCCTAAAATGACATTGATAGAGTCCCTCCATGTGCTTCATCCAAAGATGTTTTGAATAAATTAGAATAACTCTATGATACTCTCTTTGAGACTCTCTTCGTGGTGCAATGCGGTTCTACTCGGATGAAGGCGCCAGTTCTAGAAGAAGTTGTTATATGAAGGTGGGGAACGAAACATAGGTTTGTGTGTCTTATAATTTTTATTAAAGTTTACATTCAATTATCATTATGCCTATTATTCATTTACACTGCATTATTGCGTATAATGTTCATACATGTTATACTTGTGCCTGTATATTTGGAGTTCATTTATTACTGTAATACCTTGTATTTCACCAAAAAAAAAATTCGTTTGGGTAGAAATGCCCGGACTCTCGGGCAGGCCGACTGAACGTTCGGGCGCACGCCCGAACGTTCAGGTGCCAATTTTCCTATATAAGGAGCCCTCTCCTCCTGATTTCCTCACACCAAATCACCTTCTCTAGTGATTTTTCCTCCTCTGTTCACTCATTTTGAGTTCTTTTCTGTTTGAGACTCTCTGTTCGAGACTCTCGGTGCGATAGGATGAAGTTCTGTCCGGAGGAAAGCGTCAGATCTGAAAAAGAAGAAGTTCTTATCTGAAGGTGGGGAACGAAACATAGGTTTGCGTGTTTTATAACTTTTATTAAAGTTTACATTCAATTATTATTATGTCTATTGTTCATTTACACTGCATTATGTCATATAATGTTTATATTGTCGCACTTATGCCTGTATATTTGGAGTTCATGTATTACACTGTTATAATGCCGGATTTGTGGTCAATCTGGCTCAACTAGACTCGGTCTTGTCCTCAGTAACTTTAAATAGTGAATGGGAGGCAGCGAGCTGCTCTAGGCGATTGGTATTTAAGCAAACCTTGTGTCTCACCTCTCAACTGGGGACTGATCTAGATTGAAAGCTATAAGCTTATACAAGTAATACTGAATGTCTTAACCTTGCACGTCGTGATACCAACCCTGATAAGGATCACCAGACGTTGCCAAAGTCAGTCTAAATGTCAAGAAAATACCAGACCAGTTCATGCATTAGCATCATACATATCACCACCTAGGGACGTATGTGGTTTATGACTCATAGAATAGTTAGGAGCATTGCTAGCTATTCATTATATTTCTCTGGAGAGGGACGTACAATGAGAACTCGGCTACGCCTGGGGAGGGACATCTGTACGTGAATTCAGAGCATCGTTCTTGAGGAGGGACGTACAATGAGAACCTGGCTACGCTTGGGAAAGGACATCTATACGTGAACTCAGGCGATGTACGTTCATCAAACCATTACGAGACGGTGTTATTCATACATACATATTGATTTATTATGATGCTTTCATGTGTAATTAAGATATTTGATTATGAAGTATGTTTTATTAATTGTTATACTCACGAACTATTTTACCTACTGAGCGTGTTAAGCTCACTCCATTATTATCCAAATTTTTACAGGAAATTAGGGTGGACTGGATACAGGTTCATGGGGCCCACATTTTGTACCCTTTGTATTATTCATTGGAGATTTTTGGGGAGTCTGTTCCCTTGACCATTTTATGTACAAAAATATTCTGAGTTAAATGAAATCAGATTTGTACTGTATTTTATATTTTCGTTGTGCACTCTGTTATTACCATTGTTATTATTCCAAATGCGCGGGCGGGGTGTGACCTTTAATGGTATCAGAGCGTATGGTCCACGGCCCACCCAAGTCCACCAAATTATGGGAAGAAAAATTCATTAGATATATATATATATATATATATATATATATATATATATATATATATATATATATATGTGAATTATATATAGTTAAGATTTGTACTAAATATATATCTAAGAAAATTATATAGTTTTATATAGTTTAGAGTTATATATATAGTTATGATTTATGAAAACTATATATATTGTTATGATTATATATATATATATCTACATATCTATGCATATAGGAGATATATATATACCATCTTACTAATGAAAAAATTTTGGATGAAAACTTTTATTAGATATATATATATATATATATATATATATATATATCTCTAGAACTATATATATATGTCAATTATATATAGTGAGATTTATATTAAATATATATCTAGAAAATTATATGATTTTTATATAGTTTGATTTAAATAGATATATAGTTATGATTTATGAAAAACTATATATATGATTATGATTAAATATATATATATATGTCAATTATATATAGTGAGACTTATATTAAATATATATCTAGAAAATTATATAATTTTTATATAGTTTGATTTAAATATACATATAGTCATGATTTATTAAAAATTATATGTATAGTTATGATTGAATATATATATATATCTATATACCTTAGTATATATATATATATCATATTATTGATGAAAATTTTGAATGAAAAATGTTATTAGATATATATATCTTTAGAACTATATATATATATATGAATTATATATAGTTAAGATTTGTATTAAATATATATATAAGAAAACTATATATGATTTTTATATAGTTTAATTTCAAATATATATATATAGTTGATTTATGAAAACTATATATATAGTTATGATTAAATATTTATATCTATACATTCATATATGAATACGATATATATACATCATATTGCTAATGAAGAATTTTGATTACATGATGGCATAAACATCAAGAGAAAAAATAGAAAATATTGTCTAAAAGACAAAGAATAAATCTTAAAAATGTTAGGAATTTATTTTGTGTCTTTCACAAATTTATTTTTCTTTCAACAAAAGAATGGTCTCAAGTGAAGGAGCAACTTCCAATAGTAGGGAAGCAATTCCCACTAGACTCAAGGAATTGTTCAAAATGGAGGTTATGACTATGAGGAGCATCGACAATAGAGATCTCCGCCTCCGTCCGATCCTTCATGACAAACTCGCAACTCTGGGGTGGTTGAACATAACAAAAGTTGAGGGTCACATCTCTTACAACTTTGTGAGATCTTTCTACGAAGCCATGAATTGCGTGGGACTTCAAGAAGAGGGGATCAACCCTGTTTTGGAGACAACAGTCATGGGAATAAAAATTTCTATCAACATCGGGATTATTGTTCAACTTATGGAGATTCCGATTGAGGAGAAAATTATTGATCCACATGAACCCCAGACAATTGCAGAAATTGCGGAGTCTAATGAACAATTGTTCAATTCCCTCACCAAAGAGCCATACACTCAATCGACGTTCACCAACCTCCCAAACAATCATCTTAAGCCATCTCTTGCCGGCCTTGGAAAGATCGTGTTCAGCAACATCTTGCCAGAAAGTGGGACCAAAGGCACTATGTCAAGGGCCCAACTTCTTGTGTTATATTGCATAGAGAAGGAAATAAATGTCTCCCTACCACACATCATCATCCAACAAATGTTGAGGGTGATTCAAAACCCTTTGGGAAAGGAATTTCTCGGTTACGGAGCTTTGATCATGAGGATGCTATACGAAGCAGACATCAACACTTTTGATGGGACTTCGAAGCAGATCACTGAACCAGTTGCAGCTTCTTCTATCTTCAAGATATATGTCACGAGGGGAGGGGTAACTGACGAGGAAGTATTCGGCGCGACGATAGGAAATGCCGAAAGAATGAGAGACAAACATGGACGTTGTCTTCGAAGAAGTCGACGCAAGATTCCTATCACGGAAGTACCAAATAATGAGCCAAATCAGAATCCTACATCAAACCCAGCCTCGAATAATGATCCAACCGATCGACTATTCATTGAGGAAGAGTTATTTGCCACACTAAATCAACCTCAACCAAGTCATGATAGACAAAGTACTGAAGCAAATCCACCAACCTGGAACGTGCCAACTCAAGGAAACACTTCGTACCAAAGGTTTCCAACTACTGAGGTACAGTATCAGCCAGTTCCACAAGTTGCTATGAACCAACAACAAGAGTATTAGGCGGCACCAAATTTTTGTGGGCAAAACATCCCAATGAGCCCATTGTTTCAAAACTTTTCACCTCAAACAAATCCAAATATCCAAGAGGTTCCAGTTAGGGGATCCCCGTAAAATCAAAACAACTACCTTTCACCTATGAGTCACCCGTACAACCAATACTTTCCCCAAATGCCTATGGCCTACCCTCCACCTATGGGACAATCAACCCACCAACCACCAATGGGACAATCGACTAACCCATTTGAACGGTTAAATGAAATGGCATTCAATATTACTGAAATGAGAGAGACTCAAAATAATATATTAACACGTATGCAAAACTCCGAAGCAGAACGAGCAAACTCTCAACCTTTTGTTAGTAGTTGTTTTGTACCTAGCAGGAGATCTAGAAGGAGCGGTAGTAGGCAGGAAAATCAAGATTGATTACTGGCATTATAAACTTTTCTTTTATATATGAATGAAATGTTTTGTTTAAGACTATCTTTGGTAGGTCGTCTTACAACCATTCTTTCTTTTGTATCACTAACTTTGGAGTGGTATGGGACACAACAAAATTAGAAGATACTGAATAGAATGTGGAAGTAAGAAAACCCATGACCTTGTGTGAAAAGAAACATTTGGAGAAAGTTGTATTACAAACATTATCACTAAGTTTACACGGTATGGGACGAGTAAACTTGGAATATATTATTGGTGAACTACTATTCAGCCGATGTTTTTAGAGACTGTGTTAATACAACTTAACTTGGTTAACACCCTTATTACCAATGTCATGTGGTATGGGACACATGAACTTGGATAATAATCGAAAAGACTAAGAGTAAGAGTTTGAATACATAAGATTACGATAGAACGTTAGATCAGGATATTTACCGAGGCAAATCATAGAATTCTTATGACTCGTATGGATTTTCAATGAAATATATATGTATGTTTACAAAGACAAGAACCAAATCATTTGAAATACATGCAAAGTTTTATACTTATTATATAAACATTCTAACCTTGTTTTTACACCATGGCCAAACATACGAGGCTCATAAGATTCTTTGATTCCTCAACAAAAACCTTACACTATACTTAGAAAAATAGGTGGTTTTTATTGCAATACTCTCGAAATTGTTGCTAAGAATACCATAACATTATACTTGGCTACAGTTCCTAAATCATGGTTTTATTTTCTCCTTGCCAATGAGAAAATGCAAACCAGGAAGAAAGGAAGGCCACGTACTGTCCGTCCAGCAGAGGAGGCACCTCCTGAGATTCAGAACCAGGAATCGCAGCCTTCAACGACAGCACAGGCCACACCCGACACTGCAAGTGTCTGGGCAGGCAGTGCCACCCCAACCCACACCCTTTGCCATGCCTTCAAGTATGGAAGTCTTTTTCGCCGGATTTATCGAGGCGATGAAAGTAACTGTTCAGACAACCGTTCGTAAGACCGCGGCCAATCAGGTTGTCACTGTTCAGGCACCTGTGAGATATGGGTCGGAGACTCAAACTAACCAAATTACGAAATACAAGAGGCTACAACTTCTTACTTTTTATGGCACCATTGATGTTGAAGAGGTGCAGAAATGGCTGGATGAGTCAAAGATGGCTCTCGATGCAATGGGAGTCGATGAGGCTCGAAAGATTTCACTTGCGACTTACCAACTTATTGGTGGAGCAAATACATGGTGGATAACAGTAAAGGAGGACCCAAGGGTCAACACTACAGACATGACTTGGCAACAGTTCGAGTCACTATTTATTGATGAGTACTTCCCCGACACTGTGAAGAGGCAGAAGCGCCAGGAGTTCTCCAAACTATACCAAGGCTGCATGACAGTCAGGGAGTACGCTGGCAAGTTTAAAGAATTATTAGTCTACTCTCTCTCACCATCTCAACGGAGCAAGATAAGACCGAGAAATTCTACAATGGCCTTCGTCCTGACATTTGACAAGCCTTGTCGAACTCAGATCTCAAGATTTACTAGGAGGTCGTTGACAAGGCCATGAGCTTTGAGGAGGAGAAGATTGTGTAGGAGCAGAGACTGAATAGGGGAAAACGGCCTGCAACATTTTTCCAACATGGCTCGCAGCAGGGAAACAAGTAAAAGCCCTACTATAATCAAAACTCAACCCTCCCAACCCCTGTTCAGAAGAATGAGGCCACGACACCTGGGGCTGCACCATCTAACCCTGGCCATCAGGGTTTTTCGCAATCATGGCCTAAGAGGCCGTAATGGCAGGGGTGGCCATCGAAACGACAATGGCAGAGGTGGTGGTCAGGACCACAATCAGCATGTCCAACAGAACCATCAGCAGTAGAGGCTGACGTGTTACAACTGCGGCCAGCATGGCCATGTAAGAAATGCTTGTCGGCACCTTCAGCAACCTGTTCCCGTTGTTCTAGTTCAACAAGCACCACCTGCTGCTAATGCCCAACCCAGGCAGAACCAGCAGAACCAGGGGCAACGAAACCAGGGCAGAGCATTTGCTATCGCTCAACAACCCCTCCCAGACAACAATGTAGTCGAAGGTACTTTTCCTCTGTTCAATACAATGGTGCATGTCTTGTTCGATTCGGGTGCTACGCATTCTTTTATATCGTCTGCATTGGTAAGATATTAAGGGTTGCATCCTGAACCCACAGAAATCACAATCCATGTCACATCACCTTTAGGATCTAGTACTGACGTGAAATTGCAGTGTTCTCGATGTGAGCTTCGAATGTCAGAACAAATAATATATGCAGATCTTTTTGTGATGGACATTGAAGACTTCGACATCATACTCGGCATAGACTGGCTCGCACCACTGAATGCAAAGATCGATTGTATGAAGAAGCAAGTTCAGTTAACCTTGCCCACGGGGGAGTTTGTCAAGATTCAGGGAACAAGGAAATGGATACACAACTCGACTGTTGCACTTCTCAAGGCACAACTTTGAGCTCTATCCCTTGGTGATGAAAATGAATCACCAGTACTGTACCCTCTCAAAGTACACGATGTCCCGGTAATATCTGAATTCCCAATAGTTTTTCTAAATGACCTTCATGGTCTACCTCTGGTTAGGGAATTCAATTTTCAAATCAATCTCATACCTGGGACCGGGCCTATCTTAATTCCACCATACAGAATGTCAAATGTCGAGCTGGTCAAATTGGATAAACAACTGAAGAAATTATAGAGTAATGGCTTCATCAGAAAAAGTTCATTAACCTGGGGCGTTCCAGTTCTGTTTGTTCGCAAAAAGGATGGTTCGTTACGACTTTGCATCGACTATCGCATGCTGAATAATGTCACCATTAAGAACAGATACCCGTTTCCCAGGATCGATGACTTGTTCGACCAACTTAGATATGCCAAATACTTTTCTAAGATTAATTTACGATCTAGTTATCACCAACTCCGGATCCGAGAGTCGGACATTACCAAAACAGCATTCAGAACTCGGTACGGTCACTACGAGTTCTTGGTGATGGCGTTCGGTCTAACAAATGCACATGCTGCATTCATAGATTTGATGAACCGCATCTTTAGGTTATACTTAGACCGATTTGTGGTGGTTTTTGGGGACGATATCTTGATATATTCCTCAATCGACGAAGGCCATAAGATACATCTGAAGATAGTCCTCCAGACCTTGAGAAGCCACCAGTTGTATGCAAAGTTGAGTAAGTGCGAATTTTGGGCGAAGCGAGTTCAATTCCTAGGTCATGTGGTTTCAGGCAATGGCATTGAGGTGGATCCTTCTAAGGTTGAAGCGGTTTTAAACTGGAAGCAGCCTACCACTGTTACTCAGATTATGAGTTTTCTTGGTTTGGCTGGCTATTACAGACGTTTCATCAAGGACTTCTCACTCGGAACGACGTGCGATTCATCTGGAATCCTGCCTGTGAAACATCATTTCAGGAATTGAAAAAGTGCCTCACGACGACACCAGTACTAATCACTCTAAGAAATGTATTTGGATTTTCACTATACACCAACGCCTCTCTCCAAAGCTTAGGTGTCGTACTAATCCAAGAAGGCCAAGTTGTTGCATATGCCTCGAGATAACTGAAGATTCATGAGGGTAATTACCCAACACATGACTTGGAACTTGCAGCTGCCGTATTTGCACTGAAGTTATGGCGTCATTACCTATATGGTGAACAGTTTGAGGTCTTCTCGGATCACAAGAGTCTTAAGTACATCTACACCCAAAGAGGCCTAAACCTCCGCCAAACACGATGGTTGGAGTTCTTGAAAGATTATGACTTTCAACTCCAATACCATCCCTATAAGGCCAATGTTGTGGCTAATGCCCTGAGTAGAAAATCTTATGTTGTTTGTACTCTTAACTTCGAAATGGGGAAGTTGGCTACAGAGATCGAGAATTTTAACCTACAACTGATTCAGGAGGGAGCAAGATCACGACTCTCTCAATTATCAGCCAACTCTGACCTAGTTCGAAAGATTTAAGCAGCTCAAGCCAACGACCCTATGTTAATGGAAAAACGAGAACTTCTACTCAGCGGACAGGACCTTCCTCACTGGTCGGTCTCTGAAGACGGGGCCATTTTCTATAAAAAGAACGTTTTTGTCTACCGAACGATCTTGAGGTTCTGAAAGAAGTGCTCACTGAGATGCACTGCTCGAGGCTCGCTATGTATCTTGGGGGTGACGAGATGTACAAGGATGTCAAGCGACAATTCTAGATTTCTGGAATGAAAAAGGCGATTGCACACTTCGTTACTCGATGTCTCATTTGCCAGCAAGTTAAGGCAGAACGAAGACTTTCCTCTGGACTTCTCCAGCCGTTACCTATTGGAGAATGGAAGTGGAGAACATCGCAATGGATTTTGTTACAGCCTTGCCTCAAAATAATAAAGGGCAAGATGTTATCTGGGTTATCATTGACAGACTTACAAAGTCTACACACTTTTTGCCAATAAAGTTCACGGATAACCCCGCCAAGCTTGCCGAACTATATGAAAGAGAGATTGTACGCCTCCATGGCATACCACTCAAGATCGTCTCTGATCGAGACCCTCGATTCACATCAAAGCTTTGGCAAAGGTTCCAGAGTAGAATGGGCTCTAAGATCACCATAAGCACAGCCTTTCACCCTCAGACTGATGGGCAGTCAGAGCGTCTTATCCAAATCTTGGAAGACAAGTTACGGTGTTGCATTTTGGACTTTCATGATGGATTGAAAAGGTACTTACATTTAGCTGAGTTTGCATTCAACAACAGCTACCAAACTAGTATCGACATGGCACCGTACGAGGCTCTCTATGGTCGCCCTTGAAGATATCTGGTATGCTAGTTAGATATGGCAGATTGACAGCAGTTGGGGCCTGAACTAGTTCAAGTGACTTCTCAGAAGATCACACTAGTAAATGAGCGACTTCGTGTTGCACAAAGTCGACAAAAGAGCTATGCTGACAAGCAGAGGAAGCCTCTAGAATTTTATAAGGGGGACTTGGTTTTTCTAAAAGTTCAGCCCACAAGAGGTGCCAAACACTTTGGGATCAAAGGAAAGCTCTCCCCACGGTATATCGGTCCATTTCAAATCATTGAATGTATTGGAAAACTTGCTTATCGTTTGTCCCTTCCATTGTCCATGTCTAAGATTCATGACGTTTTTCACGTATCCATGCTTCGAAGGTATCATCCTGATCCTTCGCATATCATCCCTCTGGTCAAAGTTCAGGTTGAGGAAGGGAATAGGTATCAGGAGAGAGCGATCCAAATTTTGGATAGAAAAACTCAAGAACTAAGGCGACGTAGCGTACCACTTGTGAAGGTGCTCTGCGATCACCACGGAGTAGAGGAAGCAACATGGAAACTAGAAGCAACAATTAAACATAAATACCCTGAATTGATTTCTAGTAATAACTGATGATGTGATACATTGTATTATTTCACTTATCAATAAAATGATGAAACTTTGGTTACAAATATCTTAATACATCGTTTCACTTGAATAACTATGCAGATGTCTGAAAATAATATCGATGGATATAGTGATGCACACACGCAATGGCCTCCTTGGCAACCTCTGGTGACTCATCCAGGATCTGAGTCAAGTCACAACTACTTTGCATCACCAACTCCATCGCCACACAGACAGCGATCCTTATCGCCAGAGCGTGCATGGCTTTTTCGTAACAATTTTGCCCAAAACAATCCCGTGACCTCATCTTGGCAGGATCTTCTACCAAAATTACCAGGCGGCCGAATTCGAGCAACAGCACGAAAAAGCATCCCACCGCTCAACCTCCCTTCCCTTAAACGATGCAACCAGCAAAGCCTCACACCACCATCTGTTAAGCAAAGGTTGGAATCTTCTGAGGACGAATCCGACTCCCTTTGCACTCCATGGTTTCATGATGTTGATGATTCCACCGGCCACAATGTCATTCAGAGACCTTACAGGCACTACCCTAAGCTAGCAAACGATGACGACGGTAGTGAATTTCAAGTAGATAGCCATCATGACTACTTGGACTGATTTCGAGGGCGAAATCATTTTAAGGGGGTTAGAGTGTAATACCATAGGTTTGCACAACAAAATAAAAATAAATAAATAAATAAAAATTATCACGGGTACCTGTGCGAACGTTCGGGCATGCTTTTTTTCCTATTTAAAGAACCCTTCCTCCTCCTCATTTCTCACACCAAAATCACTCCTCCTTGTGGTTTTCCTTCTCTCTTTCACTCATTTTGAGTTTTTGTCTTCTCTTTTGAGACTCTCTTTCCGAGACTCTCTGTGCGATGCAACGTGGTTCTGCCCGGGGGAAGGTGCCAGTTTTCAAAGGAGTTTTTATCTGAAGGTGGGGAACAAAACATAGGTTTGCGTGTCTTATAATTTTTATTAAAGTTTACATTCATTTATCATTTTGTCTACTATTCATTTACACTGCATTATTGCGTATAATGTTTATACTTGTCATACTTATGCATGTATATTTGGAGTTCATGTATTACACTGTTGTTATGTCGGATTAGTGGTCAATCTGGCTCAACCAGACTCAGTTTTGTCCTCAGTAACTTTAAATAGTGAACGGGAAGCAACGTGTTGCTCTAGACGATTGGTATTTAAGTAGACCTCGTGTCTCACCTCTCAACTGGAGACTGATCTGGTTGGTCTTATTTGAAAGCTATCAGCTTATACAAGTAATACTGAATGTCCTAACCTTGCACGTGGTGATACCGACCCTGATTAGGATCACCAGACGTTGCCAAATCCTGTCTAAATGTTAAGTAAAGACCGGACCAGTTCATGTATTGGCATCATACATAGCACCACCTAGGGACGTATGTGGTTTATGATTCATTGAATCGTTAGAAGCAATGCTCTCTATTCACTATATTTCTCTGGAGAAAGACGTACAATGAGAACCTGGCTACTCTTGGGGAGGGACATCTGTACATGAATCCAGAGCGTCGTTCATGAGGAAGGACGTACAATGAGAACCCAGCTACTCCTAGGGAAGGACATTTGTACGTGAACTCAGGCGATGTACAATCATCATGTAACACCTCGTAGTTTTAATGAAATACATACGGTAAATTACACGTATATCGAGATGTATGATACGCGTATGTTATACGTAGAAGCCAAATATACGCGTGTATGATACACGCGTGTATGAAATACGTGCTATATTTAAGGAATATGAGCAAATAAATAAAATTATTAAATAAAGAATATAAGTTTTATTAGTTGAATGGGTTGGTTAATTACATATGTGAATTGAGTTGAATTAAATTGATTAATAGATGGGGGAGTTGCTTTATTAAGTGAGATGAGGTGTAGGATCATTTTTTTATATAAACTTATCATCTCATCTCTAATTTAATCTAAGCTCTCATCTCACTCATTTCTAGTATGTATCTCACCCTCCAACGTGTAAAAGAGGAAGAAAAAATAAATAAAAGAAAGAGAGAAGAAAGAAGTTGTAGGAGAGAAAGAGAAAAAGAGGAACGAGAGAACGAAAGAAGGAAAGGAAATAACGGAGGGAGACCGTTGGATTCGCATCAAATCGGGACTTACGGTAAGTGATTTTCACTCTATTTCTTCGTGAAATTAATATCTAAGCTAGATATAACGATTCTAGCAGAGTAATTTTAGCTATGGGAGTTCAAAATTGAGGTTTTTACCCAACTTGGATGAAAATTTGTTCGAAAGGTGAAAAAACACTCCCTAGACTGTAGGAACCCCGAATATGTGGTTCGATTTCATTTATGTGTTCATTTGGAATTTTTATAGCCGTTGGAAGTTTGTTGGAATTTAAAGTTTAGATTGGAGATCGTTTGAATTATTTAAAACCCGATGAAACTCCAGTTTAAGGCTATAGAATGGTAGAATGCACTGTTGCGAATCCATCGATGCTAATTTCATGATTTTTGGAGACCGTTTGACAATTTTAGTAAAAATTTACATGTTTTCAATGAATAGGGACGATGTGAACAGTGACGTGAATAGTACTATGATCATATCCAGTGAATAAAATGGAATTAGAATCCAATGAAACTCCAGTTTGAGATCATAGAATCATGGAGAATTGAATTCCGGACGTTTCGATGTTAAGATCATGATTTTTGGATATGATTTGATATTTTTAGTAACTAAATTTATGATTTTGGTGAATAAAAATTCACTGTCGTGACCTTCGCAAACGTGTAAAACCTCAATAAAATACCTGTTGAAGATAGAATGAGTGATTTTACACGTGTCGATGTGGACAGAATAATTTTAGGAATGTTCTAGATTTTTAATAAAATTGATATATGTTCCAGTAGAAAAATAAACTGAGAATTAGTGAAAATATGAAATGGGAAATCTATTTTCACTGTTCTTTCTTGTGGAAATATCTAGATTGACCACAGAAACGAGATAGTAGTTTCTTCAACTGCTTATGAGTCCTAAATGGAGTTGGAATCTAAATTCACAGATATAATATTTTTCAGGTGGATCTTTATTATTAGTGATTTGAAGTGAGTTGAGAAATTGAATATGTACATAGATATGAATAAATAAAATTGAATTATCTGTTGTAACAGGTTGAGTTAGTTGGATTTATGGATTTAAATTGGAGCTGGACTCGAAAGCGACGGTGATGGTATTTAAGTTGAAAAGTCATGTACTGTGAGTATATTTTCTTGATTTTGGTTCTTGTATGGCATTTTAAATATATGAAATGTTTGAATGTAAATATGTTATGCATATATTGTTGCATTCATAAATGATTTCTTTTGAGCATTAGAGCATGTGAGACTTGCAAAGGCAAGTTGGTGTCATTTCGTTAGGAATTAGACCCGGATGAGTGTTATGCGTAACCTCATTATCAGTAGGCCTGTCCTAACAAGGATTGGACCCGGATGAGTGTTATACCGTGAGTTAGATTCTTATTGTGTTAATGTACGTGTATGCGAAGAAAATGGATTATATTTTCTTTATTTTCAAATGAATATATATCACATCCTACATATATATATTATCACATAGATGGTTGTAAGGAAACATGAATTATGATTTGATATCTTGTGATGATGAAATGAGGTGATCATGTATATTTATCAGGTGAGAATTTGATGTGTGAATGAATGGAATGATTATATATATATCTATATTGGATTTGATTTGTGATATATCAGGAAAAAAATGTGAATTGTCCATTTTATGATGAGGTGCTGTCAAAATTTCTAAAAATTTTGGGAATTATTGTGAATGTTTGTTGAGGCTGACAGTGTATTGTATACTGTATATGGGTATGTACAGTGTATAATACATTGTGCCGGTCATGACGTCAGCCTACGTCAGTGGCGTCAGTGGCGTCAGGGGTGTCGTGACACGTCAAACCAATACAAGACGGTGTCATGCATACATACATGTTGGATTGATTATGATGCTCTGATGTGTATTTAAGATATTTGATTATGAAGTTTGCTTTATTAATTGTTATCTTCACGGACTATTTTACCCACTGAGCATGTAGCTCACCCCATTGTTATCTAATTTTTCACAGGAGATTAGGGTGGACTGGGTGCAGGTTTTTGGGCTCACATTTTGTACCCTTTGTATTATTCATTGGGGATTTTTGGGAGAATGTTCCCTTAACTATTTCATGTACAAATATATTCTGAAATTAATGAAAACAGACTTGTACTTAATCGTGTTTCCGCGCACGAAGTTATTATTAAAATGCATTCGTGCCCCGTCAGTGAGTTTCCCGCCGGTTGAGGCGCGTCCGAATGGGGTGTGACACTTGCTAGATTCCAGTAATACATCAGTTTATCAATAGGCAATTTGTTCAACAAGGGAACAAACTCCAAGAAAAAATGAACAATAACTTTAAATGATTTCTTGCAGGATTTCTCAGCCACTATAGTAACAAAAAAACATGCACAGCATTCAATCGAGAAATCGAAATAATATTACCTCGAAACAAACCAGAAATGAGATATGAGATAAAGCTCAATACGATGAACAACTTTTGTTAAATAATCAATACCAGAATCTCAGTTCATCAGCATGTAATTTCAGATCTTTAATGGAGGCTGCCTCTAGTTGCTGAGAAAATAATTTCAGAGAGATAATAAAAGTTCTTGGTGTTTAAAATAAAAGGTAATGATTGTTTTTATAGCAAACCAAGTTTCATAACCCTAAACCTATTTTGAATGGCTAGGATTAGAAGTTTTAATCTTGCATTAGTGAAATCAAAGGCTTATAATGGTTGCTTAAGTTTAAAACTCGAAAAAAGAGCAAATATGGAAAATTCAAGCTGGAGTGCATTTCAAAAACCCGGAGTGCGTTTTAGGACACCCGAGAGAAATCAGCACATTTTCATATACTGGCTGAAATGCGTTTCACTGAACTTGAAACGCATGTCACGAGACCTAAGACAAAAATAACTGATTTTTATCAACTCAGCTGGAACACGTTTTATTGAACCTGAAACGTGTTTCAATGAGCCCGAGGCAAAAACACAATAAACAAGTGTAAAATGGCTGGAACACGTTTCACTGAACCTGAAACACGTTTCACCAGACCCGAGAGATAGGCACACTCTTTCCCTTATACCTGAAACACGTTTCTCCTTGCTGGAGTGCGTTTCAGCTTATTTGAGGCTAGTGAGGCATGTTTTTACCATCGGAGTGCGTTCCACAAAGTGCGAAAGCATTCCACGGGTTCTTGGGAAACATATACATGTCAGTCAAGAATACCATTCTTAAACATGTTTAAGTTTTGTGATCGATAAAACAATGAAAACTACTCGGAACACAATCAACTAGATTCAAAGTTAAAATATCATGGAGTGAGTTTTTGAAGATAATCAAACATAGGATATTCACTTTCAAAATCATGCGATATGATAACTGTAATGAGGAAGCAATTATGATCATGATCGAATGAATGAATAATCGAATAGTTATAAATCCAAGTAGTTGAAAAACCAAATATGATAGGTCTCGAGTAAAATCGGTCAAACATAAGTGGGTGATCAATCAAGAGAGAAACTTACAACCTAAGAAGATCTAAAGCAACATTCAACATAAAAAGAATATTACAATCCATTTGTTTTGATCTCTGGTTGACTTCAGTTTGACTTTAACTTGTCATTGACTTTAGCTGACTTGCATTGCTTGCACATTAGAGTTCCTCGGTAGTTGTACTTCAGGTTTTGCTTTCGGAACTACTATGAGATGGATGTGTTGTTTCTGTTCCTGACTTTAAGACTTATAACATGTTAATCTGAAACATGCTCAACACATAAGTTAGATAACATGAAATAATGTTTGGAATCATCAAAAGTGCAACAGGTGAGGGCCATTAAGCCAACACATCCATCAAATAGAATACAAAATACAAAGTACAATATACCAAAGTATGTCCACACATACACAACTCCCCCTAACTCTATGGACCCGTGTAGATAATATTTGAAACATCAAAATAGGGGAACCTCACTGTGAACGATTGGGTCGCATATGGAGATCTCTGAGCACCTTGACAATCGTCACGCAAGGTGAAGATGGCGTAGAAGGCGTAGAAGAGGGCGGAGTAGGTGCAGCAGGAGTTGTAGGAATCGTAGGAGGTGCAGCAGTAGACAAGTGAACCACAAGACGGGACGGAAAGGTCTCCATATTATTATCATCATTAGGCGCACAAGGGGCGATAGTAATATTTACATCGGGATCCAAATATGCAACCTCTTCACGATTGAACTCAAATGAGGACTTGGTTCATCAGAGATATCAATAGGAGCATACGGAGGACGCTCTGTCGTAGTTCGAGGTCATGTAAATGCAAGAGCTGATAGAGTCGGAGGAGCCAGAGGAAACTCCATACCGGGACGTCTTAACAAAGTCGAAACCATACCAAATCGTCTCATGTGGCCAAGGAAGAACCATATCGAAGATGTGAGATGAATGGACATAATCTTGAACAGACGCTCCAGAAAAGTAACATTGGCCTCAACTCGATCCGCCGTGAGAGACACCAAAGTAGAAAGGCTTGAAACCTGAGTAGTCAAGGTGGTATGCTAGCATCTACGACCGTGACATGTGAGGAAGCCACATTGATCGCTGCTCGAAGCGATCGTTCTATGGTCTCAACCTCCTTCATCAGTGTAGACAACTGGCTCGAAGAATAGGGAGCGGATGCAGGTGTTGGGGCTAGTGCAGTAGGAGGAGCATCAGCAAAACAAAGAGAAGCCTCTAAGGCAGGAGCAAGTGTACTCGAAGAACGCAATTGTAACACCCCGTAATTTTAATTAAATATATACGTTGAAGCACACGTATATCAAGATGTATAATACACGTATAAGTACATTTAAAGTCATGTGTACATGTGTCAAATGAACTTGAAAATGTCAAAAGTGAGTTTGGAATGTGATTTTACATAGAACTCGATTTACAACACTTGTATGTCTCATGTGGATTGCGTGTATAGAAGAAGAGGAGGAATGAAGTAAGAAAAAAATAAAATAAAAATACACAACTGTTCATTTGCGGGTACTGTTCATCGAACAGTACCATAAACAGTACTCATATGGAAAGAAGACAAAAAAAATAAAAATAAAATTTAACATAAGGAAAGAAGTTGCAGAGAACGGAAGAACGAAAGAATGAGCAGAAAGAAAAAGAAAACGATGGATTCATGGCCAAATCTGACGTGCCGGTAAGCTATTTTTGCTATTTTTCGTCGTGAAATTGATCTTTAACTAGTGTGTAACGATTCTAGAGGAGTAATTTTTACTGTGGGAGCCGGTTTACGGCGTTTTCAAAAATTGGGGTTTTGACCCAACGTGAATGAAAATCCGCTAAGAAGGTTGGAAAACACTCCCTAGATTGTCGAGACCCCGAATATGTGGTTAGATTGAATGTATATGTTCATTTGGAACTTTTATGGCTGTTGAAAGTTAGAGTGTAAATGGGAGACCATTCCCAATGAAACTCCAGTTTAAGGCTATAGAATGGAAGGGGATCATTTCATGGAGAACCAGATGTAGCGTCCAGGTCATCATGGGGGTCATAAGGAGCAACATCAAGCTGAGAACCGATCTGAGAACCCTCAAGGGCTCTAGCATCAGACTGGGTGGCCTCAGACTCGATAGGAAGATCGTCACCCATATGAGAACTCTTAAAAGAGTTATCTTTTAGACCCACATGAAGTTTAGCCTTGGGAATCCAAAACCAGAACAAATGAGCGAGAAAGATTGAGAATATACTTTTTAAGCGCTCAAACCGCCACACCGACCATTTTAAAAAAATGGAAACAACTGTGAGGAGTGCTGATAAGTAGAGTTTTAAGAGTATTTTATGTTTTATTTTATGTCATTTTATGTTCTAGTTTAGGTATATTTGATGTTGAAGTTTTATATTATTTTATGTTAGAGTATAGATATAGTTTTATTTTGATTTGCATTTTTGTATGTTGGTTTAGGTGCATATTTTGATGAGTCTAACACTTAGTTCATGATTGATTTTTGTAGGTTTGAAGATGGTTTTGAAGTGCTATTTAATTGATGAACAAGTGTTCAAGCAAATATGAGAAGAAACAACCCAAAACCAAGGGTAAAAGTGTGCGAAAACAACATAAAAATGGAAGAAAAATGCATGTGCACTCTTGTTGGGCGCTACGGCGCCCAATAGTGGCACTGTAGTACCACAAACCATGAAGAAAAAGCCACTTTCAATGTTTTGGGCGCTGCGGCACCCACGCGTACTAAGAATCCTACATAGTTTGGGTTTTTTGCGCATATCTTGACCAATTTAACTCCGAATTGGATACGGTTTTTTTCCATTTCTTCCTAAATTTCAATACAACATTATGAGAGGGTTTTGAAGCATAACAGAGAGGAGAAAAAGTTGAAAAAAAATAGAAAAGGATACGAAGATCATGACGTTGGAGACAAAAGAGCGAATCTACGCATCTTTCGATTGGTTTTTTTGTTTTTTCTTGTTTATTTTCAATATTTTCATGGTTTCTTTTATTTTAATGATGAATTAAGTTGTTTGTCTAGAGGATAGATGGATCCTAAACTAGATACTATGTTTTAGATTTATTTTGATTATTATTAATAGATTTTCATAGTTTCTTTATATTTTTCAGCTCTTAATGCTTTTGATCTACTGGCCACAGATTGGATTTTTTTTAGATCTTGGGTTTGGCACTCAAGAGAGGGAACTGAGAATTGGATTGGAAAAAATATAACCTAGAAATATTATAGAATCGAGAAATTTATAATATTCTTTGAAGTTTTAGAAAAAATCACAAAGCGTAAAGAATTTGCATGAAGTTGGTTTTTATCGAGAGGTGAAATCAAATCATGTAAATATTTTCTAACTTGGCACTCGAGAGAGGAAGTTAGAGATTAGAGGATTTTTGACTTATAAACTAGGAAAATAAATTAATAATAAATATATATAAAAGACATAGTTGAAAGTTAGGTGAAGTTGAACCTTTAGAATTTCTCTCAATTTTAATTACTTGCTATTTCTTAGTTTTTGCTTGCATTATTATTTTTGTTTATTTCATTAATTCTTAAATTTGATCATCTAGATAAAGTTAGGGTTGGTAATTATGGTAATTACTGAGAGTTAATCGTTCATTGAGGACGATAACCCGATATTCATCGATATAATGTAACTTGACACCATACGCTTGCGGTTGATCACGTACAAGTGCGCTTCTCCTTTACAGGAAAGTGTTCTTCCTCACCTAGAAATCCACAAGGAGCACGTTCCTCCTCTGTTCTGAACCCATAACTGAATCCTATCTCAGGAGAGCGCGTTTTTCCACACTAGGAGTGAGCTCCTAGTGCCCAAACATGAATTTTTTGTCTTTTTCACCCTACAGTCCATACCTAGGGTCCCAATATTCTTACGACACTAGGACACATCCTGAAATCCCCGAAAATGGCAATATATCAATACAAACGTACGTATACGCACATAAATACATTTGACAATACGTACAAGTCAACGAAAGGGTTTGACCAAGGTACGGGATGTTACAAGTACGAATTGGACTATACATATTATAAAGTGTATTATCTAATCCATTCAAAATATGATTTTTCATAAGAAATCAAAATGTCTCCATGTTTGTACTACAACAACACTATGCTTGCCAGTCTCATCTATTTTCAGTTCTAGTTCATCTTTACTGAGCACCTTGACCAGATTGAGAGTAGTCAGATAACACTGCATCTTCTGTTGCGACTTTTTGAAGTTTGTTCGAGTGAACTTCTCTGGCATCTTAGGTTTTACAAATGTAGTGGATGGAGTAGAGGTTGATGCCATATCTCAAAATTGTCTTAAGATTTTTATTTATAATAGCTATCTCCACGGACTATATTGCTCTTAATTTAATCAACTAGGCGAGCCCCAGGTTGAGTGGTGGAGTCAAATGCACTATGCAAGGTCTTATTTAAGAACTACTCTTCTAGAGAAGCAAGGTTGCCTCTTGTTCACTGTTAAGAGTTACTTAGGACAAAACTCATCTAGTTTAGACTAAATCTAAATACGAAAATTGTAAATCGAGGCTAAAGTTTAACTCTATGTCTTTAAGACAATTTTGTTATGCATTGATGCTTACGGTATATGACAATTATCTTCTAGAATACAACAATCTCATCTTATGATAATAGCATTTCAAATCACAAAGAATGTGAACCAATTAATGGTCAATACTCTTTCTTAAATAGTTAGAAATAATGAGAAAATATGAAAGAAGAGGAAATTGTCAATATTCAGAAATTTTTGAATGATAACCCAAATAGTGTCCTGCCCTTTGTTATTTCGGGGTAGGGCAGTGACGAAGTCCATTCATTACGATGTCGTCCCACTTCCATTCCTCAATTGATAAAGGTTGTAGGAGTTCGAAAGAGAGTCGACATTCCTCCTTTACTTGTTGACAAGAGAGATACTTGGCAACAAAACCGGCAATAACCTTCTTCATTCTTGAGAATCAAAATTGTCGCTTGACATCCTTATATATTTTATCAACTCTGGGATGCATTACAAACTTAGAACAGTGCATCTCAATGAGCACTTCTCTTCACAGTGCACGATCATTGGGAACGCATAGTCGTTTCTTATAGAATATTGCTCCCGCATTAGATACTAATGCTGAAGGTCTTGTCCTTTTCAAAGGAGCTCTCATTTTTCATCACTTGAGGGTCGTTGGTTTGTGTTGCTAAGACTTTTTGGATGAGTTCCGAGTTGGCAGTGAGATGAGCAAGTCGTGGGGTGCTTACTTCCTCAATGAGTTGCAGTTATATTGCTCAATCTCAATAGCCAACTTACTTGGTTTTGCTCGGATATAAGGCTTCTAATACACCTTTTGTTGTGTGTTAAAAAGGAGTGCTAAAATTCGTTGGAATAGGAATAGCAAAACCTTCTGTATATATATATATATATATTCAAAACTGACTTAAATAGGAATATGGTATGATGATATTTTTCGATGCATGTGAAACTGAAAACTGCGTGTGGCCGTAGGATTACTCAATTTTTTTGGATTTTTGAGTCATAATTGAGTTTTGGAGCTCCAAAATTTCGATGCTACACATATTTCAACAGGAATAAAGGAGGGAAAACGGAGATACACCTGCTGCGCAAAGCCCAAGTTGCCTGCTACCGATATACTGTCACGTGCGAAGCGCACATTCATAGATATGAAAACCAGTGAATCACGTTCGCTCTCTCTTCTTTTTTTAAGTCCTTTATTCTTTAAAAAAAAATATATATATATATATATATATATTCATCTTGTTGTTTTACATGTGCCATTTTTGTCTCGGGTATTCCGTACATTCTCTTGCTGATGAACACGTGGAACCTTTCTAATTGGTGGTTCGTTTCGTACACTACAAATTGGGCAGTCGACATGGATCACGTCACACGCATAATATATTCTTCCACAATTGAGTCTGGTTGCGAAGAATCTTAATAATAAAATTGAGTGGGAGATAAAAGAGAAATGATAGAGTCATTTTGGTATTGAATAAATAAATTGCTTTAACTAACATTCCTTTGGTTTACATGACTTAGTATTTATTTTTTTTAACTAAAATTATGGGTTTAAAAATTTTGTTGTGTATAGAGCTATTATTTATTAAAAAAATTATATACCTTTGTAATTTAATCTGAATCGAATTCATATGAATTAGTCTTGTTGTAAAAGAAGAAGATGATACCACTTAACGGTAAAATAAATAATAAAAAAGGTTATACAAAAAATTATTTAAGTAATTAGTTTATAATATATTCTACTTCAATAATAAAGAAGATAATGTGAGTGGAATTTGAAAACTCTGATAGAAAAGAGTTAATTTTTGTTTTTTTACACGATAAAATGAATCAAGTTGTTTAAGAGTAAGGATGAGCGTAGGGACGAGCAATTGAGCATAGTTAAAAGTAAAAAGTTTAATGTTATGAATAAAAAAAAAGAAGAATAGAATTGAAAATATGGAAATCAAATTAAAAAGTCTACCATGTAGGGTCATGTATGTGTAAAACAGAAAATTAGTTAATACAAAAATACTATTATTCTATTGATTATAAAAAAATTAAAATTAAATAAGATAAACTTTTAAAAAATATATTTGGTAGAAAAAGGCTTTATATTCTTGCAGTAAAGATTTTTATTTTAAATAAAGAAGACAGTTTTACTGTCAAAGAGAATAACTCAGCTGAAGAAGGTCAACCTGTCGACTAGTCTTAGACAGTTAGTTCTAGTCGACTTTCCCAAATCAAGTCGAGTGGTCTAAAACAATTGGTTATGTCTCTTATGCAAAGTCCTTTTAGAAAATTGTAGAAGTTTCTTTAATTGGTTGTAAAGGTGTAAAGTTGTTAAGTTAGCTATCTTGGTTGTTATGGAGTTGTACAGGTGTCATAAGATGATTGACTAGAGACTATTATAAATAGTCCTTCTCTTGTAACAGATTGTTAATGGAAAATCTCTCTCTGATTCTTTAAACTCCATTGATGTTTTTTGAGCAATTGCTCAATCTTTCTTCTTGATTTTGTTTCAATCTTTCTTTTCTTCTCTTCTCATCTATCCCCGTATTGAAGCTAATATGGTATCAGAGCAGGGAAATTCCATGACTTTTGCTCCAGATAGAGGAGGTTTTGAAGCTAGACTGTGATCTAGCAATGGCGCATCTAAGTTTCTAACACCAATGAAGCTTGAGCTTACGGTAAAGCTCAATCACAACAACTATTTGTTGTGGAGGTAGGAAGTTCATGCTGCCATTAGAGGAAATCAGTTGTCCTCTTTCATTGATCCAACTATTTCTCCACCTGATCGACTGGATTCAAATGGAGTAGTGAGTGAAGTGTTCTTGGATTGGGAACAACGGGATTAGATCTTGTTGTGTTGGATACTTTCTTCGATTAATCAGGAACTTCTACCTGAGCTGGTTGGTTGTGTCACAACATGTGATTCTTGGACAACTATTGAGCAATTATTTGCCTCTCAGTCTAAGGCAAACATTACGCAGTTGAAACTGCAATTATAGACATTGAAGAAGACGGATCTTCAATAACTGAATATCTCATGAAAAAGAAAAGTGTGATAGATGTTTTAGCTTTCACTTGCTATAAGATGATTGAGGAAGATAAGATAATGGTTGTGTTTGGTGGTCTTGGACCAAAGCATGACAATTTTATCATTCTTATTACGTCGATGTTGAGCAACTATACAATGCCAAAGATCACATTTTTGTTATTAACTCATGAAGCTTGAATTGCACAGCATACACATAGTGTTGTTTTGAGTGTGAATCTTGCTACCAACAAGAAAGGTAATGGTAACAATCAAGGAAGCTTTCCCAACAACTCTGGTGGAAGGTCTGGGAATCAAGGTGTTGCTCGTGGTAAAGGACAAAACATAAACTTTGGCAACAACAAACAACCATGTCAAATATGTCACAAGACCGAGCATGGTGCATTGCAATGTTACTATCGATTAGATCAATCTTTTCAGCCTTATAATATGATCTGCAGCAAGGATATAAAACTAACAAGAATTTGAATCAGATGACAACCATGGTCGTTGGACTCGAATCTGCGGTTGATTCGATGTGGTTTCAAGACAGTGGAGCGACGGATCAATGCACCTCTGATAGCAGTAATCTCTTGAACAAGATAGATTATCATGGAAAATAGAATATATATGTTGGGAATGGCACAGTTTGACCATTTCTTCCATTGGATCTGTGACGCCCCGAAATATTCTCTACTTGGCACATAGCCCATTTGTATGGATGCCCAACTCTATGGCCCATAATTGATGAAAATACTTGTATATGTGTTATGTTATGTTCATGTATGTGTATGACTTGTAGACCTTGTGTATAATGTGTGTCGCTTAGTCAATGAGTAAGTGTACTTGTTTTGCGTGCTTCATGTATTTCAAGGTAGTTTTATGATGTACGAAGGGTGTGCGAAGTATCGAATAAGATTGGTGGGCCTTAATGTGCGAAACGAGTGTTTCTGCCTGAAACAGCCAGGAGGAAACTCGTATCCTCTTTAGGAAACGCGTTTCAATGAAAACTTGTCACGGTTGGGGAAGCTTAAGGGCAGAAACACATTTTCTCTTTAGGAAATGCATTTCCTTGCCCAGAATGATTTTTTTTAAATGAACCGTGGACCCCACAAAACGCAAATACACCCAAACTCTCGCCATGTTCATTGTCTTGGCAGAGAGGAAGAGGATAGAAAGAGGGGAGAAAGAGGTTTACTAGCATGATTGTAAGCTTTTGAATGGTATTAGTTTCATGATATGTTGATGTTTTTGGGATGACCTAGACTTGAATGGGTTTCACTGCTTGATTTTATGAACCCAAGAGCTAAACGGAATCCAAGGGTGAAAGTTTCCTCAATTTCTAACCTGAAATTGGTGGCGTTCCTTTGTAGAAACCTAACCCTAGAACTTTGACCTTGAGTTGTCCAATAGTTGTGCATGTGAACTATGTGGGTTTAGATGGCACGCTTAATTGTTTCATGTTGCTAATTCGAGGAATTTCATGGTTGAACATGTGGGTTAGTACAATTTTGCCAATTTGCCCTAATGTTGAAAGTTCCCAAATTTTGGGGCTTTTGATGGGGTTGAGCTTAAATTGTGTAATTGAGGTGGGTTATGACCAAATTGATATGAATTGGGTTGATTGGTGTTGAAATTGACCTATATTGATCATGTGTTGGCCTAGGCCTAGAAATTGGGTTAATCTCATATTTGGACATGGTTGATGTCTAATGGTTGTATATTGATAATTATGGTTGAATGAATGTGTTATGATTGGGAATTGATCATTGAAGGCCTATGGCATGAGAATGGAGACTCGTGATAGGACTTAGATGTGTATGGGCTTATTGGTTATGGATATGATCATTAGTAGTGTATTTATCTATGGTTGATCATAATAATTAATATGTGATAAGTTGTTTTCTAATCATCTATTTCATAGGGTTATTGGTGTTAATTATGTATATTAGGACAATTTTATAGTTGATCTACTCACTATTAACTTTATTTTGTAGGTCAACAAGCAAGGTTACAAGTGAAATCAAGTTTAGAAGTGGTGGTGCAAAACTAGTACGTGGAGGCCTAGGCTTGGAAAATTGGAAACCTAGGCCCCAGGAGCTCGAGTTCTACTAGGACTGGTATTTCCTTTGTGCAATTTTAGGGTTTCTCTTTCCTTTTTGTTGCACTATTATAAATAGAAGTTAGGAGTTTTAGAGAGGATTATTCATAAAGAGAAAACGCAATTGAAGCATTGGAAGCAAAGGAAAACTACATCGAAGCAATGGGAAGAAGCTAGATCTAGATTTGGTTAATTCGCTAGTTTAATCTTCTTTTTTTTCCTTTTTTCCTTTGTATTTAATTTCTTTTCCTTTTTATGATGTTGAACCGATTTGATTTTAAGATTTTAGAAATAGTTATGGAGTATTTTTCTTTTCTAGGGTTTCAATTGAAACTCATATGGATATTGTATTTCATGTATGATGTTAGATTTTAATTAATTTTTTTAGAGTTGTTTATTTTAATCCGTTCTTATTGTTTCTAATTAATTGGCCACTAATTACATGATTTGTTGAATTTTTGTGATCTTGAAAAAGGAATTTTAGATTTAGACTTGATTAAAATAACACATGATAAAAAAGGGCGAAAGCTATTGAGTTCATGTGAGATAGAAATATACTTATGTGACATGTGTAATCATTGAAGAGCACAATATTAATGAATCTTGTTTTAATTTAAATTTCATAGAAATATAGAGATTTAATTAGACAAAATATTTTTACATAACCATTAGAAGAGGCTTGTAAATAATTTAGACTCTTGGTTAACAACTCAAATTAATTAATTTATAAAAAAATAATAATAAACAATTAAATCCAAGTGACGTGTGAGGGAAAATTGTAAATCTAGGCTTTGAAATATTTGATTTATTGAATTTTAAATTTATTTAGTGCAATTTATTTTTTATTATTATTTATTTTATTTGTTTCATATTAATTTTAATATTTGTTTAGATAAGATTAGGTTGAAATAACTTTAATATTTAACTAGAAATTAGTTACAAATCTTTGTGGGAACGATACTCTACTTTTTACTTTATTACTTGTTAAGATATTGTACACTTGCAATAATTCCACAACAATATGTGTACACATGAATATGGTTTACAGGATTTTAATTTGGATTTGTGTGGTTGGACCGCGTGTGTGGTAGTTGCCCTCACGTGGCATGGTTGTGAGTAGTTATTCTTTACGTCGTCATATTCAATTATATGTATGTAGGAAATCATGGAATGTTTTATTATCAATTTGCATGTGTAAAACCCTATGGGTTAGTATGCCCTGATTTTCTAAAAGGTTTGTGCTAGATAAACACTGCGTAGGTTGGGATCGCTTTTTTCAAGAGAACCCCCTACAGACGGTAGAGCCAAGCTAAACACTCTAGAAGCATGGTAGGATCTTCCATAGGAGGAGTTTTAGATGGATGATAATAGTATACCCCAAAGGTTGCAAGGTATCTAATACCTCGCCAAGGAGGTGGATAAATGATCTAAATGTGAAAGTTATACCCCAACATGGGAGGACCAATTTATAGGTCTATATAGTAGAGGGATGGATTGAAATGTGGAAATGTGAATGGTTTTAATATGCGTGATGATATATGGATACTTGTTACATTATGTACTATATGTTTCATATACTCATGAGCATCATTCGTGCATACATGGATTTACATTAATGTATAATTGATGACATATTTGAACACTATTCACTGGGTAGAGTTGGCTCACTTTCTCACTTTCCTTTCAGGTCATTCAAATAAAGGAAAATGAGTTGTGATTGCTTGAGAGCTTAGCCACTGCGGAGCTAGGACATTTTGGATGTGAGTGTGGCGAGGATATTTGTATATGATGTTGATGATTGTATTTTCATATGTATAGTTTTTGTATATTTTGATACATATGTATATTTACCACACGTAGCTCATATGTGTAGTTTAACTGGTGAGGATAATTGTATGACACTTTATGGTGGTGGCCATGTGGCCTTGAACTTGAGATGATGGGTCTTGTATGATGACCCTAGATATGGATGGACTATGTATATATGATGATGACTATCTTGCTTATATTTTGGAGATCATTACTTTGTGTTGTTTATGGATCATGTTGGATATGTACTTGTGGATATTAGGAATTGTTACAGGTACCCACTGGTGATGGTATTGTGTTTAGGTTGAGGCTTGTAAGGTCCCAATCATTTCACTGATGGAATGGGATGGTTGGGGCCGCCTACGTCGAGCGTCCCACCCCAGTATTCTACACGTTGTCCCGCGGGGGATAGTTGTCTGGGGTGTAGGGTCTCCACAAGATTCCACTTTGCACAACGTGATAGAAATCTTTTCTTCCTTTGTAATATTCTTCATATACCTCAAATCACCAAAAATTTGTTCAGCGTTTCTAAGTTTGATAAAGATAACAAAGTATTCTTCGAGTTTCACCCCAATTTTTGTCTTGTGAAGGATCAACTTGCGAAGAAGGTTCTTCTTCAAGGGGAATGATCTTTACTCCTTCCATCTACCACTTCAATCCACCAAGTTTGTTGCTAAAAGTGTGATCTCCACAGTCTCAGGTTCTTCCTGTCCATATTTGCACTCAAAGTGCTCTGGATCTCTTAATTTTGTCTTGTCTTGTACATTACCTAGTGTTGTAACTAGTAGTGGTATTTCTCAAGCTTTTTCTGTTGAAACATATATTCCTGTTGTTTCTAATAATAGTTGTCCTGATATGCATAACACTTTGTTACTTTGGCATATGAGATTAGGCCATCCTTTTACTATTATTGTCCAAGATGTTCATGATAAATGCAAGATCAAGTTCCCCAAATCTTCTTCTTATTTTTGTCATGCTTGCAAATTGAGTAAATTACACAAGCTACCTTTCAATCTGCCTTCAACAATTTATAAAAACATCTCTTAAGTTAGTAGTAGTTGATGTTTGGGGACCTACCCCTCTTTATTCTTCCAATGGATATAAATAATATGTGAGTTTCTTAGATGCAATCTCTCGGTATACTTGGTTGTTTCCTCTTTAGACCAAAAATGAGTCGTATGACGTGTTTATGAAATTTAAGGCTCAAGTTGAACTTTATTTTTCTAGGAAGATTAAGGTGTTACAAACAGATAATAGTGGGGAGTTTATTGCCCTGGCTCCTCTTCTTGCCTCAACTGGCATACAATTTTGACATAGTTGCCCCTATACACATGAGCAGAATGGCCTCATTAAAAGAAAACACAGACATATAGTTGAGATAGGACTTAATAAGTTGTTTTCTAACTAGTTATTTTGTAGGGTTATTAGTTAAAATTGAGTACATTAGGACTATTTTATGGTTTATCTATTCATTATTGGCTTTATTTTGTAGGGTTAAAAGCTACGATGCAAGTGGATGAAAGTTTGGAAGTGCTGGTGAAAACCAGTCCGTAGAGGCCTAGGCTTGAAATATGGAGGCCGGGGCTTTAGGAAAAAGAAAAACAAGGTGATGATTTCCAGCACGAGGAAGTCAGGGCGCCCAAAGTGGAAGCCGGGGCGTCGGGAGTTGTAGTCCTATTAGGACTGGTATTTCCTTTGTGGGATTTTAGTGGTTTTTCTTTCATTTTTGTTGAGCCATTATAAATAGAAGTTAGGGAGTTTTAAAGAGGATAATTCATGAAGAGAGGAAGCAATTGAAGCATTGAAAACGAAGGAAAATCACGTTGGAGATACGCGAAGAAGCTGGATTCAAATTTGGTGGATTTGTGCTAGTTTATACTTTTCTCCCTTCTTTCTTTTGTATTTGATTTTCGTATTTTCATGATGTTGGACTTATTGGATTTGAAGTTCTTAGAAGTAGTCATGGGCTAAATTTTTTGTCTAGGGTTACAATTGAATCACATATGGATATTGGATTTCATGTTTGATTTCAGATTTTAATTTATTATTTGGGGTTGTTTATTTTAATCTATTCTTATTGTTTTTAATTAATTGGCCACTAATTAAATGATTTGTTGAATTTATATGATCTTGGCAAAGTGAGTTTAGATTTAGATATGATTAAAATAACATATGATCAAAAGGGTGAAAACTACTGAGTTCATGTGAGATAAAAATATACTCGTGTGACATGTGTAATCATTAAAGAGCATGATCTTAATGAATTTTGTTTTAATTTAAATTTCATAGAAATATAGAGATTTAATTAATCAAGGTATTTTTGCTTGACCATCGAAATAGGCTTGTAGATAAAATTAGGCTCCTGTTAACAACTTTAATTAATTAATTAATTGAAAAAATAGTTAGATGAATTCAATTGAAATATGAGAGAATATTGTAATTCTAAGTTTCCATATTTTGATTAATTTTGATTTATTTTAAGTAGAAGTTAGATTTAATTTTATTGCGTAGATTATAGTGAATTTTAATCAGTGTTTAGATAAGATTATGGTGAAATAATTTTGTAATTAACAAAAGAATTCAGTAGCAAATCTCTATGGGAACGATACTCTACTCTTCACTTTATTACTTGTTTACGATATTGTGCACTTGTAATTATTTCACAACAACTAAGTCTTCTTGCTCAAGCTTTGATGCCACTCAAATTTTGTGATGATGTTTTCCTTACAGCAGCCTATCTCATTAACAAAATGCTTGCTTGTGTGGGAGAGATCCTTATTACACTACTTTAAGAGTGTTTTGGATGTCATGTTTATCCCTATTTACGACCTTTCAACACTCATAAACTTAAGTACAGGAGCAGTCCTTGCACGTTTCTGGGATACAGTTTGCAACACAAAGGGTATAAGTGTTTGCGAGATGATGGGAAGGTCTTTGTAGTCAAGAATGATGTGTTTCAGGAACATGTGTTTCCTTTTGCCACAATTAATAAATCATCCTCCTCTGGGTTAGTTTCTTATGTTTTTGTGCCTTTGTTTTCCCCTTTAGTGTCCAGTGTCAACTGCCATCTAATTATTCAAACTAATTTGTCAATGTTAATTCTTCACAATCATTAGATTCACAGGTACAAAAACTGCAAGCACTTATAGATTTTGCTTAGCAAATGACTTCTTCAAATCATGGTTCGTTTTCTTCAATACCTGATGTTTTTGCTCGTGTTGAACCCAGTGTGGTCCTACTACATCTAATATTGGACAACCTATACTTAATATGCATCCTATGACTACTAGATCCAAGGCTATTGTTTTCAAGCCAAAAGTATGGCTTGCTCATCTTGATGATCATGAGTCTGACTCTTATAAAGAGGCTTTAACTCATCCTAAGTGGTTTCAAGCTATGAGAGATGAATTTCAAGCATTGCAACATAACAATACTTGGAGTTTAACAAGAGTACCCGCAGTAGGAAAATCATTGGGTGCAAGTAGGTGTTTAAGATAAAGAGAAATCCAAGATGGAACTATTCTCAAGTACAAGGCAAGGTTGGTTGCAAAAGGCTTTCACCAAGTTGAGGGGTTTAATTTTTTTGAGACATTCAGTCTGGTAGTTAAGCCTTCTACTATTAGGATTATTCTATTTATAGCAGTCACTAAAGGGTGGTCCTTGAGACAGTTAGATGTCAACAATGCTTTCTTAAACTAATGACGAGCTTGAAGAAGAAATTTACATGTTGCACCCTCCTGGTTTTGAGCATTCTGAGCATCCACAATTGGTTTGCAAGCTGCACAAGGCCTTTTATGGTCTCAACCAAGCTCCTCGAGCTTGGTTTGAGAAATTTCGATTGGCTCTTACCCAGTTTCGTTTTGTTGCTTGCAAATCTAATCAATCTTTATTTTGTGGATACACTTCTCATCATGTCACTTATGCATTAGTGTATGTGGATGATATTGTCATTGCTGGTGATAATTCTCAAGTTATTGACAGTTTGGTGTTACAGCTTAACAAGTGTTTTTCCCTCAAGGACCTTGGGCCTCTTCATTGTTTTTTGGGTATTAAAGTTACACATACACCTGGTGGACTACATCTCTCTCAAGCAATGTATGTTCAAGATTTGTTGTTTCGCACCAAGATAACTGATGCAAAGCCTTATCCATCTCCTATGGTCTCTAATGTTGGTCGTTCTCTTTCAACCTATGCAGGTGATCCTCTACCAGATGCATTGGAATATAGGTCTGTTGTGGGTGCCCTTCAATACCTCACAATCACCAGACCAAACATTGCCTACTATGTGAATAAAGTTTGTCAATTCATGCAACATCCTCTGACGGACCATTGGAAAGCTATGAAGAGGATCTTGAGTTTACTAAATCTGCATCCTCTTCTCCCAATCTGAATATTGTGGCTACTCTGATGCTGACTAGGCATCAAACCCAGATGATCGAAAATCCACCTCAGGCATGTGTGTGTGTGTGTTTCTTGGTTCCAATATGGTTACTTGGAGTGCAAAAAAAGCAACGCACAATCTCAAGGTCCTCAACTAAAGTTGAATACCAAAGTCTTGCCACTCTTGTAGTTGACATTACTTGGATGCAATCACTTTTGCATGAGTTACATATTCCACAGCCAGTTCTTTCCGTCATTTGGTGTGATAATCAAAGCACCATTAATTGGACCTTTACTTTGTTAGAGACAAGGTGGTTGAATCAAAACTAATTGTTGATCATGTTCCTTCTTTTGCTCAAGTGGTTGATGTGTTTACCAAAGCTCTCTCTACTCCAAGTTTTCTTTTATTGTATGACAAGCTTACTGTGAAAGTCTCCCACTTAGCTTGAGGGGTGACGTTAGAGAGAATAACTCAACTGAAGAAGGTCAACCAGTATACTGCTCCAGATCAAGTCATCTGGTCTGAGAGAACTAGCTCCAGTCGACTGTCGCAAATTGAGTCGATTGGTCTGAAACAATTGGTTATTTTGGTCTGTTATGTAAAATCCTTCTAGAAGACTGTGGAAGTTTCTTTAATTTGTTGTACAGGTGTAAAGTCATTAAGTTAGTTATCTTGGTTGTTATGGGGTTGTACAGGTGTCATAAGATGATTGGTCAAAGACTATTATAAATAGTCCTTCTCTTGTAACAGATTGTTAATGAAAAATATCTCTTTGATTCTTTAAACTCCATTGATGGTGTTCTGAGTAGTTGCTCAGTCTTTCTTCTTGATTATGTTTCAATCTTTCTTCTCTTCTCTTTCCATGTATCCCTGTATAAAAGCTAGTATTTACGTTTTTAATTTTATTAAAATTTTACAATTTTCCACATACAATGCATCTGCACGCATTTACTATATATATATATATATATATTAGAAGAGTTTTCTTCTATGTTGTCACGACAAAATCACATAGTTCGAATATTGGGTCTACCCCCATGTTGTGGTCTTTTAAATATAAAGAATTTTTTATGTTTTAGTAGGAAACCAAAGAATCTTGATACCTGTCGATCTCAAAAAAAAAATAATAATAAAGAAACTTTTATGTTTTGCACCAGCTGTTGCATCCACTAGCATTACTCAATAATTAAATTTCTCGAGTTTGTTCTAATTTGATTAACATTATAGAAGTTCAAATTTCTAAACAGAATGTTAAAAAGATTTGTTAAAAAAAAATTGTTAAAAAGAAATGAGGCGGGAAAAAATACTATTAGCACACCAGGCATCGCTTTTCTTTTAAAGAAAATTATAGGTTTTATTGTTTGTGTCCAACCTAGATTATCGACATCTACATCTACATCTACGGTAAAACCATTTTGGTTAAAGTACCAAAATAATTCTTTAAAAATAATTATTATTTTTTTACTATAAAATTACTTTTAATGTTAAGAAAGACAAAATAGCAATTTTATGTTTTTATTAATTTATCATGTTGCATTCATGTTTTTTCTATTTCTTTTTTATAGTTTTGGTAATTAAAAACTTTTCCACTCTATCTTTACAATTTCTAATTCTTTTACTTTTCAAGTGACTCATTTTTTTTTCTTAACTATATAAGCAACTTGTTCTTTACATATTCTTTTGATATCTATTTTATTTTAATCAATAAATTAAAAAAAGCACTTGCAATTTACGTGCATAAATACTAGTAAGCTCAAAGATATAAGTCCAAAAGTCTTGTGGATAGCCATTTACACCAATTAGTACAAAAATCTCAATTGCTTTAAGTCATAAGCCGTCTAAACCCTCTTAATTAAAGACCTTTTAGTAGATATATATATATATGATGAAGCATTAAATAAAAATGGTAGAACTCCTAGAACTTTATTTGTAGCACTCATATATAGCTTGGATATAAACTAACAAAACAAACTAAAAATGGTAGAACCCGGAGTAAGTGTAGTGGGCCATATAATTGATAACTTGAAACAACATGTTTGGTGAGTAGACACTAATAATGTTTAATACAACATAAAATGACATGGAAAAGAATCCAAAGCAGACAACCAAGTATGAGCATGCACCAGTACTAGAGCTCGCTAGTAGTTTCTCCAAGTGCACCCAATCAAGAGGTTTTGGTGAGAGCTTTGCACTCATCATCATCATCTGACCTCACCTACGTACCCCCTAATCCCATATGCATCATTATAATGACATTCTTAATCCCATCATAACCTCCTCATAAAACGCTCTATATATCTACCTACACTTTATACTATATACATGATGAGAATAGGTGAAGTCTATTCTACCAAAAGCTTATTTTATTTCTTTTCTTTTAAAAAATCTACTGCTTAATTATAGAAAAGATAACATAGCAACTTAATCTTTCAAATGATCATACTTGATCGATCAACTAGATGTTTTTATTTTATTTTATTTTTATTTTTCAAATTCAGTTCTTTCTATTTTGCCCCCAAGTCTTAATTCCTACCATTTTTTGCTCTTATTCTTATTTTCAACTAAAAATACATAATTATTTTTTCATGTCTTTCGGAAGAGCAAGATTTATACTTTTTCTTTTTTATTTTATTTTTAATTCAGTTCTTTCTGTTTTGCCCCCGACTCTTAATTCCTACCATTTTATGCTCTTATTCTTATTTTTTGGGAAGAGCAAGATTTATATCTTATATATATATATAACCGCAATTTTAAATGGTGAACTTAAATCTGCATCACTTTGAAAAGATTAATTAGTTTAAATAATATGAATCACACATTTACGATAAGGGATGAAATTCCTTTGTGCAGACACATTTCTGTGAATAGGCACGAAGAAAGGTCATATTAAAAATAAAGAAAATTCAAATTTATCGTAGTAGAGCCACGACACTCACTTTCCAGTGCCACGACACTTAACTCTCTAATTTTTTGTAGAAATTCCAATAAGTATAAAGCCGCGTCACTGGCTTTATAGAGTTGCGGCTGTAGAGTTGTTGGAAATTTTTACATTCAACTATATATATATATATATATATATATATATATATATGTTCCAACAACAATTAATTTCTATTTTAAAATTTTAAAATAAGAGGTTAGAGTATTTTTGTTACAAAACAACATTTTAAAAATAAGCTCTTATAAAAGTAAGCTAATTTTTTTAGTACTAAAAATTATAGATCTAAAAGAAGTAAAGTTACCAAATACTATCTTAATCTAAATGTGCATATTATTATACATGGTAGGAAAAGTGTTAATGTAACGAAACAGTAGAAACGTGAAGGTTTTTTTTTATTTGTCCATTGAGAAAAATAAAAAAAAATTGAAAACTTATTCTCATTTTCAATTTACAAACCATTTATTTATCTTCTCCTAAATTGGTATTTCATATATTTGCTCAAAATGTTAGCTAGGGCTGCAGGTATAAACAAACAAAACAGAACAAAAGACCTTTTTTAAAAAAAAAAAAAAAATTGCAATAACTCTTATCATGATAAAATATTAATTTATAGAGATTTGAAATCAAATCCACAAAAACATAGTGTTTTGTGCAAGGATCCCAAAATCAAACTTAATAATATTAGATATGTATTCTTACTCTTAAAATAAAATATCTAGCTAGTAAAAGCATGTGTCTAGAGCATTCCTCTTAGCAGATACATGCATGCAACAATGATAATATAAATAGTAATAATGCATTATTATTAAATAGGGTTAGATCTTCTGGCAACAAGTTGAAGTGTTCCAACTTCTGCACAATTAATGATGATCAGTTTAATATAATCAAATTCAATTAATTAAGCTGAAGTCAAGGGGAGAAGAAACTAAAGATATAATAACTAATAATGATGTGAAGTGGGCCATAAAGTAACAGGGGAAAAAAGAAAAGAAAAAGAAAGCTGCATTAATATAAATGTCTTCCAATATAATATATATCTTGGAAAGGAGACATGGCTGACCCCAAAATTATGACTTTGGGACACAAAAACATTCATTCTCTCCTTGACATTTGGTTGCAGTTTGACATGTGGTAGGGTTTATAAACTTTCCATCTCAAAACTTGAATCCTGTACTTCAAATGACTGATCTAAAGCTTGTCACCCAGTTAACCAGTCAATTTAGTAAATTAATTAATCATGATAACATATATATATATATTTTTTAAAACATGATTTGGGATTTAAGCAAATATATGTGATCATTAAAAAAAAAATCACCCATTATCTTCCTTTACATATCTATTTTATACATAAAAAAAAAGATATTAAACGATCCAATTTGTATGTCCCATATAAATCTTTTTCAAGAAATACTTCTAAAAAAATAATATCTTTTTGAAAAAGTTAACTTTACCCAACTTCTTCAAAAAAATAGAAAAATAATTTTCTACCTCAATTTAATTCATAGATCAACATTTGAATACAAAAATATTTTTTTATAAAGTAAAAGTAAGATTGTTTACACTATCTTTTTTATACTTAACAAAAGTAAAAACCTATTGGGTGTATAGAGTATGCCTTTTCTCTATAAAGTTATATTTTATAGAAAAAATAAAAATAAAAAATTAATGATAGAACCATTTGGGGGGATAAAGTTCAGATTGACAATAGAAAAATTACTCAACCTAATCGTTACAGCTAATATATAGGTGGAAAGCCTAACAATATATATGAAAGGTTTTTTTTGTTTCTTATGTTTTATTTATTTAGTTATTTTAGTACAACATCGTTTACATCTCATTTACGGGTTACAAAGGATCTGCCATGACCAATTAGAGACATCCATAGACTGCAAATTCAAAGGAAGCACATAGACCCAAGGCTCATAGATAAAGGTGGGACAAAGATCAAAGACATGTGGAGAGAACCAAACACAAATGAAACTTAGCCCATAACATCAAATGGGATCAAAATACACAAACACTCCCTCTCGTGAATAGGGGTGTTATCGATTCGATTTGGATCGATTTAGACCCTAAATCGCAAATCGAACTGATAGGTATTAGATTGGCATTTTGTAAACAATCCGAACTGGTATACCCTCCTAAATCGAATTGAACCGAACCGATTCGATTTTAGTTAATCGGTTTATATTTTTTAACCTGTAAAATATATTTTTTAAAATTAAAAGAAACACATTGCAAACAACATAATCATGTAATGTTATAAAAAAAAATTATTTCATCAACATATATGTCAACATATTTTGTTGCATCAATACCTACATAAACATATATAGTATAATAATACAATATAACTATGGTCGGTTTGATTCGGTTTACTATTGATTTTTAAGACCTCAACCCGCAACTTGAACCAAATTGATCGGTTTATAAATCTTCCAACCCGAAACCGAACCGAGTAAAACAAAAAAACTGAACTGAATCAATTGGTTCGGTTCTGCAGTTTGAACCAACTCATTGATACCCCTACTCTTTGTGAAGAAATTAAAGAGAAGAAGAGACAAATATCAATATTGATGACAAGGAACATGCAAATGCAAACAATGAAAGTTATGCATATATATATATATATATATATATATATATACAAGGTCTCTTATACGTAAAACCAATATTCTACTATTACTATATTAAAACTATTAAATTCAAAAGTTATAATTGTTGGGTTAAGGTCCAATAATACGCATTAAGTTACTATTAACACCACATAAGGCACGGACACACATCAAATATCAACTTCCCATGTATTAAGAAAGGAGACAAAAGAAAAGCTCCAAAACATAATACAAAAGGCGATGCCATTGGAAGGTTTGTTGGCTTGGCCGTGGCTGGTGGAAAGGAAACAACCATTACTTCCAAAACCATGGCATTAGGTGGTTGTCTCTCTCCCTCCCGGCTCCACATCCCTTTTTTCTTTGACTTTCTTTCTCCCCCCCCCCCCCCCCCCCCCCCCCCCTCCTTAATTAGTGGGACTCACGTTACCGTTATCATTCAAAATCAATATTTTATTTATTAATTTTTATTATCATTTTTCTTCGTAGCAAGTAAATTAGTTGGTACATTAGGTTTGAGAAATTTGTTTTCCAAATGGGGTTGAGATTACCAAACTGCCCCTCTGATGTAATTGAAAATTCTTCTTCATGGGTGGGTACGTGTATATTTAAATAATTTGAATGGGAATATTGGAGGGAAATTAAATAATTATTATAAGAGAGGATTGATTGTTTTGTTTTCAAATTTGTTATATATTCAAATTATTATTTCAGACAAATATAACTTGTCTTTTACGGAAGACATAAAATAAAGCTTCATATATCTGTAATGTAGAATGATGACGTATATTTGGAGTTTGTGGGAGTAGTAGTAGTAGTAGTAGTAGTAGAAGTACACGTGGTCCTTACTCCAACAACCCGTCAATACGTTTAAAATAAGATAAGAAAGCTTTCTAAAAAATCAATCAAGACAAAAATGACTATATTTCAATGTATATTATATTGAAATTAATAAGTAAATTAATTTGAGAAGGGTAAAATTATTATTATTATTATTATTTACTTAAGAATATTTTTTAAACATTGCTTATGATAACAATATGATTATATGCGATTATGTGAGGGCAAATTGAATTCCCTTCTTCTTCTTCTTCTTTTTTTTTTTTTTTTTTTATAAAAAGAAACTCATAATGTTCACTGAATGAGGAATCAAATTTAAGTAAAATGATAGACAAAACACATGTAGTTCACGAATTATTTAACAATTTGATTATTATATGATTTCAAATTAAAGCAATTAATTCGATCTCGATGTATATAATCTAATCATTAATTAATGTTTTATTTACTAGTAAAATCAACAGTACTACTATTACCATTAATTGACAATAATATTGCTATATATAGATATTAATTACTGCAATTTAAAACCATTAATTGGAAAGAAGAAATTAAAAGTAGTTTAATTGATTTATGATATGAGTTCAACTATATATGTGATCAAAAGTCACTAATAAAACAAAAAGTTGGCAAAAATATACAGACGTACCCTAGCTTTTGGGATCAATATATATATTACTAACTCTAAAAGATTAATAGGACACAATAATCAAGTGCATGGAGGAAAGTCTTCCTTAAAGCATGGTAGTTAAACCATTTATTAGAAAGTAGTACTGAATAAATGGAAAGTAATAATGAGAGTGAGCGAAGAGTTTTTTTTTTTTTTTTTTTTTTTCTCTAATAATGTGATGATATGATGTATTATCACGTCAGCTCATGTATAGATTTGAGTATATATGTTGGGTCATTTTAACACTCATCTTTTTCACTCATCTTTTTTAAATTCTCACTAAAGCCCGTTGTTTGAGTTTCCAAAACTAGTTTGATATAGGGTGTCTTCTCCAACATTTTTCCTCACTTTATTATTACATATAGTTGGTGTAAATGGCTATAAGTAGAATTAGAGCATAAAAAAGAAAGAAAGAAATATTATATATTAGAAAGATATAGAACCAATGATGAAACATCTCTATTGCTTTGTTCGCAATGACTCCCTGAAAATCAACTAAAAATAAAAATAAGAAATTGATTTTAACTTTTCTTTTATTAGTGTTTGAGTGGGACCTGAATCCTTAACCTTATAGCTCCGTTAGAGTAAATACCATGTACAATTAATGGCATAGCAAGTTAAAAATTAATTTATAATAATGGATTATTGACTTTACAATAAAAATAAAAATGACACGACAAATATAATAGATGTATGCAAAATCTAAATTAATAGTCCTTCGTTAATGGATTACAATCAGCAGAAGATGAAGTTTCAATTCAAAGTATCCTAGTATTTTTAAAGACGATTTTAATGGAAACATTACATAGGTTATTAATAAGAAAAATGATAATCAAGATCTTATTATAAAATTAAAATATATACCGGGTGGAAGACAATTGACATAAAAAAAGAATATTTTGATGAAGACTACCTTTTTTAACTTAAATTAAAATCAAAGGTTCAAACTAATAAATACCAACAAAAAGGAGTTAACTTGCCGTACGCAAAGGGAAAGATATTTATTTAGTATTTTCCTTTAATTAACTTAAGTTCAAGTATTAAGTATTAACCGTGTATTTATGGCAGTACTCACATTTAAAAAAAGCAGATAATAATAAGGATAATGCTACAAAAATATACTTTTTTAACACATATTTTTTACATGACTACTAAAAATAGTTAGATTATCTCGAATTACGTGATAATATTTTATATTATGCGTTAATTGTGTAATATAAAATATTGTTACGTGATTTAAAATAATTTAAATACTCTTACTTATAATATTAAAATATATGTGTCAAAAAAAATATGTCAATAAATTATTTTTCTAATAATAATCAACCCAGCAAACACATATAGTACTAAAAAAGAAGAAAGAATGAGGGGGAGGGGGAGAAGTGTGCAGCGCGCGTGCATGGATTGGAGAAGAAAATTTAAAAATACGTTGTAATGTGTTGTTGGTACAAAATTGTAATTTCATCACAAATGGAGAGCAAATTCATATATTTCTCCCCATCTTAATCCAGTCTGGTTTGTGTTTTATTTGTCACTCGTTTTCTTCTCTCAAATATTATTATTATTGTTATTGTATCTGTTTCCGAGCCGTTTCTGGATTTTCTTCTGTTCTCGTTTTTGCCTTTTTTATTTAATTTTAGTTTTGAAAATCTCCTGTTTTCGGATCTCAGAGCACCATGGGACCTATCTGGAAATTTGAATTTCTGATAAAGCAAACCCAAAAAAACAAACCCACCAAGCTTGCTTCTCCTTCTTCGGAAAACGCTTCAGCGTCAGCTTTTTCTCTTCAATTCCCTCTGTTGTTGCAGCTTTAATGGAAATCAACAATTACCACCATTTCTAACCCTAGTTTTCTCCGTTTTAATCTTCTCTTCCACTTCCTTTCCTTCCCACTTTCAATTTTTCTTTTTTCTCTTTTTTTTTTCCTAAATTTTGTTCTTTTTGGGATCCAATTCGGTTCAAGGTTTTCAGGAACAAGAATTGTTTTTGTTTATTTGATTTTGGGTTTTATTACGGTTGAATTTTTGTTTTTGTTTTTTTTGTTGGATTTGGGATCTGGGCAAGGTTGTTCTGGAATGATGTTGTCTTCATCAGGGTCGCCATCGCCAACAGCTCGAAGCTCGTTGGAGGAAATGCTGGAATCGATAAGAAGAAGGGACGAGAAACCTAAGGATTTGCCACCGGCATTGCCGTTTCGGCCGATTTCGAAGGCACGATTGCCGTCTGCAAGAAGATCTCTGCCTACAAACTTTAAGGTTGGAGGAGGAGGAGATGCGGCAATTTCAAGCAGTCCCAGCTGCTGTTTTCAGGATAATGTGGCTGTGGGGAAGGAAGAGAAGAAGAGGGATCATAATTGTATGAAAGAAAATGTAGAATCTGGTTTTGGGATTGGTGGTGGTAGTTTTAGGAGTAAGAAGATTTCAAAGGTAGAAAATGGGGATTCTCAAGGAAATAATAAAGGCTCTGATGGTGATTGGGTTGGAAACAGAAGCTATTTTCTGAAGAAGGTTCAGTTTTTCACACTTCTGATTTTTTTAAATGGTTTTAATTGGTCTAGGTTGATCACACTTTTACTAATTTACTGTTCAGTTACTAATTTTTGTTGTTGTTGCTAGTTACAATTGCTTGTGAAATTTGATAGAGTTAGGAGGCAGGATTTGAGCCTTGGAAGCGTTTTTTCTAGTAACACTGGTGTTGCCCTTGTAGTATTCTGATTACATGCTACTGATTGTGATTCGTTTTTTTTTTTAAACTGTTGGGAATCTGGAAATTTTTAGCTTTAATTGATAGTATTACTCTAGTCTAGGCATGGTAAAGCTTTGTACCCGTTAAAGGAATCTGGTTGATTTGATTCGTTTCTTCTTTTTTTGTTTAAATTGTTAGAAAGCTCAGTTGGTTTCATGCTGACACTTAGGCTAGAATTGCCCATCTATTTTTTTGGATGAAGGAGAAGGCTTTTATTTGAGGTTGGCTGCTTGCATTGGATGTTCCTAGTCCTTTCATGTAATATTACACCTTATTGAAAGACTTGGTAGTAATAGTGAATGAGATTGACAAAAAATGCAATTTGTGACCGGACAGTTACTTATCAAGTTATACTTTTTGTTATTGTTTGGCCCTTAACTTTATTGAACTGCTATATAATTTTGAACTACTGTATGATTACTTGTGTTTTCCTGCAATTTAGTTTTGTTAAGTGGCTTAAGTTAGTACTTGTTTCAGGACTTTCAAGTCTGGTGCCTGCTCTCAAGTGGTCAGTGGAAGTCAGGAAAGATACAATCAACTCTTGAGGAAGATGCTAAAGTCATGCTTTCGGATGGCAGTGTGAGTTTACACACTTAATTGTGGTACAGTTATGGTTGCCCAATTTCAAGTTCTTATGCTTAGATGTACCTACGTTTCGTACTTTCTGCAGGTTCTGACAGTACCCACTGGAAATATCTTGCCTGCCAACCCTGATATGCTTGAAGATACTGATGATCTTATGCAGCTAAGTTTCTTGAATGAGCCATCAGTTCTTCATAACCTCTGTTGCAGATATTCTCAAAATAAAACTTATGTAAGTATGCCCATGCAGATTGTTTCCACTTGCCAATTCATTTTCTCTTAACATAAATATATTTTTACTTACTTTGTTTCTATCTCTATAGACTAAAGCAGGGCCTGTTTTGGTTGCAATGAATCCCTTTAAAGGTGCTGAAGTTTCTGGAAATGAGTTCCTCACAGGTCCTGGGAAAAAGCTTATGGATGCTCCTTATGTCTCTGCTCTATCAAACACTGTCTTTAATGTGATGTTGAGAGGTGAACGTAAATGTAGTTTTTTGAAGAAAATGATTCTTTTAATAGGACTAATTGTCATTTAGGAACCACAGATGATTTGATTTAAAAATATTTACGCCTTTTTCCTTTCCCATTTGTGGATTCCTGCAGATGAAGTAAATCAATCCATCATCATTAGGTAAAGTTGAATATTCCCATCCTAAATTTGGTTGAGATTATAGCTTTGTCTTCTTTTTGTAAATCCCCTTATGTTTACTTATGATCCTTTGTCTCTGTACTTTAGCTTTCTTTATAGCTTGGCCAATATCTTTATAATCTGATTTGACACTAGTATTCTCTGGGGATCATACTGCAGTGGGGAGAGTGGAGCTGGGAAAACTGAAACAGCAAAGATTGTGGTCCAATGCTTGGCTGCTCTTGGAAGTGGGAATGTGATAGAGCAAAAACTCCTTCAGTCACATGTTATACTAGAGGCATTTGGACATGCAAAAACATCGAAGAATTCTAATGCTAGTCGATTTGTAAGTCTTTTTGCTCTCTTCCTGATGGAAACTGGCCTAGGTTCTTTTAAGTTGAAAGACTTCTCTTATTTTTCCTCCATCTTGAGATTTGCATTTTCATCTCTTGATTTCAATGCTACTTGCTGTCTACTATTTCTGTACGTAGACCAACTTGCAGTTGATCTTCCTGACGTGCAATTTTGTCTGATGTATTAGGGAAAGCTCGTTGAAATTAATTTTAGCCCGACTGGTAAAATTTGTGGAGCTAATATTCAAACTTGTAAGTATTGTTTAATAGTTATCATTAGCATATTGGCAATAGAAGTTATCAATCAATATCTGATTCCCATTTTTGGAGTAATGACTGACTTGATGCATTTGTACATGCATATGAAAACCTTTCTACAATGCTGCGGATACTGGATAGTTCTACTGGAGAAGGTATTCTTGTTTCTTTGAACTTGATTTGGATTTTCTGCTAAAGGTCTTATGCCAATTTTGACACATAATGCTTTGAGCAGTCAAGAGTGATTCTGATGGCCAAGGGAGAAAGATCATTCCATGTATTTTATCAACTTTGTGCCGGTGCTCCATCTTCTCTTAAAGGTATTTCCACTCGTATATATCATATATGGCTTTTAAGTAAATAATTCTCCAAGCAAAGCCCTCTTGTCCTTTAATGTTTACTTCTATCATTTCTTTGTTTACTTCTATCATTTCTTTCTGTTGGGGCTTTAACAGGTTCACTTAAAAAAAGTATCAAACATACAGCCTTTAGATTTTGTACTTAGGAGCATCCCAATGCTGTGACAGAGGAGCATTATACATTAGGAAAAAATAAGTGAAAATTACGGTACACATTCTTCATATCTTGGATAAGAAGCCAAGTGAACCTGATTATATATCTTATTCGTTGTTGTGTAGATTGGAACAGAAAATGAGATCAATCATTCATTCCTGTATTTTATCTCTTCTCTCTCTCTCTCTCTCTATAAAATCATGTTTGACTTTATAAAAATTATTTGAGTAATCATACACATCATTTGAGTCACTTTCGAAAAATAAACCTATCAATATTACTATTTTTTCAATTACATAGTGTTCTTCAAAAATAATTTTTGAAAACTATATATATTTATATATTTTCCAAATTAACCTGGGAATATGTCTTATATGTTGATGTATAAATTGGAACTATATAGAGTGAGATAAAACATCCATTCTTATATCTAAACCTCTTCTTCTCTGATGATGTAAAGAAAGATTTTACTGTTATAGTTCTTCTCTCTATATCACTGAATTTTAACCTTGCTTACAAAATAATTTCAATATATGGTAGAACTTTATCCGTATATAGATGCAACTGGAGCTCACTGAGTACACTCCATGGCATTGCTTTGCAGAGAGGTTGAACCTGAAGGCAGCAAGAGGTTATAGCTATCTAAGACAGAGTGATGGCTTGACAATTGATAATGTTGATGATGTTCCACGATTTCATATGCTTATGGTAACTTGAAAAGAAGACCTAACACTATGTTAAATATGTCTTTTATTTAGAAATCTCCTTTGCCTTTTTAAGTTCCATTACATTGCAGTACTGTTTTCTTTTTTCTTCACATCAGGATGCCTTGGATAACGTTCAAATCCACAAAGAAGATCAAGAGAATGCATTTGCTGTCATTTCGGCAGTATTATGGCTGGGAAACATTTCTTTCCATGTAATTGACATTGAAAATCATGTACAAGTCGTGGCAGATGAAGGTGCTGTTCTATTCACTTGGTTCTGTATTACAGTTTACTCCTTCCGAACAATGTTTTGGAAACCTTATTTTCTGTGGTTTGAAGATGACTTTCTTAGTAGTTCTGGTGTATAGTCGGTAGTTGCTGATGTTTTCTCTTAATTAATGTTGCCCCATGCTGCCCTGTTGTGCTATGGCAATATCTGTCATCCGGAAACCTTAAGCAAAACGAGTACACTCTAAATGCGAGAAAAAATGGTTGATTGATTCTAGTTAGAAATACTGAGCACCTTGTGATTTATATTCAAGGTAATGGCATATTGCAGTTAAGTTTTACTGCAACAGGATCTTGTTTTTTTTAATCTTTCTTTCAATTTGAAACTCCCAAACATTGATTCATCATACTATTGTAGTAGCACCTTGGTTACATGAACATGTATTCCTTAAAATTGTGTCTTATTTATATCATTGATAGTAAATCATCCACGTCTTCATACTTTAGTGTATAATATCATTTGCTGTGATATTTGTTGCTTTCAATTTTGTTGCAGCTGTAAGCAGTGCTGCCAAGTTGATTGGCTGTGATGTTCAGGACCTGATGTCAGTTTTATCCACTCATCAAATCCAAGCTGGAAATAACAATGTCGTTCAAAAATTAACTTTGCCACAGGTTTGATTTGTTCTTTGTTTAATCAGTTTGCCCTTTATATTTTACATATACATGTGTTTAACTTTTTATATATTCTCCAGGCCATTGAAAAAAGGGATGCATTGGCAAAATTCATTTACTCAAGCTTGTTTGACTGGCTTGTTGAACAAATAAACCTGTCACTTGAAGGAGACAAACAAAAGTCAGGGAAATCCATAAGCGTCTTAGACATCTGTGGGTTTGAGTCATTCCAGGTATTTCTTCTTTTGGATGTCTGCTTATTAGCTTTTTCTTCTATGGTGTAACTTCCTTTCCATTAATTTAATTTGTGTTCCCAGACAAATGGCTTTGAACAATTCTGTATAAACTATGCCAATGAGAAGCTTCAACAACATTTCAATCATTGTCTATACAAACTTGAACAGGAGGTGAGCATCCTATATCAATTTTGCTTCAAGTTCCTTATGGCTTGCTGAAGTTAATAGTGTGAGTTGTTGGAATAAGCTAATGCTACACATTTTTGTGACATGCTAAACGCATTTCTTCATCTGTTCGCTAGAGTTGAAGTAAATAGAACCATTTATCTAAGATTCTGTACCTCTACCCTCTTCTAGCTCCAATAAAAAGCTAACATATACATTCAAATGATTAGATCAAAAGATTCTTGTGGGAAGCTGCTTTCTCTCTTACTTCCAACTTTCTTTCAGTCTGTCGGAAATCATATATCCTTATTCTCAATATAGTTTTCTTTATCCTATTAGAAATCAAATGCTCTACCCATTGTTTTAAAAATCGTTTGAGGCTTACGCCTCAAGGCGAGGCGCTAAGAAAAGGCCTCAAGGTTTAAGCGTCAATGTCATACAGTGAGGCTTTGTGTTGAGGCATTTGCCTTAAGGAGCAAGGCGCAATGAGGCTTAAGCCTCAAATTTTTCATGTTAAAATTCATTTTTTTTTTAAATTTTAAAAAAATTATATTTATGGCTTTTGTATTATTATAACCAATCATTTTAGTTGTTAAGAATTAATTTTTTTTCATTTGAAATAATTAAAGCTTGTACTCTTAAATGGACCGAGGCCATCTTTGAATAGGCCCCCTTCTAATGATATATGTTCAAGTTTGTTAACAGTAGTACAAATACTAACCTAACAATTTAAAACTTTTGTAAAGTATTCTAATTGCAATTTGTATAAAGTAATAAATTAGGAAAAACGACAGAGACCTAATATTTTTACAATGTATTTGTTAGCTTTTTATTTGTTCATGCTTTTAATAGCTTAAAACTTAAAATTTGGAAAACTTAGCATATGATTTGTGCTCATTTAGTTTTTAAATGTGTTAAAGACAATTAAGATAAATAATATAATAAGAGAAATCACTCAAGTATTCTACACATAAATAAAACTAGTTTACATTTTTTGTTATTTTAGTTGTTTCTTCTTTTATTATTGACACTTGTAAATTTTTAGATTTTTTTAAAAGTTTTTATTAATTGTTTTATGTATTTTCTTTAAAATTGTGAGGCTTATGCCTCATAACGCTTCGAGGCTTACACCTCTCCTCATAAAGGAAAACCGCCTCAATTACACCTCATGCCTTTTTGAACCTTGGCTCTAGCTACCTTCCACCAATAAGATAGTAATGATAAATGAAGAAATAAATATTTCGGGAAAATTCTATCATCATTGTGTTGTATTATCTCAATTTCCATGAATCCTTTTGTTTGTTTAGATTCCCTTTTCTTTTACAAAATTCTCTTGAAATAGGCTGCCGGCATATTTTTTTTTCAAAGAGTATTTGGATTTCTCAAGAAAGTAATGATAGATGAGATAACTGTGTAAAAGCTTGTTAATATTGGTAATTTTGTCAAAATATTTCATAGACATTGACATAATAAATCACATGAGCTCTTTTAGCTAATAATGATGTGGATGTTAAATTTTTAATTTTTATGTTTACTTGATATACATAGTTGGCCCTCTACCTACTAGCTATGACTTTTAGGTTAAGCGGTTACTAACATGGTATTAGAGCTTTGACCGTAGAGATCTTGTGTTTGAACCTTATTGCAAGCATTTTCTTGAATCTGTCATTTAGTAGTCTTGTTTTTTTTTTCCTCCTTATTATAAGTTTCATCTTGTGCCATCATAGACGTGTTGGGGAGCGTTAATTTATAGTTTCACTTGATATAACATAGTTGAGCCTCCACCCACAATTTATACCTTTTAAGTCAAATGAGATATTGATTTTCTCTATCATTAACATATACTTATGGGTAGGAACTTTTGTTATATATATAAAATTTTGTATTTTCTGATATTGTTGACCTTTACCTAAAGGTCGTGGGTTCTTGTACAAAATTTGCTCCATTATGGCTTGTAGGTTATGGGTTTGAATAAAAAAGAGCTTCTCTACAAGTTTAGTAATGGGTTCACTCTAAGTGATTGGCTTAGAGGCTGGGGAACTTTTGTGTAGACTGATTGTGCTGTGGCTCGAGGTAGGCCCCAGTTTTGTACAGCTTTATATATATACAGATATATACATATATAACAATTTTTAGTTTCTTTAAAAAAAAAAAAAAGAGCGTCTCTACAATGCCAGGGTAAGGCTACATAAATCAACCCTTCCCTAGTCCTTGCAATGATAGGAATTTGGGTATACCCTTTTTGTGATGTTGTTGATTTTCTAAAACGTACATCTTAACTTTAAGGATTGCATTCACATGCCTTGGTAATGCTAATATTGTTGTAAGGAGAGGAAAAGCTGGAAGTGCATCCTGAGGTCTTATTGAGTAGTAGATGTGTGAGTCTATCCCATATAGTTCTTTAGTTAACGTACTAAAATAAGCAACTGCTTGGAGAGAAAGTAATCTAATTAAGACGGGAGTATTTGTTTGATTCCTTTCTTTACATTGGTTTGACATGTGTTTGCTGCATTAAACGCATCTAGGAATGCAATTTATTTTTTTATTTTTATTTTTATTTTTTACAAGGTCATTACATTCCTATTAGCCCAACAGTCTCTAGGAGGACAAAGTGTTATCTTGAAACTCAGTTACAATGATTCCAAAATAGGACCTAATCTCGGAGCCAATCCCATAACCCATAGCCATTTGACAATTTACTAGCACTCATGCAAAGGGATGCAAAGTAGAATGACCTCTCCCACACTACTAACATTCCTATCATTCCCCTCAAAGATTTTTGAATTCCTTTCTTTCCATACCGACCATATAATTGCAAAAATAATCTCCCTCCAATAATGCTTCATGTTGGTGGTTTTGGGGAAGGATGTGCGCTTCTTTACTTACACATTGGAGAGGCTATTTTTGGATTCAAATTCATGACTACCTAACAAGTGTAGCTTCATTCCAAATGTGGAGAGACAAAATGAAGATAGGTGAACCAACAAATACCAAGTACCAACCATGCAAATTGGGAATAAGCAAATGCAAACAAAGATACTTGAACCCAAGACCTCTCACTAAATCAGAGCTTTGATGCCATGGTAGAAACCACTAGACCTAGAAGCATAGCTTTCAGGTAGAGGACCAAGAATTTATCTGAAGCCATTACTAACACTAGCGATTATTATTATTTTTTTTTTTGAGATCGGCAGGTATCAGGATTCTTTGGTTTCCTACTAATCCCTCCGGGGCATGGCCACAAACACACGTCTTTACACTACATGTCAATACTTGCATGCGCATTTCATCTTATATGTTGGTTCTCTAATGCAGTATGCATTCCACTATTGTTTTACTTGAAGTTCCACATTTCTGTGCACCCTTTATTTGATTTATTTTCTACTGAGATTTTCGTTTGCCTGATCTCTAACTGTTTGCGTAAATCAGCTTTCTGATTTATTTATTTATTTTTTGACAAACTGATTTTTGGTGTGATTCTTATGCCATGTATAAAACATATTGCAGGAATATGCACAAGATGGAATTGATTGGAAAAAAGTTGATTTTGAAGACAACCAAGACTGTCTAAATCTCATTGAGGTGTTTTTCTAACTATGTTTTGTATTTAATATAATTCCCAATAAAAAAATGTAGTCTGATTGTTAGGATATATCTTGCTGCCGACTATATTAGGCAATATGTAGGCGGTGAATGTGCTTGAATGACTCTCCGTACATGTGGTAAATGTTTGTTTCTTTCCATCTATTTATTTCATACTAGTTGAAAGGATAAAAGTAATATAGTCTATTGAAATTTAATTTTAAAGAATAATAGTGCTAAATGCAGAATATGGCTTGTTGAAAGAAGTGGGCTTCAAAATGTTATAAACAATTAACCAACTTGAGGTTGGTGTGATGGATAGGAACTTGCCTTGGGAAGTGGGGTCTTGAGTTTTATTCTACCTCAAGGGACCCACTCCTAGTAGAGTTTATGTGCGTACGAGGATAGGGGGTTCACTCACATCTTGAGTTACTAATTGGGTAGTCTAAGAGGGCTTAGATGGCCTTGAACAAGCAAATGTTATAAATACTTTTATGTTGTAATGACAAGTCCTCATATATTGATATAAGAAAGAAGTTGGTGACAAGTGAAATATTGAATCTATTACCTTAAGGTTCATTTGAGTGAAGGAAATCCATTAATTCTACTTGTCATCTATTCAAATTGTTCGTAAAATGCTCATTTTCTTAAGATGGATACAGAGCATTGGCCATATGTTCGGAATTGGTGCCTTGTGCTTCAGCACTTAGGCAATCACCTCTTGTTGAATGCTTGCTGTGCCATAGTGCTAGGTTCCTAGCAAGTCCCAGGCAAAGTCTGAACTACTTTGAAGCGAATTTTTACATCTCTTAGGGTGTGTTTGGTTGGTGAGAAAATAGTGATTTTCTTGAGAAAATTTCTCGGGCCCACCATTTTTTCACCATAAATTTCTCAGCTAGGGGGGTGAGAAAAAAAATCTCATGAAAAAGTTTTTTGCACTAAATTTGAAGAAGTTACAACTATATAACCGAATAACTAACTAATAACCAACTATGAGAAAATTTTTTCATGTCCAAACAAACAACCATTAGAAAATTTTCTCAAGTACATTTTCTCGAGAAAATATTATTTTCTCAAGAAAAATTTTCTTAGCTACCAAACACACCCTTATTGTATCCTTGCAAGACTAAGACCATATGACGGACCAAAATAAATGGAGCCGAATGATTAGTATCAGCTGATGCTTTTTTTTTTTTTTTTCGTGTTTTGATAGTTGTGACTTGTGAGTTATTGCTGAATTTCTATTGTCTTGAATGATTATTTTTGGATTTGTACTAGGAGCTTTTGTTGTAGTGTCTTTCTTCCTAGCTGTTCTTTGAATACCTTTGGTCCTTCTTTATATTTATATTAATGCAAATTCATTGTTTCTTATAAAAAAAGGTATTAGGAGCAATTTTGAGGTACCATGCCAGTTATTAAGGATATGAAGTATAATAATCTATTGCTCCCTGTACAACATTTTTTTTGAGAAGACACAAAAACATAGCATTAATATTAACAGGCATAAAAAAGTAACACAAGTGTAGCTGAGTACCAGGGGTACTCAAACAACACAGTGCATCACTGGTGAAAAAAAAGAAAGAGACAACAAAATAACCCCCAAACAACCTCAATAGGGTAACCTATACAACACTCCCAATTCCAAAACCAATCATTAATTGAAAACTCCCCATTTAAGTTAAAAGCCACTAGCCAAGAACTAGCTAAGAGCAAGATATCACTCAAGCCATATCATCCATAAAGTGGTCCAAGATGTTGTCCGCATGACTTCCACTCCCTTGTTTTGGATGCCATGAATATTCTCCTGTCTCAAGCATTTATCGCACGATCTGGGGACAGTGAATCTATCGTCAAGCCTGTAATGCCATTCTTCCGAAATTTTATAGGAGAAAGAACAAGAAAAGAAAATGTGATTAGCAAACTCAACATCATTCAAACAAGAGAACAACAATGTAGTAATAACGAAATGTGGGACATTCTTCTTTGCATCATATCACCAATACTAAGCTTATTATGGGCCAAGATCTACCTGAACACCTTAACTTTAGAAGGGATGAGAGCTTTCCAAATATGCGGAGCTAAAGGGAAAAGGGGGAACGAGACGTCGTCGATAAGGTTATGGAAATAGGATTTACAAGAAAAAGAACTGGAAGGGTGAAGGGACCAGACAAACCTATCATGACTCATGGAAGGGCTAACCTAACTCATGATAGATAACAAGGAAGAGAGCTCGGATTGTTGACCAATCGTAAGAGAGGTAGGTAAAAAAAGATTCCATTGAAGGGGCCCCCGTCACCCCATAATTAGAGATAAAATGGGCATTTGGTTGATTAGGGTAAGATGAAATGTGGTAAAGCCTAGGGAAAAGATTTGCCAGAGGGGTATCTGCAAGCCAATGGTCCTCCCAAAAGCAAAAGGAACGACCGTCACCTACAGTAGGGCTCATGTGAGAAAACACACCAGGAAGCAAGGAGATAACAAATTTCCAAGGGCTTCGAAAGGTCGAACGGATACAAGGAATAATTCTTCTACCAAAATCAATCAGCCCAAACTTACTGGTGATAATCCTAGCCCACAGAGACTGCTTCTCCTTAAGAAACCTCCAAATCCATTTCGCACATAGAGCTTTATTTCTAAGGACAATGTTTCCAATGCCAAGACCACCCTTATCCATTGGTCTTTGCACAATCTTCCAACTAATCAGCTGCGATTCAGTAGAGTTGTTAGCCCTTTTCCAATGAAAAGCTTTCATCTTCTTCTCAATGACCTTTGTGACGCTACTAGGATGCGAAAGAGGGACAAATAATAAGTAGGGATAGCAGCTAAAACTAAATTGATTAAAGCAAGTCTTCCACCCTTGAAAGGAAGCCTCTTTTCTACCCATCTAATCTTTGAGAAATCTTGGACACAACGGGATCCCAAAAATTCTTACACAGAGGATTATCACCTAGGGGCATACCCAAATATTTCGAAGGCCAAGAACCAATAGAATAACCAACTTTATTTAGAAGCCAAACTTTCCAACACACCTTGATCAATATTAATTGCAGCCAATTGACTTTTCTCCATGTTGACCTTGAGACCAGAAATACTGCTAAAGCACTAAAGCAAATTGATAACACCTTCCACATTGGCTTCATCCCCATGAAGGAAGAAGAGGGTGTCATTAGCAAATTGAAGGTGGGAGATAGAACAATCACTCTTATCCACAGAAAAACCCTAAATAATGGACGAAAGATCGGCCTGAGACATCATGCGACCCAACACATCCGCAACAAGGGTGAACAAGAAAGGCGATAAGGGATCACCTTGTCTTAGACCCCTTAGAGCAACAAACTTGCTAGTCAGCTTCCCATTAATAATAATTGAATAAGAGACAGACCGCAAGCACCCATTGATCCACGAACGCCATTTGCTTCCAAAGTTCTCCATGACAGTCCTGAAAATTCCAATCCACAAAACCATAAGCCTTAGCGAAATTCGCCTCAAACACCATCTCCTTTAGATTGCGAGACCGGTACTCTTCAACTGCTTCATTGGAAATTAGGATTGCATCAAGGATTTGACGGTCATGAACAAAGGCAAACTGATTTTCCTCGACCGTTTTATGAAGAATTGCACGGAGTCTAACGGACGAGGTTTTTGAGATGATTTTGTAAAGACTTGAGACCAAATTGATGGGCCTATACGCCATTGGGTGCCATGAGTCCCTTTTCTTTGGAATAAGGCACAAATAAGTTTCGTTGGTCCTCATATTAACCACACCACTCTTGTGAAAATCATGCATGACTCTCATGACATCCTCTTTAATGATATTTTAGTTACGTTGATAAAATGCCATTGAGAAGCCGCCTGGACCTGGTGCCTTATTCCCTCTGCAGTTCATTAAGGCCAAGTGAACTTCCTCTTTATCAAAAGGTCTTTCTAACCATTCCATATCAATCACGCCAATCAGGCTCCTCAACCTCCCAAAAGTGAGACTCCTGACAAGTGAAAAGCTTTGAAAAATAGTTAATGAACTCCTCCTCAATCCCCTCTTGATTATCCACAATTGAGCCATCATCCTTCTCAACTTTAGAAATGAAACACTTAGCCTTCCTGTCACTTAGAATTCTATGGAAGAACTTAGAATTAGAATCACCCTTTTTCATCCAATGAATTTTAGCCCGCTGGCCAACCAATCTTGCTTCCTTCGAACGAATGTCCGCCAAATCAAACTTCTCACGCCAGTGCCAAGTCATGCAATATGGAGACAATTTACCATGACTCTCCAAGAAATCATAACACTCGATAAGCTCTTCCAAATCCTTCTTTCTAGCATTGATGGAGCCAAAAGAACCATGGTTTCACTCTTTGATTAACCTTTTCAACTTATCCAACTTAATCATAAATCTGTGCCCCTCTTGGCCATATGCCGACACGTAATTCCACCATCTTTCCACTAGAGAAGGGAAATCTTTATGGTCAAGCCATATGTTTTCGAAACGAAAAGGAGTAGGGCCCCAACGGACTTTGGTGGAATCAGGGATGACAACGCAGTGATCCGAAACAACTCGTGGTAAAGCTTCTTGGCGGCTGCAAGGAAACAACCTGTCCCACCTCTCTGTGAAAAGGAAGCGGTCCAACCTACAACATATAGCTGACGTGCGGAAATTGGACGAAGTAACACGAGCAAAGCTCCCCAATGAGAGTATCAAACAACTGCATGCTTGTTGTCACTCTAGGGCTATTGAATTTCTCCCCAATGTTCATGACAGTATTGAAATCCCCCCCCCCCCCCCGCCCCACCAAACACTAAGAATCACCACAGATAGCTCTAAGCCTAGCCAATTCAACCCAAAAGCTCTCCCTAGCTGAGTAAACAGACGGACCATACACACCAGTCAACCACCAACAAACATTGTCTTCACCCCAAATTTGGACAAAAACATACTACCCTCCAATCAGGCTTTGAACAACATTAACAATTATGGAATCCCAATCAATGGTCAACCCTCTAGAAGTGCCATTCGCCGAACTCTTGAACCGAGAGCTCCAAAGTTGACTAATGGAGGCTCAGTCCAAGACTGCTTTCTTCCTCTCTTGCAAAATAACTATATCCGGATTAACTCTACAGATCAGCCGTTTGATAAGACACGTTTCCTGCTCGAACCACTGCATCTAATGTTTCAAGAAAGAATCTTCATTTAGGAACATCAATTCTACCAATTCACAACTTCATGAATATGAATTAATAATCGAGGTTGTAATCAATTGGCTTAAGAGCACATTTTGTCCAGCTTGGATAGCTGGACATTTGGTTGACTGGCTTGTAAGATCACTTTTTAAGTTGATTGGCTTCAGAGAAGCCTATTTAAATTTCTACAACCACATTTGACTAACATTTGTTGTGACTTAGACTTGGAGTGATCTACTCTAAGAAAGTTACAAATTAAGATTGTGAAATTTGTAGCTTCATATAATCAAAATTGCTTACCCAGACTTAGAGTTGCTTGACTCTAAAATCATGGAACTGTATCTAAAATTTCTTCAAAATTCTTGGGAGTGTGCTACTTTTTGTTATTGTTTGTGTAGATGTTATCAAAGTTTGTTTTAGTCTGGCATCCACTCTCATTTTTTGCAGAAACCAGCAGGACTATTGGACTTGTTGGATGAGGAGACTTATGCCCCTGAAGTGACTGACTTGACCTTTGCAGGCAAGCTTAAGCAGAACTTTTTGGCTTACCCTTGCTTTGAAGGGGAAAGGCCTGGGGTTTTCAGCATTCGTCATTATGCCAGAGAGGTCAGTTTTGTATTAGGTTTAATTGCTTGGATTTTGAAAGGTTGCAAACTTGTGTTTACGCTTTGAGTCCACTAATTCAATTTAATTAGATGACTATATACGCTAATTCCATGGTACATGTGTAACTGAGCTATTATAACCAAGTGGTTAGCTGTGCCAGCTGCTGAACTAACATGTTTTGAATGGAAAAAGCAAATTGTCGTAGGCTGTAACTCTGTTGGATGCATGGTTGTGTACTATTTGTTTCCATGGCTATAAAGAATTTGTAGTATGTTCAACAAACCATTCTTTGGTGGTCATCTTTATTATATTTGTACCAAGTTGGAGTTGCATGATTTTTACTTAGAATGACCATATTTTAGTATACTAATAGATCTTTTATAGAATTTGCATGCTTAAGGTTAAAAAGAAAGCTTTAAGAAAATGAAAAATGCGAAGGCTTTTGGACTGGATGGTATTTCTATTGAGGTTTGAAAGTGTTTAGAGAAGTTGGAGTTTGTGGTTAAGAGAATTTTATCAACTAAATAAAAAGAATGCTAATAAGTGGAGGAAGCCCATTTTTTATGTAGTTTTTCAATTGGGTGAAAGCTTCTAAATACGTGGTACTTTCTATCCTTATCTTGTCTCTTTTTAGTTTTAAGGTTTTTGGGTTTGGTTGTATGTGTGATGTTGTTTGTGATTGTTTGTATTATATTTGTAATTTGAGAAGTATGAATTACTTTGAAAGATAGAAAAAATCTCTATGGTGCAACCAAATAATAAGAACTATTTGTGGAGCTGTATTTTAAAATGAAACATCATCTTGTAAAGACATGCAACAATGATTAGATTTGTTTCAATTAGCTGGATGATGCTAACATTCTTAAAAATGCACAACGGAAAAAGATAATGAGATGTTTGATACAAGAGGAGGAAGATTTTGAGGTTGATACATAACAAATAAGTAAATAAATGATTGTTCTATTATATAAAATTTCCTATTTTTTTGTACTTCAATAAAATTTGAAAAATCTTATGATTTATGATTTGAATTCAGTCCCACTTGTAATATTTTGAGATTTGATTCTGATTTAACAACTATGCTCAAACCCATTGAGAAGTGTTCTATCCCAATCTCCATCTCAATGCCAGGGCTAATGGTTCTAAGACAATTTTTCTGTCAAACCAACTTTTTGTGAAGGTTCCATTGACTATCCTGAGAAACAATGCAATCGTTTTAAGTTAAGTATTACCTGGTCAGTTCACAACTACTGCAACAATAACAATAACAAAAATGTTACCCTCTACCAACCACCTTAAGTTCACACAATTAGGTAGAATGCAAGTACTGAATACAAAAGTGTCTCATGGAATGGATTTGGCTTATGGTGTAGCCATGTAGAATTATGTGATTATGAACCTTTTGATACTATCAACCATAGATGTTTTTGGTTTGCAACTTCATTTTACTAATTGAGGAATTGTATTCAGGTTTTTTATGACACAAATGGATTCTTGGAGAAGAACAGAGATCCTCTTCACTCTGATTCTCTGCAACTTCTATCCTCATGCAGTTGTCAACTGCTTCAATTGTTTGTCCCCAATGTGCTTAAGCCATCAAGAACACCTGCAAGTTCTTCGTGGTTGCTGCATGGTGCTGATTCCCAGAAGCGAAGTGTTGTATCAAAGTTCAAGGTAAATCTACCTCCCTTGTTTTTCTTTCCATTTCTTTTTTAATCTTCTTTCCTTATATGGACTATCACAATATGGAGAGGTATGTCCGTGAGGACTGTGATTAATCTAAGAAAAGCCAAATGCTAAAGCTCTCACAGAACAATGTAATAACATGTATTTGTTCCAGCAAGTAGGATGAGTAATAAAAGAATTGATTTTTGAGAGAGTTTTTTTTTCTTTAATGCTTGCTAATATATATATATATATATATATATATATATATATATATATATATATATATATTTTTTTTTTTTGAAATTGAATAAAGCTTGTCAGGGAAAGTAAATATTCATTTCATGCCCTCTACTTGTTTCTCTTTTCAGTTTTGCTGGAAATATCTTTTTCCACCAAATTGAAATACAAGTAAGATTTTAAGACAGAAGAATAGTAGCTAAGTGAATATTTCCCTGTGATGCATACATGTGTGCATAAGAACACTGTCACTTGATTGCGCCAAATAAATGAAAAATTTCAGTTTTCATCATGTTTGTCTTGTGTTTTCTCTTCATAACGAGTGCTGAAATGGTAGTGAAAGCGGTTAACTTTTTTGAATTCTTAAATTAGGTTGTATGGTGATCTTCATCTCTGAGTTCGAGAGACTACTTTAGGTTTACCTGATCAATATCCTGGTTTGTTTGTGGGCCTTGAATTTGTTGCATGTTCATTTGAAAATTTGAATTGCTGAGCTTGCGTTTGGTAGGCAATTTAAATCCAGTTTTCAGTATTTAAAAACAAAAATTGAAAAAAGTTAAGAAAAACTTGTTTGGTTTGATAGAATTTAAAAACTGTTTTTAAAAAAAAGTTGAGAAAATGACTTGTTTTTAGAAAACACAAATGTTGTTTTTTGAGTTTTTCTTGTACTTAATGAGACCCACATAAGCTTTCTTCACTTGATTTGTGTGAAATCTTGAACAAACCAAACAAGTTTTCCTTGTTTTTTTAATTTTGAAAACAATTCTTGAATATGATACCAAACATAAATTTAAAAACTATAAATCAACTAAAAATGAGATAATATTTTATATTTTTTAAAACAATTTATAAATTGGATGCCAAACGCAGCCTGATATTCTAGTTGGGAAACAATGTCATACAAATTTGAGAATTGCATTCATTACCATATCATTGGAAGGCACTGGTGAATACACATGCATTTGAGGAAACAGTAACCACTGTGCCCAATACAGATATAGAGGCCAAAGAGGTATCCATGGAACATGAATATAGCTCCATGATTCCACACTCAAGGTTATGTCCAAAGCTTTTCCTTTAGTATAAGGTAACAACCTCTGTTCTATGCCTAATAAAAGTTGAAACTAAAAATAAAATTTAAGACTTCAAGTGATTAGTCTATTGCACATAGACCTAGCTGAGAAGAACATAGAGTAGGGTGTGAGAATGGGCCTTTGGGGGGTATGTGAGAGCACCCAATGAGAAGATTTACTGACATCCTCAATGGCTTGGTATTTTAAGGTTTTCAAAGAACTTTAATCCTCAATATCGGATATCATTTTTTATTGTCTCCATAAATATTTAGTGAAAACTCATGAATTCTTAGATAGTTGATAGTTTATCTATGCATCCATTAGTAATTTTTTTTTTTTTTAGAAGAAGCAAATATGTATTGTATTAATTTTTAGAAAGCACGGGGCAAAAGCTATACAAAGCGCCCAAAACAAACATGGCCCCTATGAATGAACAAATTTACCCCAACCTCTATGCCAATCGCTCAGAGCAAAACCCTTAGCCAACTTGCTATTACCAACCCAAAAAGAAACTAACAAATGGGATTTTTCCCAAACTTCTGCGGCCTGGAGATCAATTTCCTTAAACACCCTAGCATTCTTTTCCTTCCATAGCGACCACACCACCGCTAAACAAACCACGTGCCAGTGATCTTTCCACTCCACGTGGATAGTGTTAATGAACGGGAACAAAGAAAAATGATCAACCTCAACTCGTCCAATCCCATGACGGGAAAATGGATACACCACCTGCGCCACACCTCTCTGGAGTATGGGCACCTTCAAAAAAGATGATCAATGGACTCCACACTACTCTTGCATAGAAAACACTAGCAAAGAGAAAGACACATGTTGGGGAATCTTCTTTGTAGCAAATCACCAGTATTCACCTTACCATGGGCCACCGCCCACCCAAGAAATTTAACTTTAGATGGTACTTGTGCTTTCCATAGAGAAATATGTTGAGAAAAAAAAAGGAATAGAGGTATCGTCAAGGAGGGCTGAAAAGAAAGATTTGGTGGAAAAGATACTTGATGGATCCCAAGGCCACATGATTTTGTCCCCATCCCCGGTGAGAACACATCCTTCAAGGAAACAAACAAGAGACTTGACATCCCGCTCCGTTCTAAGATGGAAATTGCTTCCAAAGTGAAAATCCCACCCCCCAAACATTCCCTCCCTAAGGTTATGGGCACTCCTAAAATCTGAAATAGGTTTGTTGCGGAATAAGGAGTGAAGGTAGAGGCTTGGAAAAAGATTCTGAAAGGTGTCGGTCCCACACCAAAGGTCCTCCCAAAAACGAATGGAAGCGCCATTCCCAAGCTTAAATCTAGTGTAAGGAAGATAGTTGAGGTACACAAAATATATGAATTTCCACGGGCATCTGTATGTTGCCCTCGGAGCGAGGCCCGTGACCCAACGACATTCCAAAATCCCATGCCTACTGCGGATCACCCGGCTCCAAAGTTGCTCCTGCTCACGAGGGAACCTCCACAACCACTTGCCCACCAAAGCTTTATTTCTCCTTCCTATATTACCAACTCCCAGACCTCCAAGCTCCACCTTCCTCTGAACACCAAGCTCCACCAAGCATCCATTTGTAATTTTTGAAACATGTAAAGTTTACACTTGAACCCCAAAAGTTAATAACCCCGATCCTTCCTTATCCAGAGAAAATAACATGTGTCTTCTTTGAGAACTAGGAAGCTATCATTTGCCTTAATTGATGGGCATCCTCTCTGTTAAATAGGATGGTAGCTTTTCCTAGTTATAGATCTGTGGTTTGATGTTATGAAAAGTGTTCATTCATTTCAATGCTAAAGTACTAGTTCAAGTCATTGGAATTAACTTCCGTCGAAAATGGAAGTAAGGTGCCTACTATCACCTCTTCCGACCCCTTTTGGCAGTGATACCTTGTGCATCGGATACAACTTTTTTAAACTTGTCTCAGTTGAAATTTAGGGTAAAAGTTGTGTTATGTTTTTGTGCAGTGAATGTTAGTTTGCCAAACAACCATAGAAATGTCATTATGAATTTATGATTACCATTTATTACCCTTCTATTTCCTTGAGCATGTGAGGTAATCTGTTACACTTCATGTCTTGCTGAAAGCTTGAAACTACCTATATGGTTTAATCTTGAACTCTGCCATTTGAAGATTCTACAGACAACATGTAAGTTTACTGTAGAAACTTTGAGAGAGGAATTTGATGATACTAATTTTGAGAATTTTTGTACTGTACCTTTTGATTTTTACCCGGAAGCAACCTCTTCTATATAGAGATAAGGCTGCATATATTGTCCGTTCCCCAGACCCTATAATAACGGGAGTCTCTTGCACTAGGTACGTATCCTTTTGATTGTCATGCTTATTTCATGGAATTCTTGCATGTGGAAGATGGACTTCCTGAAGATGTATGAGACTCACCGTTTTCATGGACTCATAATCATCAACTTGATTATACCTTGTCCCATGGGGTTCACTGCATGAATCCTATTTTGTCAATTCTTCAAGGAGACAAATTTATCTACTTTCTTGGAAAAGCTGGGATACCTTTGTCAAGGAAGTTTTCTATGTATATCGATGTGTTTAGGAATTAGGATGACTGTGAACTAACTTATTGATTGATTTTATCTTGGAAGTAATTTCTCACATTTACTATGTCATTTAATGGGTGACGTCGATTTAGACATTTTCTTAGATTCTACTAAAAGGCCCTAGTGTATTTTAAAGAATCTAGCAAACATTTTTTGTGGAACCTAATGGGGTGTGTCTGGTAGCTGGGAGAATAGTTATTATCTTGGGAAAATGAGAAAGTTGTGTTTGTTCTGTAATATTTCCTTGAGAAAAATTTGTCCAATCCCCAATTTTCTCACTTATAGAGGTGAGAAAAATTAATTTGTTTTTTGTAAGAAAATATTTGATATCATTAGTTGTGTTCATGTTCATCTTCAATGCAACTTTTTCTCTTTTCCTCGAATCATATGGGTGTGCAAATATATTTTCCAGTGTCCAATTACACTACAATGAGAAAATTCCCTCGAGAAAATTTGCTTGAGAAATTTTTCTCGAGAAAACTATAATTTTTTTATCTATCAAACATTTAGAGATGAGTGCACTTGCTACGCTTTTCTTGGCATCTCATGTGCCTGTTGCTTAAACTACCATGTTTCTCCGTCTAATTTCATTGTTTCTGTCCTATCTCATTTACCTGTCAACAAGAATGGTCATATCAGTTTGTGGCATAGTAGTGAGCTGACATCTCAATTATTTAGCTGCAGCACCTTAATTTTCAAGCATTAGCTCTTGATCATGCACCTAGTTTATCCAAAACAGTGTTCTATCCAAATTGTTGTTGGTTGACTTTTTGTTTCTAATTATAATGAAGTGAATATGAAACACTGAAATATTAAGCATTTTAATAACGGTTGATAATCCATGTCAAGTATTCATCATGTCTGTAGAAGTTTATTTCATAATTCTTTGTGCTATTTGTAGGATCAACTATGCAGAGTGATGCAGTGTTTGGAAAGTACCAAACCTCACTTCATCTGTTGCATAAAGCCAAACAATAAGCAACTTCCTGGCATGTTTGAAAAGGATCTTGTATTGCAACAGCTTAGATGCTATGGAATCTTGGAAATTGTCAGACTCTCAAGATCTGCATATGCCACTAGAATTACACATCAACAATTTGCAAGAAGGTAAGTTGCTGCAACAATGAAGTTCTTTCCTTTTTTCCAGATTATATGGAATACTAAGTGATGGTATCACATATCTTTGTACTTTTCCAGGTATGGTCTTCTTCTTTTGAAGAATGCTGTATCCCAGGATGCGTTAATTGTGTCAATTGCCATTCTTCAGCATTTAAATGTACATCCTGACATGTATCAAGTTGGTTACTCAAAGTTATTTTTCCGAACAGGACAGGTATCTTTCTATTCTTCATATTGGAAAAAATTAAATTTATTCAATTCTTTGTTCCTTGTACGCTATCACTATAGGATATATCTTTAGAGCTTTTTCACCTTGTCTTCAATGTACTTCAATCAGACTTGTTTCCACTCTCCTAATCTTTCCTACAGCACTTGTCACATCGAGAAGCGAAGCCATATGATTAAATGATATGACTTGCTCTATTGTAAATATGCAAAACAGGTTGAATATGCTTCTTCATATCCTGCAGTTTAGCAAATTTCTTTTTAGGCCCTTTTTTTCCTTATTCTCTTGTTTTTAAAAAGATACCATTTTATGAGTTTATACAGAAAACTACTTGAAAATATGATCTATTTGGTTTGCTATATAGATACACGTTTTAGCAAATTCTTTTCCAGGCCATTTTTTTTTATTCTCTTGTTTTTAGTGAGGTAAGATTTTATGAGTTTATATAGAAAACTCCCTAAAAGTAGGATCTGTTTGGTTTGTGATTTTACATTTTTGTAACCAAAAAAAAAAAGAAAAAGGAAGGAATAAGCATTTGCGTTCTCAAATTTGAGCCGTTTATTTAAGTTTTGTCTCTTGTTTTTTGAAAGCGATAAAAGCGTTGTTTTTTAAATTTCTCTTGTTGGCATTTCTCCTAAAATTTAAGTCACGAACAAAAGACTTGACTTTTTTGCTCATTTGGGGAGTATTTGATGCTGAACAACATAATAAGAATTGACGTGTACTTGACCCAATGTTACCTAGACTCGAGTATGGATGTCGGATACGGGTACACATCTAGAGGTCCGATTTGTTCATTTTCAAATTCTGGGATACGGGGACTCGGCTATATTATATGTTGTTCTTTTTTTGTTTTTTTTCTTCTTTTCACTCATTTATTGCCTGTTTTGTTCTCCCACTTAAGGTGAATTTCACCTATTTGTCATTATCTTCTTTCATGCTTTCTCTTCTTTCCATTGGAGAATCGACATAGTAGTATCTTAAAATCTAAAGCGTTGGACACATATCCCATACCCATGTCATGTCATGAAGTATCGGACACAGGTATGTCAGGCTAAAGTAAAGAGTTCGGGTAACATAGAGTTGACCTATATTACCAATGCTGATTGTTTCAGTTTCAAACAAGTAATCATTTTAGCATTCTTTACCTTGATTTTTGGTTGCGTTTGGTTTGTGATTTAAAAACAGTGATAAGATCCAAAAAATGAAACATCAGAAAATAACATTTTATTGTTTTCTGTAAACAAAAACCTTTTGAGTAAAATGTTCAAAAACTGTCTTTGATTCGACTATTTGAACATGTTATTTATAATCTGAATTTTCAGATACAGAAACTATATCTGAATTGCTAACCAAATGAGGGCCTTGTATTTTTTATGTGACTGCTAGATTGCTGCATTGGAGGAAGCTAGGGCAAGAATGCTGCAGGGAACACTTGTGCTCCAAAAGTTATTCCGTGGTCACCAAGCTCGATGCCATGCTTATGAGTTAAAGAGCAAAATATCTAGATTGCAGTCATGTAAGCATGTCTTCCAAATGACTCATTTTTACTGACACTATGGTCACAACTGCTTCATGTATTTCTCAATCTAATTAGTTGATTTATGTGGGTGCAGTTATCCGAGGTGAAAATGCAAGAAAGGAATATGAGTATTTGATAAAGAGATTGAGAGCAGTTTCTCTCATTCAAAAGTGTAAGGGGCAGACTTTTGCTCTTTTTAGGTGCAATTCTGGCTTCTTTATAATTGGTATATCTGATGGACATTTTCTTCTGCCTTTTTTTGCAGCAATCCGTGGTTGGTTGGCAAGGAAGAATTACAAAATGCAGAAGCTGTTGAAATCAAATCTTATCAGCACAAATGCTAACAAGCGGCCAGTTGAGAAGAATCCAGAACGCAAGGTATTACTATAATAATTAGGTCCATCCTATGAGGCAGGAAGAAAATCCTTCCTTTTTGTTAATATTTGTCGTAAAGTGCATTTATCATCCTGCATTTTCTGTTTTGAGTAACTTTAGAATGGAGCTTAGGTTCAAGGCACCTTAGATCTAATCTGTTGAATGAAAAGTTTCTAAAATTGTGTCAATCATGAACGTTGAAAGTTCTATTATCTAATGCTCATCTGAACTAGTGGATTTGACTATAGGTCTATTAAACTTTTGGTTTTAGCATTACGGTAATGAAGCTGCTAGTGTTAGGCTGTTAGCCACTTTCCTGTAGGTTCTGCTTGGTATTTCTAAAGAATAAGTTCATATATGGGTCATTTACCATTACTTGTATGACAATGTTCTTTGAAGTTTGAGGTTTTTTTGTCGATCAAGCTGGTACTTATAATGGTACCAATTTTGGGCATGCTAAAGTTGCGTTTGTTTTCATATTCAGTTGCAGTCAGTTGTATCTTGATAAATTAAAACAATAGATATGTGTTTGGTTTGTGAAATCCCTAAATAGCTTTTGGATACAATTTTAGAGTACAAGCCATTTCTAATAAATGAATAGACCAAAGAGTTTGGATTGCATCCTAGTTTTTGAAAACTTTTCTTTTTTATGGATCTTGAAGCAAAAATGCAGCTGTCATGTTTAGATGAACCAGTAATTCAGGAGGTGGCGAGGTGCATTTTGCTACAGAATGCTTCCATGGGCGTGTTATGATCCTGATTTATAGTGGAGGACCTGTATTGCTAGGAGTGCACTAATTTAGGTTTGCACAGATGTGTTGGGTTGGTGGGTGGGAGGATCCTGTATTGCTGTCGTTGTAGTCGCCCATGTTTTTGTTTTCCATTTCTTGTAGTACTGATTTTCGTGGTTGGTGTCTTGGGGGAAGGGGGAGTTATATTTTGAGAGGATTTTTGTTGAAGAGAAAGCACATTTATTCTTGTTTTCAGAATTCTTTTACTTTATAGTGCATGAAGGACAACCATTATTTTCTGTTTCTTTTGCAGTATTTGCAGCAGGAGCATGTTCAAGAGCGATCTTCTATTGTGGCTGAACTCCAGAGGCAAGTTCTGAAGTCAGAAGCAGTGCTGGTGCAAAAGGAAGAGGAGAATTTTACATTGCAGCAGCAACTTAAGCAATTAGAGATGAAGTGGTCGGAGTATGAGGTTAAGATGAAAACGATGGAGGAGACCTGGCAGAAACAGATAATATCTTTACAGGTGAGTTAGGTTTTTCAATATGTTACTTTCCTAGAATGCTATCAGTAGTATATGTTGAGATTTGTTTCCTGTACAGATTTATTTTCTTTACGGATTTATTTCCTTTAAGGAAAGATAATAATTTTAGTAAGACGTCTTATATAGCAGTTACTAAAATTGTAATTATAGCTATATGTACATAGCTCTGTATGTCTATATATATGGAGTCCCTCCATTAAGACAGTACACAAGAATAAGAAAATATCCTTTCTCTTCTCCCGTGGATGTAGGCCATAGAGCCGAACCACGTTACATCTTTGTGTCTTTCATTATTTTATTTTCTTAACATGGTATTAGAGACCTAGGTTTTTATTACTAGGAAATCTGTTTCGACCTTTATCGTCGAAATCATCATTGTCGCTTTCATCGCCGGAATTCTCTTGAGTGGCCTTCATTGCCGTCGCTGCCTTCATCGCTAGCGTGGAAACCACGACGCCGTCGTCGTCTGTGCTACTGCTGCTGCAACTGGATAGATTTGTCTTCTGCAAATCGCGACCCAGCCATTGGAAGCGCCCGAAGTAGCTTCGCCTTCGCCGGAAACGAATCGCACAAGTTCGCTCTCTGACGATCAACGCGGCTGAGTTACTGTTACTGTTCATCGTCTTCTTCTTTGCCGCGGAGATCCTCGTCTTCATTTTTCTTCGTCTGCAACTTTTTCATCGCCATCTTCATTGCCTCTGTTACTGTTCATCATCTTTTTCGTTGTCGTCTTCTTCTTCATCGCCGTCGTTGCCTGGGTGACCTTCCTGCAAACGCTTCGTCTGGTTCGTGCGATTCATCGTCTTCTTCGTCTGGCTCGTGCGACCGTTCCTGGTTCATCACCATCGACTTTGTTTTCGATTCATCGACTGAGGATTCTCAGTCGCCTTTCTCGTCGTCGCCTTTCTCACTGTCTGCAACCTCTGTTCGACCTCTCTAAACTCACTGTTCAACACTCGTCTTCTTCCTTCGTCTTCTCTCTCTTTCTTCTTTCTTTCTCTTCGTCTTCTCTGGTCATCTTTTAGAATACCTCTTTCTTCTTCTTTCTCCTTCTCCTTGTGCCATTTCCCAAGAGTCGAACACTGGTGTCGGGATTTCAAGTACACCTCTTCAACCAGCGAGACTCATCTTCTTCTTCTTTACATCTTTGAAGAAAAAAAAAATGTCGGTTACTTCCGAAACAGTGCAGACAGAAGAAACAATTGATAAAATAAAGAAAGGAGAACTACCAAACATTCAAGCAGCCTACAGACTTGATGGAAAAAATTATTCGAGTCTATGACTTCTTGGCTGGACTCAATGCAAAGTTTGATCAAGTGAGAGTTCAAACTCTCAGCAAAGAGTTGCTAACTCTGAATGAGACTATCTCCGCTATCCGGACTGAAGAAAGCAGAAGAAGTGTTATGCTCACACCTCAAAAGTTGGAAGGCTCAGCTATGGTCGCCAATCGGGGAAATGATAAGAAGACACACACTCCGCGCGTTGAATCATCAAAGGTCCCAAATCGAGACAATAGGGACAATCTAAGGTGTACTTATTGTCAGAAGACTAGACATACCAGGGAGAAGTGTTGGAAACTTCATGGCAAGCCTTCAACTTCTAGTAAAGAATGGGGTTACAACGGAGGACAACAGAAAACCAGTGGACAAGCACATCTGTCTACTGAACCAACAGTTGTAGCTTCCCCGATGCCAGACGGATTCAGCCAAGACGATATTGAAAGATTGAAATCTTTGCTTGGCACTCTTGACAAACCCTCAGGTACCTGTTCATTCGCCCATTCAGGTAATTTTCCTATTTCTATTGGATTTAACGTCTTGGATAAATCTTTTGCTAACTCTTGGGTTATAGATTCTGGTGCTACTGATCACATGACCAATTCTCCCAATATATTTCATACCTACAACCCATGTCCTAGTAGTCGGAAAATAGCCACAGCTGATGGATCCTTAACCGCAGTTGCTGGTATAGGTGATGTTCACATCAGCCCCACCCTTACACTCAGAAATGTTCTTCATGTTCCTAAACTATCTACTAATCTTATCTCTATTAAAAAACTGACCCATGATCTGAGTTGTAATGTAACCTTCTTCCCTACTTACTGTGCATTTTAGGACCAGGACTTGGGGACGATGATTGGACATGCTAAGGAACAGGACGGGTTATATTACCTTGAGACACCAGTACATCCTATCAAGAGTACCACTTCATTTCTCTCTGAGCACAAACTTTCCAATAAAGAAAAACTATGGCTCCATCATCGCCGCCTTGGCCATCCTTCTTTTCGATCTCTTAAAATCATGTTTCCTTTTTTGTTTAAATCTCTGAATGTTGAAGATTTTCACTGTGAAGTGTGTGAACTTGCGAAACACAAACGTATATCTTTTCCACTTAATAATGACAGAAGTTCAGATCCTTTTGATCTCATTCATAGTGATATTTGGGGTTCCTCTCCAATACCTAATGTTTCTGGAGCTCGATGGTTTGTGTCTTTTATTGATGATTGTACTAGAGTCTCGTGGATATTCTTATTAAAACAAAAATCCGATGTGAGCTTTATTCTCCCTACCTTCCGTAACATGATACACACCCAGTTTGGTGCTAAAATCAAGAGATTTCGCTCTGACAATGCTAGAGACTATTTTAATCAAACATTGACCAACTACTTCCAAACCGAGGGGATCCTTCATGAATCATCCTGTGTTTACACTCCACAACAAAATGGAGTTGCTGAAAGAAAAAACGGTCATCTACTTGATACAACTCGAGCCTTTTTATTTCAGAATAATATGCCTAAGTCCTATTGGGGGGAAGCTGTCCTTACTGCAACACATCTTATTAACCGTCTACCATCCCGAACCCTTGATTTCAAAAGTCCTATGGAAAAGCTACGTCAATTTTATCCTAAGCTTAAAATCTCCAATAATCTTATACCTAGAATATTTGGGTGTGTTTCATTTGTCCATGTTCACCAACCCAACAGGGGAAAGTTGGACCCTAGAGCTCTTAAGTGTGTTTTTGTCGGATACTCTTCCACTCAAAAGGGATATAAATGCTATCATTCGCCATCAAAGAAATTCTTTGTCTCAGCCGATGTCACTTTCTGTGAACCTGAGCCTTATTTTTCCGCTCCTCCTCTTCCGGGGGAGAATGTCATCATGGAAGATAAGGACGTGATAACCCTTTTGATCTTTTTGACCCCTTTACCCTCCAACAAACCAAACCTGAATCTCCTACACCCCCTGTACCCAATGACGAACCTAAGGATTGGATGACTAGACAAGTGTACTCAAGGAATAAAGCCGCAGCTCCTGAACCGATGCAAGCTCAAGAATCTGAACCAATCCCTGAGAATGAGGTAACAAATCCTGAACCCTCCTTACAAATTTCATTCGTTCCTGAAACTAACAATGATCTTTTAGCCTCTGAACCTGACAATGACCTTCCCATTGCCATTAGAAAGGGAACAAGGGAATGCACTAAACATCCCTTGTATCCACTATCTCATGTTGTATCCTTTGAGAAGTTCTCACCAACCCATAAGAGTTTCCTTACCAGCCTGAACAATATCCAAACTCCTACATCATTATCCGAGGCTTTATCTAATACAAATTGGAAACAAGCTATGAATGTGGAAATGGAAGCTCTGGAGAAAAATACAACATGGGAGTTGGTAGACTTGCCTCTAGGAAAGAAACCTGTGGGATGCAAATGGGTTTATACAGTAAAATACAAAGCAGATGGGTCCCTAGAGCGCTACAAGACAAGATTGGTAGCCAAAGGATATACTCAGACATATGGTTTGGACTATCAAAAGACATTTGCTCCGGTTGCAAAAATGAATACTGTGAGACTTCTGTTGTCATTGGCAGCCAATTATGACTGGGATCTGCAACAATTTGATGTAAAGAATGCATTTTTACATGGGGATTTAGAAGAAGAAATCTATATGGAAGTGCCTCCAGGATTTGGCACCACTGATAAAGTGTGCAAATTAAAAAAGGCCCTGTATGGACTTAAATAATCTCCGAGGGCATGGTTTGGTCAGTTTGTCAAAGTAATGACAAATATGGGATATAGACAAAGCCAAGGAGATCACACTCTGTTTATTAAGCACTCGACTTCAGGGGGAGTTACAACTCTATTAGTATATGTCGACGACATCTTCATGACAGGAAACAATGAGAATGAGAGACAAAATTTGAAGGGGTGTTCTCTCGAGGAATTTGAGATCAAGGAACTAGGGAGATTGAAATACTTCATAGGGATTGAAGTGGCACACTCTAAACAGGAAATTTTTATCTCTCAACAGAAGTACATTACAGACCTTCTTAAAGAAACAAGGAGGCTAGCATGCAAACCAATGAATACCGCTATTGATCTTAATCACAAGCTTGGAGAAGCTGAAGAAGCGCTGACTGTTAATAAAGAGATGTATCAAAGACTAGTAGGAAGACTCATCTATCTCTCTCACACAAGACCTGATATTGCATGTGCAGTAAGTGTAATAAGTCAGTTCATGCACAATCCTAAAGATATTCATTTGCAAGCAGCTAATCGCGTTCTACAGTATCTTAAAGGGACTCCAGGACAGGGCATCTTATTTAAACGACACACAGGAATGGTTCTTGAAGACTATGCTGGTTCAGTAGTTGACAGAAGATCAACTATTGGATCTTGTACGTTTCTTGGTGGGAATTTGGTGACATGGCGAAGTAAGAAGCAGAATGTAGTGGCCAGATCTAGTGCTGAAGCAGAATTCCAAGCAATGGCACAAGGGGTTTGTGAGCTATTATGGTTGCAGATAATTTTGACAGATTTGAAGATACACTGGGACGGCCCTATGAGACTCTATTGTGACAATAAATCTGCAATTAGCATTGCCCATAACCCAGTTCAACATGATCGAACCAAACATATAGAGATTGATAGACACTTTATTAAAGAGAAGCTCGATAGTGGGTTGATCTGTACTCCATATATATCTACCAATAATCAGCTCGCCGATATGCTCACTAAAGGGTTAAATCATACTGCATTTCAAGCAAATGTGTCCAAGCTGGGAATGGTAAACCTTTATTCACCAGCTTGAGGGGGAGTGTTGAGATTTGTTTCCTGTACAGATTTATTTCCTTTACGGATTTATTTCCTTTAAGGAAAGATAATAATTTTAGTAAGACGTTTTATATAGCAGTTACTAAAATTGTAATTATAGCTATATGTACATAGCTCTGTATGTCTATATATATGGAGTCCCTCCATTAAGACAGTACACAAGAATAAGAAAATATCCTTTCTCTTCTCCCGTGGATGTAGGCCATAGAGCCGAACCACGTTACATCTTTGTGTCTTTCATTATTCTATTTTCTTAACAGTATACAATGTGAGGAAGGCTAACTTCATGAATGAGATGGGTATATCCACTACCTCCTAGTGCCAAGTTAGAAGAAAAATGTCTCATTCCCAAGATTTTAATGCTTGAAAAGTGCTTCACTAATTAATCTCATTTGTGCCACTAATGCTGGGAGGGTTGCCGTTCTTTTTTGCACCTCTTACTTGTATTACAATTCTATCTTCTCAATTTATGCCCACTAATACTCAGTTCTGTGTGCTTTGTTGCCTATCACCGTTCAGGTCTTAGGGTGAACATCTGCCAGACCAATACTTACCTGAATGGTGAAGCAGAAAAATTACAGTTGTTAGATGAGCAACTGAACTTTTAAGCCAGAGCCGCTAGTTAGAGGCTCAACAATGTATTTCACTCTAAAACACTAATAGTCTAATGCTTGTGTTACACCATTTTACATGTTAACCAAACTGATATATGAGGAACAACTGAACAAGTGAATGCTTCTTGCAGAAAGTTTTAAACCTAAAACCACCGTTAACTGGAACTCTGGTCGCATGTTAAATTACCAATATATGCGAAAGCTATAGATGTTAAGCAAAGGCCAAGAATTCATATTAATTAGTAGGGGTGTGCATAGGTCGGGTTTGGGCCAAGATTTGGTCTCAACCTTGTTGGGTGATTCAATTTATCCCTTGAGCCCAACCCTTTCATTTAAATGAATAGTTACTTGACCGACACGTCTATCTGATTAGGTTGGTCGGGTGCTGGGTCAGCAAACAATACCTTCTATCTTAAAATTTTTTTTTAAAAAAAACCTTTAAATTTGAAAGGTAACTTGACAAATCTTGCTAAGTTTTTATAATAACCACCCATTTATATTAATTATAGGCTAGCATGGGAAGGTAAGGAGAAAAACAACAAGAGGAAGATGAGGGGAAAAAGGAGGTGGGGGGGGGGGGGGGGGGGTAGTTTTGGGTTTAGTAGTTTCCAACATGGAGAGAGTAACTTTTTTAAGAGGTCTTAGAGTTTCAGGTCTTGTTGGCATTTGGATGTTTGTCATTTGCATTGATATTTGTTTCTTATATCTCTCCACGTGCAAAATGGGGCTGCACATGTGGGGGAGTGTTTATGATAGCTTGATATGCATTGTTGCACCTCTACCGATTAGCTATAGCTTTTGGGTTCAGTGATTTCTAAGATGTTAGAAATATATATATTATTATATTATCATTATGTTAGGTGGGTCATGGGTTTGTGTCAGCTTCAAAATTTTGAACCCGATAGTATGATCTGATCTATTAGGTTGTTATAATTAAAAATTTAAAACCTGATTGACCTGTGTTATAAATATATCCAACTGAACCTGGTCATGTAGAATCGGCCAGTTGGGTTTGTCGGGGTAGCACTTTTAGTGGACACCCCTAATATCAAATAAGTACATAGTATTTTTTGTTGCATTATGAGGAAGTGGTAAAAGGAAGCTAATTATGTAAGTATTTGGGCCTTTCTTTAGATGCTATCTATTTTTAAGTAGTTAAGTCTCTTCTTGCAAAAAAGCTTCTCTTCTGTCCTTTTCTTCTGCTCTTTCCATCAATACTGGTTCTATTGCTTTGATATTGAAACAGAATTCACTGATACTAAGCAGGAGTATGACAAGCATTTTCTCCCAGAATAGTAGGTTGTTGGGTTGGCCTTTTTCGACATTTGAAAACATGAAAGATACTCTCTTGGTAAATTAACTTCAGCATTTTGCTTTAGAACATAGCATTTTGGTGGGAGTCATTGAAACTGAATATGGGGTTGGAAGAAACCTGATTCTTTCAATACCCATTGGTTCCAACCAAGAGGCTGTTGTGGAAAAATTAATAATGCTAGTCGCTTATGGTAACTTGTGGAACGATCATATGAGGAGGATTTCCAATTTGTCTCTCCAAATGGGGTGTTAGAAAATTTCATATTGCTTCAGTGATAACTCATGAATTTTCCATAGGAAGATTACCATTTTGTTTGGTCTATATACTGTTTGATTCCTTCAATTATCAGTGATGAATACCAGGAACCGTTTCCCTGGCATTCTGCTTTACTCTGAGTAATTTTAATTGGACTTCCATACATGGAAAGGCATGTTTGAATTTTGCCTGAAATTTAGTAGTGACAGCATTTCCCTGTGATGTATTCACCATATTTAGTTATTTCATTTTCTCCAACAGAAAATTATAACGTATGTACTTCCTACCAATTATTTCCTTCATTTTTACTAATTGTTCAGTTGGTGGTGATAATATTTCAGACGAGCTTAGGTGCAGCCAGGAGGAATCCTATGGGGGAAGAGGGAATGGGCCACCCTGGAAGGCCTGATGCTTCTCCAATGTCTCGCTATTATGATTGTGACGATGCAGTGTCAATGGGGACTCACACTCCTGGAGGCAGCACACCAGGCAGAGTATTTAATCGCACTTCTGATGCTGTTACCGCAAGAGATGCCAATGGAAATGCCAGTATTGTCAACCCCCTTGTCAAGGAGTTTGAGCATCAGAAACAGGTATTTGAAGATGACGCCAGGTTCCTTGTTGAAGTCAAATCACGGATGAATGCTTCAACAACGAATCCCGCTGATGAGCTCAATGGCCTGAAGCTCCGGTTTACGACATGGAAGAAAGAATACAAAGTCAAGTTACGGGATTCAAAATCAAGACTTAACAAGCTTGGGTACGTAGAGTCAGAGAAGACCCGGAAGACATGGTGGGGAAAGAGGTACCAGAAGAAGTAATCAAATTACTTCTTGGACCATTTGAAACATGCCCAGTTTCTCAATTTGCTCAGAAATGGCCCTAGAGCTATCTGATGTATAGATGAATACATGAAAGAAGCCAAGCCGGAAATCTCTTCCTGTTCGTGGGGCATTGACATAGTTGCAGAAATCTTGCCTGAGCCACTGCTCAAGTTCACTGGAAAATTGCGTGCACTTGTGCACCAAGTCGAGGGTTCTTCCCTTTTCTTTTGAAGGATATGGGTTGGGGAAGCAATGGCATGGGGGCAAGGATAGGAAAGATAGTATATTCACTATGTTTTTATTTTTAATATTGGGGGCCTGGTTGAATTCTTGTTTATATTATAGGCATCTGAGGACTGTTCCCCTCATCATTTCTTTCTTCTTCTTCTTTTTTTATTTTTATTTATTTTTATTTTTATTTTTGATGAATAGGTATATTTATGTATAAATTGCTGTTGTTTTCCTGAAGAGATACCAGTTGGGACACAAAATGTAAATAAATTGTTCCATTATTCCTTGCTACTAAATGGGTATTATTGAATAGAACCACTGAAGTAAGATAAACTGAAGAGTATTCATCAGATGTCCTGTGCTTACAAAACTGGAAATGGTGTTTCTATAGAAAATTTTTGCTTGTAAATGAACATTGCTGTCGTGGTCTCAGACAAATTATTTGCATGGAGGCATAGTAGAAATATACAGTAAAAGTTCATCTCTGAAGCCCTAATTATTAAATAGCTCTTGTATTTAGTAATTAATTTGTAAACCATGTAAATAAAGATAAGAAGCCTCTTCTCTTAGTATAGATGGTATATCTCTGTACAGCCCTGCAGATGCTGAAGAACCTTCTAATCTCTTCACACCTCTGTATTAAGATTTTTTGCAATCCAAGTAAGGATCGACTGATTCAACTCTTGCTTTTATAGCTGAGGCAATAATGCCCAATGGAATTGGTTCATCAGAGCATAGATTGAATTGATAGAATTAAATGTTTTTTTTTCTTTTTCTTTTTCAAGAGCTCCTAAACTTAAAACCAGGGTAAATTTGATTATTTTGATTGATTTAACGTCCCTTTTGGGCACTTTGGATTTGTGGGTATTTAGGAAAAAAAATAAATATATATTTTCACTTGGAACAACCCTATTTTACATTCATCCATTTCTTGTTCTACCTCTTCAGATACAGATAGATGACACTCGGTAGTCATGTACTAGAATACATGAACATCAACAATTCCATAAAATACACATTCAAATAATTTTTGATACAGGATCAGTTTCAATCTACTACACAAACACCCACTTCATACTTCTCATTTCAGATTCTTCTATCACAAAAATGGGAAGCAAAGAAAGAAGAGTGGATTCATTAATTTATTTAAGAACCAGGAACAAACTTAGTGGCATAGACCCAAGCGTTGTTAGCAACAGGGTTATCAAGATGATCCAAGAGGTTCTCAAGAGGCCCTTTTCCTGTAACAATGGCTTGAACAAAAAACCCAAACATAGAGAACATTGCAAGCCTGCCATTCTTGATCTCCTTCACCTTAAGCTCAGCAAAGGTAACAGGGTCATCAGCAAGTCCCAAAGGATCAAAATAGGTTCCACCAGGGTACAAATTGTTGCCTTCACCAACACCTGGAAGGCCATTAATGCGGAATCCTTCAACAAGACCCATCAGAACAACTTGGAAGCCCAAAACTGCAAGAATGCTCTGTGCATGCACCAAATTGGGGTTGCCCAGATAATCTAATCCACCTTCAGAGAAGATCTGAGCACCAGCTTTGAACCAAACTGCTTCTTTGAAATCCACTTTCACCCATTTCTCCAAAACTTCTGGAGTTATGCAACCAAGTGCTCCAAGCATAGCCCATCTTCCATGGATCACCTGCCATTGTTCCACCATCATCAATATTCAGTAATACTATAACCAGGATAAAAAATATTTTACTTTTTATTTTTATCTTTTTTCAATAGGTAAGTGGTGAAAATAACTTTTAAAAAAGGGGCGAAAGACAAGGACATTTATTAATGTTACTCATTTTATTACTACTCTCGTCTACGCTTGATCAAGAGAAAAAAAGAAAAAGAAAAAGAAAAAAAAGAGAGTGAAATAATTTGAGATACCTCTAGTGCCCTGTTTCTGGCAAAGGCTTCTGGGTCAGCAGATAAGCCAGCAGTGTCCCAACCATAATCACCAGGGAATTCACCAGTAAGGTAAGAAGGGGTTTGAGCAGAGAAAGGACCCAAATACTTCACTCTATCTGGTCCATACCACAATTCATTCCCCTGTAAAATGAAAAATCAAGAAGCAAATCCAAAAAAAACAAAAAAAAAAAAAACCCAATTTAAATTCAATTCTTCCAAAACCTGACAAGATTGAACAAGTTTAAAAAAAAAGAAAAATATCACTCACCATGGTGAATTTTCCAGTACCAAGAGCAACAACATCTCTAAGAGAGTTAGAGTTAGAGCTTCTGGTTTGGCCCAAAAATGGTGAAGCTCTAATAACAGTGCTGGAACTAGCAGATGCTGCCATTAGTGTTGCAACCATTTTTTTGGGCTTGTTTTGAGTTTTTTCTTTTTTTTGTTAGTGTTGCTGTGGTATGGAAATCTTAGGAAGGAAGCAGAAAAGAGTGGTGTGGTTGGTGTTTGTGATGTAGATATTATAAGTGAAAGAGAGAGAAGAAGCAAAGAAATGGGTGGTTAAAGAGAATTTGAGATGGAAAGGTTTTTGTGATTCTGATTTGTGCTGTGTTATAAGTTCAGCCAATGAGAACACTTTAATGGATTTGGTGTATCTCCATCTCATATCCTTCTATCCAAATATTATCTTTTTTGTCCACACCTCCCATCACTTCCAACCTTAATTTCTCATTGCTGGATTCCCTGTTTGGCATTTCTTCCTGTCCGTGTCTGTATTGGTTGTAGATCAATGACAAGTCATAATTCTTCTTTGAAAACAAGCAAGATCTAATGTTTATTTATTGTATCCTATTGTATAGGGAATTGACACCTTACCTATTTATGGCACGAATAAGAGATGCAATTAATCAGATTTTTTTGAATAAATACATAGTTTTTTTTTATCAATAATAAAAACACATAGTTAATTGTATGTTTCTTTGCTTTTCGTCAAAAAATAAAAGGCTAATAATGTTACACCTTGGGCTAATCGTCAGATCTAAGTAATACCTGAGGTAGACTAGCAAACCTATTTGTTAAGGAAGTTTTTGGTGGTGTTGTTGTCATGTTATTGTTATTATTGTTGTTATTGTGAACTGAATTAAATCCTACCTTTTAGACTCATTCTCCTTGTAGTTAAAAAAAAAACTCAAAAACTCTTTTTAAATTTGATTGTAAAATTTACAAAGGAAACAAGAATTAATACTATAAAAAGGTGTTTGCATATTTTCTAAAAATGAATTTTTTAAAATTCTACTTTTAAAAATAATTCTTAAATAATTATATGCCAAACGCCGCCATCTGTCTTCTAAGCGATAGTTCTCTCCCAAACTTTTAAATCCTTAACCAAGGTTTATTCAAAAGCTTTAAAAATAATATTTAAAGCTAATATCATATATAGCCGCCAACAACTGGTAGGTCACCCGGTTAGGCATTTACCTCCTCTTATATAAGGTGAAAGGTTTAAATCTCCTTAATTTCATATGAGGTAAAGAGTTGTTGTGCACTTAATTGAGGCTTGTTGTGGTCCCATTGGATCTTGAGCATTGTTCCTGGCATTAGTAATTGAGACTACCCTTGTCTTTAATTTATTAATTTGAAATAATTTGTATATATGTTATATAATCCAATGTAACAAATATTATGAATTGACAAAAAAAAAAATATCATATGCAACCTCACTCTCATCTCATTTGTCTTTTAAATACTACTATTATTATTTTTATAGAAATAACACCAGGCTTGTCAGAAAACTAATTAATTTAAGGCCAATATCGTATACAATTTCAAGTAGGGGTAACAAAACTTATCTAGACCTAGTTGTTTGATTTTGTTCAGTATAAAGTGGGTTCGAACAAAAATTATAAAACAGCCCCCAGCCAGCGTGAACTAAGGCCTTAAGGTTGGGTCTGGACAAAGTAATCCGAACATTTGGACATTTTTTGTCTGATTTTTTTATCTTACAAATTAAATTGCTTCACCTTACTTGTCTAGAATATCTTGTCCAAAGCTTGTAATTGTAAAAATTACGAAAATCATAAGAGAATTTTGATTTTAATAATTATGTTATGTACATATTAGAGAATGTTAAGAGGAGAGTACTGATACTGATAAGTAGGTTTTTACGCATGTTTTATGTCATAGTTTCGATTTATTATGTTTCAGTTTTTACTTTTATATGTCATTTTATGTGAATGTTTTGATAGTTTTTACACTTGGTTTATGCTTGATTTTATAGGTTTTAAAGTGGTCGTAAAGTGATATGAAAGTGGTAAACAAGTAGCCAAGCATTGAAAGGGAGAAACAAGTGTAAAACAATGACATAAAGTAGAGAAATCGGGATAAAAAAGGAAGCAAAACCACCAAAAGCACTGCAACGCCCAAGTGTTGGCACCGTGGCAATAGGAGTGGTGACGTTAAAGAAAAAAACAAGTATGGCGCTGCAACACCCAAGTGAGTGCCACAACGCCCATGCACCCAAATTTTCGTACTTTGAGTAGGATTCTTACTCCGAATTCGTGGTTTTTCATACGACTTCCTACTCTCTCCCACCTATAAATACATTATAAAGGAAGGTTTTAGAGATAAAATAGAAAGGAGATCAAGTCGAATTGGATTGGATCGAAAGAGAAGAAAATGGTGAAGTTGGAGACAATGGAGCAATCTTCACATCTAGAAATCTAGTTTGTTTCTTCATGTTTATGTTCATGATATTCATTAATATCTTTGGTGTTTTCTTTATTTCAATGATGAACTAAGTTATTTGTCTAGAGGATAGATAGATCCTAAACTTGATACTATGTTTTAATTTGATTTTAATTATTATTAATACATTTTCTTTACTTTATTTATAATTTTCAATTTTTAATGCTTTTGATCTACTGGTCATAAATTGATTGTTCTTAGATCTAGAGTTTGGTACTCGAAAGAGGGAACTTGAGATTGGATTGGAGAAAATATAACCTAAGATATTTATAGAATCGAGAAGTTTATAAGATTCTTTGAAGTCGTGGAAAAAATAACAAAGTGTAAAGAATTTGTATGATTTTGGTTTTTATCGAGAAATCGAAACTAGGAGAATAGATTAATAATAAATATACATGAAAAACATAGTTGAAAGTTAGGTGAAGTTGAACCTCTGGAATTTCTCTTTATTGATTTCTTCTTGATTTTGATTTTTTGCTATTTCCTAGTTTTCAGTAATTTGTTTTTTATTTACTTAATTCTCAATTTTTTTCATCTAGATAAAGTTAGGGTTATTAATTACGGTACTTAGTGAGATTTGAATTAATCCTTGAAGACGATAACCCAATTCATTGGTATATTATAAACTTGACACTATGCCCTTGCGATTGATTGCGAACAAGTTTTTGGCGTCGTTGCCAGGGATTGATTCAATTCTAGTTTAACTAATATCGTTACCAAGTGACCTTGATTTTAATTTAGAAATTTCTTTTTGTTTTTCTAATTTTTCTTTTCTTTTTGGTTTGTCTCTTTATAAGTTCCTTCGAGTGGTGTATGCAGAAAGCAAAGAGTCTTGAACTTGTGTCTTGCGATCAAAAAAATCAAAAGAACTCTTAGAAAGTTAAGGAAGAAGAAAAGGATTGAAATTCAAGCAATGAATGCCAAGAACAATCAATTAACACTTCGGGATTATTTAAAGCCGGTCATCAATAATAACTACTCGGGCATTGTGTGCATGCCAATCAATGCAAATAACTTTGAGTTGAAACCGACCTTAATAACCATGATCCAACAACATCAGTTTGGTGGTTCTCCATAAAAAGACCCAACCACACATTTGACTACATTCTTGGAGATGGTGTGATACAATGAAGATGAATGGTGTTACAGAGGAGACCATTAGGCTGCACTTGTTTCCCTTCTCTTTAAGAGATTAAGCGAGAGCATGGTTGCAATCTCTGCAACCCGGAAGCATTACAACATGGGAGGATATGGTTCAAAAGTTCTCTCCACCAGCAAAGATGACTGAATTGAGGATCGAAATTGGGCAATTCAAGCAACTAGATTCCGAATCACTTTATGAAGCGTGGGAAAGATTCAAGGAACTCCTTAGGAAGTGCCCCCAACATGATTTCGAGGATTGGTTGCAAATTCAAATGTTCTACAATGGGATGATGGTGCCAACAACAACTTTAGTAGATGCGGCTGCTGGAGGCACTTTATTGAGGAAAACAACGAATGAAGCCCTTGCTATTTTTGGAAGAGATGACTTCTAACACTTATGAGGCCCCAAGTGAGAGATCCATGGTTTAGAAGGTGGCTGAAATGCATGTAGTCGATCACATAAATCGGCAAAAATTTCCACCCTCATACATCACGTAGCAGTTTTATCTAATCAAGGAGCCCCTCCTACCATAGAATCGGTTGTAGCTGCAAGTATGGTGTATTTGGGAGTTGACACTAATGAAGAGCAAGTAAAATTTGTGAATAACCGAGCCTATAATTATAGGGGTAATCCTTTACCCAATCAATATCACCCGGGTATTTGCAACCATGAGAATTTTTCCTATTCAAATATAAGGAATGTATTGCAACCTTCATCAGGCATGTATAATCAAGTACCTGCGAAGAAGCCCTCTTTGGAAGGCCTTGTAAGTACTTTTGTGGTGGAAACGAGATCAAGGTTTACTAAGAATGAGTATAGGCTGGATAATATAGAGACTCATATGGGCAACATGGGAGCATCGATAAAGTCTTTGGAGGTTCAGATCGAGCAACTTGCTTCATCCATCAATGCCCAACAAAAAGGCTCCTTTCCAAGTTATACAAAAGCGAATCCTAAGGGGCAGTGCAAAGACATTACTCTCAAAAGTAAAAAGGAAGTTGAGGGAGTCAATCCACAAATCAACATCAATCTTACTCCCATACCACCAGCAACTGGCCACAAGGAAGAGCTCAACGAGGATGAAAAAAGTGAAGTGAAGTTAAAGAATGAGACCTAGAGGCCTGGATCTATATCCTTTCCGGATAATCTTCCTATCCTTAAAACTCCTATCCCGTATCCTCGGAGATTTCAGAAGAAGAAGCTAGATGCTCAGTTTGCAAAATTTCTTGAGATGCTTAAGAAAATTCACATTAACATTCCTTTTACAAATGCACAGGAGCAAATGCTAAAGTATTTCAAGTGCATGAATGTCTAAGAAGCAAAAGTTGGAGGAATTCGAGACGGTAAAGCTCACAGAGGAGTGTAGAACTATTGTTTAAAAGAAATGATCTCAGAAGTTAAAGGATCCAGAGAGTTTTACTATACCTTGCACAATTGGCTCTTCTTTATTTGATAAAGTACTTTGTGATTTGGGTGCAAGAATAAATCTAATGCCTATATTTGTTTTCAGGAAATTGGGACTTGGAGAAATGAAGCCTACAACCATCACCTTGCAACTGGCGGATTGATCTCTCACCTATCCCTGTGGAGTCATTGAAGACGTGTTGGTCAAGGTGGATACATTTATCTTCCCAGTGGATTTTGTTGCTTGGATATGGAAGAGGATGATAAGATCTTGTTGATTCTTGGGAGGCCGTTTCTAGCTACCGGAAGGGTTTCGATAGATGTACAACGTGGTAAATTAACTTTGAGGGTCAATTAAGAAAACGATTAGTTCAACATTTACCACATACTCAAATTTCCAGAGGAGTTGAGCACTTTCCACTGGATAGACGTGCTTGAAAGTTGTATTCAAGATGTTCATATGGAAACAACATCGGTAGACCCTTTGGAGCCTTGAGATGTGGTGGTGAATGAGGATGTCTAGCACTATGTATTGGCTCTTAAAGCTCCTTTGTCCGAACCTTCCCAAAGCGAAGTGGAGAATATAGATGACCTTTCCCTAACGGAGTTGATGGAACCTACATTGGAATTGAAGCCATTATCGGAGCATCTCCGGTATGCATTTTTGGGAGAGAAGTATGTATATCCAATTATTATATCATCATCTTTGTCTCATATTGAAGAAGATAAGTTACTGTGTATTTTGAGGGTGCATAAATTGGTGTTGGGGTGGTCTATTTCAGACAATCGAAGGCATCAACCCATCTATTTGCATGCACAAGATATTGATGGAGGTATCTTACAAGCCTTCTATTGGGCACCAAAGCAGGCTAAATCCTGCAATGAAAGAGGTGGTTCAGGCTGAAATCTTGAAGTGGTTAAAAACATGAATTATTTATGCTATTTCAAATTGTTCTTCGGTGTGTCTGGTTCAAGTGGTGTTAAAGAAAGGTGAAATCACAGTGCTGAAGAATGAAGATGATGAACTTGTTTCTATAAGAACTATCACAGGATGACGAGTGTGCAGTGATTGACAGAAGCTCAACAAGGCTACAAGGAATGATCCTTTTCCCATTTCTTTCATTGATCAAATGTTGGACTGATTAGCGAGATTTCAATATTATTGTTTTTTGGATAGTTATTCAGGGTACAACCAAATTGCTATTGCCCCGAAAAACCAAGAGAACTTTCACATGCCCATATGGTACATTTGCTATTCGAAGATTGCCTTTTGGTTTGTGCAATGCCTTGGCTACTTTCTAACGTTGTATGATGGCTATCTTTTCGAAAATGGTGGAAGAGATTATGAAAGTTTTCATGGATGACTTTTTGATCTTTGGCTCATCCTTTGATCATTGTTTGCACAACCTTACTCTTGTGTTGTAGTGATGTGAGGAAACTAATTTGGTCTTAAATTTGGAAGAAATGTCACTTCATGGTTCGAAAAGGAATTGTACTTGGACACCGGGCATCTTCAAAATGGTTTGAAGTTGACCGGGAAAAGATTGTTGCAATTGAAAGGGTTCCACCCTCGAAGAATGTTAAAGGCATAAGGAGTTTCTTGTGCCATGTCGACTTTTATGGAGATTTATAAAGGATTTTTCTAAGATTACTGAGCCTCTTTGTAATCTTCTTGAGAAGCATGCTCCTTTCGATTTCAATGAGGAGTGTGTGACAACTTTTGAGTTGATAAAGACAACCTTGATTTCCACTCCTATCATGGTGGTACTGGATTGGAAGGGACCATTTTAGGTTATGTGCGATGCAAGTGATTATGCAACCGATGCGGTACTCAACCAACGACATGACTAGATGTTCCAGCTTATATATTATGCAAGTCGTACTCTTGATGGGGCTCAATGAAGTTATACAAAAATCAAGAAAGAATTGTTAGCTTTGGTATTTGCTTGTGATAAAATTTGGTCTTATATTATTGGGTCCAAGGTGATTGTGTATACTGATCATGCCACCATCCGTTACTTGTTTGAGAAAAAAGATGCCAAACCTCGGTTGATTCAGTGGATTCTGTTGTTACAAGAATTTGATCTTGAGATCCGGGACAAGAAGGGTAGTGAGAATGTGGTTGCCGATCATATATCATGATTGCAACTCGAAGAAAAGAAAGATGGTGCCGTTATTCAAGAATCCTTTTAGGATGAACAACTTTATGGGATAAATGCAAAACTTTTATGGTTTGTGGACTTTGTGAATTATTTTGCTAGTGGTGTATTGCCTCTAGATTTATCTCATTGTCAGAAGAAGAAATTTCTTCATGGTATGAAGTTCTATTTATGGGATGATCCTTTATTTTTCAAGAGGCGCAATGATCGAATCGTTAGGAGGTGTGTCCTAGAAGGGAAAGTGCAATCTATCCCTCAAGATTGTCATTCTTCCCCCTACGGGGACATTTTGGAGCAACACGTACGACGACTAAGATACTTCAAAGTGGGTTCTATTGGCCTATTTTATTTCATGATAGTTACACTTTTGTGAAAACTTGTGATCGTTGCCAATGTCTTGGCAACATCTTCAGGCGCCATGAGCTACCATTGAACAACATCTTGAAGGTTGAGCTTTTTGATGTGTGGGGTGTAGACTTTATGGGACCTTTTCCACCTTCTTTTGCCAAGACTTATATTTTATTGATGGTGGATTATGTATCAAAATGGGTTGAAGCTATAGCTATGACAACTAGTGATGCTAAAATGGTGCTGAGATTTCTACCTAAGAACATATTTACAAGATTTGGTGCTCCTCATGCAGTTATTAGTGATGAAGGTACCCACTTTTGTAATAAGCTGTTCAATTTTCTACTTGCCAAGTATGATGTGACGCATAAAGTAGCTCTTGCCTATCACCCACAAACACATAGGCAAGCTGAAATTTTGAACCGGGAAGTGAAGCAAATTCTAGAGAAGTCTGTCAAGATTAAAAGGAAGGTTTGGCTTCAAAGCTCGATGATGCCTTATGGGTGTATCAGACCGCATTTAAAACACCCCTTGGGATGTCCTCATATCGATTAGTGTTCGACAAGGCATGTCATTTATCAATTGAGTTGGAGCACTGTGCATATTGGGCAGTGAAGAAGTTAAACTTTGATTTGAAGGCATCCAGTGAACAAAGGATTTTGCAATTGAGTGAGATGGAGGAGTTCTGCCATGATGCATATGAGAATGCCAAGATCTACAAAGAGCGGACCAAGCAGTGGCATGACAAGCAAGTTCTAAGGCATGAGTTCTTTCCGGGTCAACAAGTTTTTCTTTTCAACTCATGGTTGAAGTTGTTTTCTGGCAAGCTGAAATCTAGATGGTTGGGGCCATTCACCATTGCAAAGGTCTTTCCTTATGAAACGTGTGAAGCTGAGGTGCAAGGATGGTCTCTTTTTTGAGCCAATGGCCAACAGTTGAAGCACTACTATGGCCAAGAAGAAAGGAATGTCAAGGGCATTTCTCTTGGAGATCCATTTTGAAGAAAAGAGAAAGTCGGGCTACTAACTTTAAACCAAACGCTTGTTAGGCTTCGTTTTATTTGTCTTTAGTTTTAATTTTCTATGATGTCTTTGTTGTTGATTCTCCTCTCTTATTTTTCAGGTTTTTATGATGGAGATGTTTATGTTGAGGCTTCTACCCATAGTGGTTAAGGGAGTTTTTTTGCAACTTTCTTATTTATTTATATTTTTTCTTTTCATATATGTGTTGCATCGAGGACAATGTTTTGTTTAAGCTTGGGGGGAGAATTTTCAACTTTTGTCTTGGTTAGGATGTGTGTTTAAGGATGTTTTATGGTTAGTCAGTGTGTTTCTAGGATTAGTTTAGGCTCATGTTCTTCCACAAGTATTGATTTGGTTTTATATATTTATGGATGACCTATAATAAGAATGGCATTTATGTGAATAAAACTCTAGGAAAATGTAGAAAGTTCTATCTTGAAGTCTGTGTGCTTGATTTGATTTCATGTTATGTCTTATTTGAGATTCTTTATATTTTTTTTTGTACATGGTCGTGATCATTGAACCACTAGTGTTTAGAGTAGATCATTGCAAGTTAAGTACTTTATTGAGATGTCTATGAACTCTAAAAATTGTTTGATCACCACTCGAGGCAAAATCCTAGAGATCACACCATTAAGAAGATGATTTAGGCCATGTTTGGATAGTTTGAGCCATTAAGCCTACTTATTGTTAAATATACCCCTAGTCACCCATTTTTCATCCTTTTAATCTTTTCTTTGTCACCTATGAATAATAGCTAAAGCCATATTTGTAAATTCTTGTTTCTCACTTTTGCCTCCTTTACACACTTTGCCAATGTTGAAGTGCAGATGTATTTGAAGGATGGACTATGGGAATGGATGAATGTTGGAAGCTGATGAAGATGAAAAGATATTTGTAGGAATGTTTGCTTTGTGTATTAGTTGAAATATTTTGAAAACTAGTGCAAAAGAAAGAATGCTATACCTTATATTAAAAGAAATGAGTTTGGGGGTGTAGTAGTGTCTTCAATATTAAAAAAAAAAATAATAAAATTCCAAAATCTGGTTTTGGGTATATGTGTTATATTTGATATGGTTCTATGTAATGCCTTGGAGATAATCAAAGATGTTTAGGTTGTTTTGAGCCTAATTTTTTCCAGTTTTTATCCTACCTTTCACCCTAGCCTTACATTACAAGCTTTTAGAAGCCCTATTGATTCCTAGTGGTGTGAAATCTACATTAGTGGAGAGTGGTGTGAAGAATAGGCCCATGAAGTTCAAAGTTAATCTATGATTAGAGATTGTGTATTTTACACTTACTTGCATTTATCTATGTAATTTATAAGTGGTTTCATGTGATTGATTATGTATTTACACTCTTTAAGAATCAAAGGTGAGGCCTGGTAGGAGTTGAATTTAAATTCTAGACATCTTTCATACTTTAGAAATTTTCCTAGAAGTTATTATATTTCACGCAATCTTTGAGGCCATGTTTATGTCCATACTTTCAAATCAAATTTTTGTTTGTTTTAGAATGTGGTAGTATTGTGTGTTTTAGATTTGTTTTTCCTTTGCTCAGGAAGATCAAAGTCTCAAGTTTGGGGGTATTTGATAAATAGGTTTTAACATGTGTTTTGGTCGTAGTTTCAGTTTATTATGATTCGATTTTAACTTTTATGTGTCATTTTATGTGAATGTTTTGATAGTTTTTACACTTGGTTTATGTTTGATTTTGTAGGTTTTAAAGTGGTCTTAAAGTGATATGAAAGTGGTGAACAAGTAGCCAAGCATTGGAAGGATGAAAAAAAGTACAAAACAATGGCACAGAGTGGAGAAATCGGGCTAGAAAAGGAAGCAAAACCAAAAAAAACAGCAACCTAGGCGCTATAGCGCCCAAGTGTGAGCGCCGTGGCGCCCATGCACCTAGATTTTCCTACTTTGAGTAGGATTCTTACTTCGAATTCGTGGTTTTTCTTACAACTGCCTACTCTCTCCCACCTATAAATACATCATAAAGGAAGGTTTTAAAGAGAAAATAAAGAGGAGAACAAGTCGAATTGGATTGGATCGAAAGAGAAAAACGCAACGAAATCTTCACATCTAGAAATCTAGTTCATGTTTATGTTCATGATGTTCATCAATATCTTTAGTGTTTTCTTTATTTCAATGATGAACTAAGTTATTTGTCTAGAGGATAGATGGATCCTAAACTTGATACTATGTTTTAATTTGATTTTAATTATTATTAATAGATTTCCTTAGTTTATTTATATTTTTTTAATGCTTTTGATCTACAAGTCATAGATTGATTGTTCTTAGATCTAGAGTTCGGTACTCAAAATAGAAAACTTGAGATTGGATTGGAAAAAATATAACCTGGCTATTTATAGAATCGAAAGGTTTATAAGATTCTTCGAAGTGGTGGAAAAAATCACAAAGCGTAAAGAATTTGTATGATTTTGATTTTTATCGAGAGATCGAAATCATATCATATGAATATGTTCTAACTTAGCACTCAAGAGAGGGAGTTAGAGATTTCAAGATTTTTGACTTATAAACTAGGAAAATAGATTAATAATAAACATACATGAGAAACATAGTTGAAAGTTAGGTGAAGTTGAACCTCTAGAATTTCTCTTTATTAATTTCTTATTGATTTTGATTTTCTGCTATTTCCTAGTTTTCATTACATTGTTTTTAATTTACTTAATTCTCAATTTTATTCATCTAGATAAAGTTAGGATCATTAATTATGGTACTTAGTGAGAGTTGAATCAATCATTGAGGACAATAACCCGATTCATTGATATATTATAAATTTTCCACCGTGCACTTGTGGTTGATTACGAACAAGTACATATCTTTATTAGATTAAAATAACAAAATAAAAAAAAAATCCATATAACATGCATGTTTTATATCTTTATTCTTTATAAATTCTTAGTTGTTCAATATTTCTTTTGAATTTTTTTTCAATTGTTTCATCTTCATTAATTAATAGGTTTTTAATAGAAAAGTATATCTATATTAATTAATAAGATTATAATATAAATACTTTGTAAATTTAATATATAAAAGAGAATCAATAATTCTTACTATGAAATTTAATTCAATGGCTTAATTATACTCAAATTTCATCTATAATAAAAATGAAAGGCTTATATTTGGACAAAATTGGCTCCCCAATTTTAAAAATAAATCAGGTTTGGATACAAGAGTTGTGTTCGAAGTCAAACTCAAATTGAGTTGGACACACCATAAATTTGTTCATACAAAGTGGGGCCAACACACATTAATTTGTTAATATAAGGTGTTCAGACTGAATCTTTGCCACCCTTACCTTTTTTTTTAAATAATTTTTTTCTATTAATAAAAAGGGTCCGACTACTTTCACCCACCTATTTCTATCTCTTCACCCACCCCAAAATTTTAAATAACTCATATCCTCTCTCCACCCTCGCATATTCCCATAATGTCCTTCACATTTTCAAACCCCAACGTCATTTTCCATTTCCCTCTTTCTCATTTTTTCTCTTCTCATCTCAATTAATTCACGATTTCGTTGAGTTTTTAGGGCATTCAACACGTTAGAACACTGCTAGGAACCATTACGAGCAACTTTGTCACGAAATCTTACAAAGAAACTATGTTATTTAGGGTTTTTGAGTCCTCAAAGTAAAAGTGATTCAAGAAATCGAATCAACCAAATCGATAAGTAAATATTTGATTTCTTCAAGTTTAAGTTGATTTCAATGCTACATTGTTGTATTGGATTGCTTTTGTGCAAAGAAATGGTTGAAAATGATGAAATGGAGGAGACAGAAATGGGTTCTAGAAACCCATTCCGCATGAGAATCGCAACCGTTCGACCTATCAAGGTCGGACGGTTGAATGTGTGTCTGACCCAAACAGTTGAAAAAATGCTCTCTGTTCGACTGGACAGGATCATACACACACAAAGAAGTCCGACCTTTCACGGTCGGACATCTTATGCTTTGTCTGTTCCAATGAGGGTGGATAGAGCATTTTTTTGATTTTTTTAATTTTTGTTTAAGCTAAATATCCACTGTTTGTCCTAATTGTATAGTTTTTTGTATGTATTTGGCTATTTTGATAGATATGCCGCCAAGAACAAGAAGAAGAGGTCGTTTGAAAGAACAAAGCTAGCAAAGAAGAAGGCCAACGGCCTCAGAGAGACAAAAACGACGCGAGTCACCACCACTACCCCTTGTTATACATGAATAAGAAGAGCAACAATCTAAAGAAGAACCTATGTAGGTTGGGGTGGAGGGAGAAGTGTTATCTTAATGAACACCATGAAATGAATGTTTTAATGATTCCAAATATCTCCAATCTGTGTATCTAATGATTTTGTCAAGTGTTTCAGATTTATCAAGAATCAAGATCAAGGAACTGAGCTCACAAGCCTATTGAACATCACAAGTAAAGTTTCGAGTCCTTCAGTACTTAGAATGTAAAACCAATCGATCAATTTGGTCTCAGCAAGATTTAATTATTTTCATATTTTGATCGTCACATCTTAAAGATATTTCTATGTTTTTTAAAGTATTTGATTTGATCAGAAAATATTAATGGTTTTAATCATGTTTTATCGAACTTTAATTGAGAAATCAAAAATTGTTTATATAGAGTCTTTCAGGACGCTAATGTTTTAGCAGCGCCCTCTTGGACTTGATGAGTCAGGATATTGATAAAATATTAGGACACTCAAGGTTGAATTGAACTGATTCATAAGGACGCTTATGTTGATACACCCAAGAGGAGGGGTGAATTGGGTGTAATGACAATTTTTAATTTTTTCTAATTTCTTATGAGATTTCTTTACATAATTGGATTCAATACTTAAATAAATCTAATGGGCATAGAGTAAAATGCATAAAGTAAAGCACAATAGCATTTATAGTGGTTCGGCCGCGCCTACGTCAACTACCTAATCTCCTGATTAAGATTTTTCTAAATGCACTAATGAATCCTCTTACGGGTGAGGACCAAACCGTTGTAAATGCCCTTTTACAAGTTCAAGGCAAACCTATCCTTTTGCGGGCTAAGGATGAACCGTTTCTCTTTTACAGGTTCAGAGATAACCTATCCTTTTCCAGGTTGAGGACGAACTTTTCCTTTTACTGGTTGAGGAAGAACCATGATCTTTTTGCTGGCTAAGGAACAACCGTATATCCTTTTTTCGGGCTAAGGAAGAACCGTGTATCTTTTTTCCGGGCTAAGGTTTTCAAGAGAAAGGATGAAGCTAGTCTTGATTCCAACATTGGAATCACAAGTGATATTAAATCATTTTACTTGGTTTGTTTCAAACCATGAAACAATCCAAAAGACTGAAAACAATGAATATAATGTTTGTTCTAAGTGATTAGAACAATTACAATGAAGCTCATAAATTCAAATACCAAATACAAGATATGAAAATTTAAGATCAAGGTGAAGAGAGGCCTTACAATGATTTATACCTTTCGTGCAACCATATTTTCCCAACAGAATGATTTTGAAGATGCTTTGAATGATGCACAATGAAAAAGCTTGAAATCCAATCTTCAAATCAACATCTCTAAGTTCTAGGGTTTTTGAAGTGGGAAAATGACTTGATCTTGAAAAACACTCCCTAGATTCACATGGTTGTCTCTCTTGTGTTTAAAATGGCCTAACTACTTGTATTTATAGATTAGAAACAAGTTATAGCCGTTGGGGGTGAAAAATCTGATTTTGGACCGTTTAAAACGTGCCCAGAAAAGTTGCAGAAAATTTCAGATTTTCACATTAACTCCCTCATTGTGCATTAGCTTGTTGATGCGCATTAGCTTTCTCATTGCACATTAGCTCCCTCAAGCGCATTAGCTTGCTTACACTCAATTAGCGTCCTGACTCATGACACAGTTTTGAAATTTTTTTCTTTTTCGAAAATATATGAAATGAAAACCAAATATAGGCATATAATAGCTTAAAATTTATGTAAAGAATATTTCGGAACCATTGAAAACATTTCCAAAACTATTTGAGAAAGATATCAAATAATTTTAAAGGGTTAAAGTTTATTTGTACATACTTTGAATGTGAAAACTTGGGTTAACATGATTTTTCAAAATTCTAAACACATGGGCTTATTTGGGCATCAAAATATGATTGAAATATATTTAGTTTGATGATTAAAACACTTTGAAATCAACAATTAAAAAATTAAACAAGATTTTGATAAAAATCAAATAATTTTGATTATTTTGAAAAACTTTGTAGAAATATCATTTTAATCAAAATTAATGCAAATATGATTCAAAGTAGTTTAAAAACATAAATCAAACATTTTGAATACTTGAAAATCATTTTTAAAGAATACTTAATGCATGAAGTTTAGAAAGATTGAGCAATAGGAAATGTAAGAAGGTTACATCATAATTCTAGACACATAAAGACTCTCAACCTTTTTGTCTTCATTTCTTCAAGTTGTCCAAGCTTTAAGTATGGTTGATCCTTTGTTTGAGAGACTTCTTAAACTTGAAGACTTCAATCTTGTATTGACTCTTTTCCATCTTTAGGTGCTGAAATATACTAGATAAAAATATTAGCACCATTTGTTATATTGTTTGTAAGCATCAAAACACTTACGAGAAAAACTAAGTGCAAACCCACTTAGATCAACAATCTCCCCCTTTTTTATGATGACAAACAATATAAACTTGATAAACATAATAACTATATCATGCAAGATAGTATGATCATAAATATGAAGTATTAAGAACACACATACTATCAACCAATGATGTTTATCAAGATTCAACTATTTTTCTTTCTCCTATTTCTCCTATTTTTCTCCCCCTTTGACATTATGAAAAAGGTGGGAAGAATTTTCTAGATTCCCATGAAGGTAATCCTAAATCATAGCATCAAAATACCGAAGCTCCCCCTTTCAAAAAGAGATGGAGACTCCCCCTAAATCTATGCACTCAAACTCAAGAGGATTCATGACAACGAGTCACGATTAAGCACATATGAATGCATAACGATGCCATATCATAAGATACGCACATGAGATTCAAGGTGTAATGTTCAAGCATATGGAGAAATACAATATGATAAGATAAAAATATAAAAAGTTTTAGCTCATCATTCATAGGCTACCTAGATGATATTTTGGAATATTGCATAGCATAGCCAAGAACAAAGTCATGTAGATGCACAAAAGAATTTAAATTTATAAAAGGCATCTAGTCATGAAAGATAAGAAATAATTGCCAAAAAATGAATTCATAAAGAATTTTAGGCATAAGCAATCATTCTCATAGTATTCGGCATAAATATGAATTTGATAATCAATCCAAGCCTAATACAAAGTATGCTTTATCATGTGTGAAAAATTAAGCACAAGCATACATTAAATTCCATAGCATAGGCAAAATGATTTATGATTAAGCAAGGTCTAGCTATCATGATTCTAATAAGATGCAAAATATATTTTTGAAGTACACGACATCCATTAGATATCAAAATCGCAAGCAATTGATGCACACAAGGTTTAAGGTTTAAGCACAACATCAATGTCATGTGAAAATGGAAAATCATGAGCTTTCGAAAGTGTAGGCATATGTAGATATATCATATGAAAAACAAAGCCTAAAGATGAATTAAAACAAAGTAGGACGCTTACTGCGAAGTAGCGCTCTCATGAATTAACTCGTTTAATTGTCAAAGCAAGTTAGGACGCTTACTATTTGGTAGCGTCCTCACTTCATTGTTCAGTAGGACACTGAAGTTCTATGAGCGGCCTTAAAGGAACAAAACGACAAAAATGATATTTTTACTGTTCTGACTTGTATGTCCTTTTCGCCATCTTTCAGAACAACTTTTCGTACAAAATCAATTTTCTGTATTTGTAAGAGATATTCTCTGAATCACGATCGACGTATTCTAAAACTTTCCTTATTCGTGTATCTGGAGAAAATCAAAATACTAATGAAATGTGCAGTTGCCATTTTTGTGATATATTCTAGCTGTTGAGAGTAAACGTTCATATTTAAAATTCAAATTCAAATGAACAACAACTTCATCTCTACAAGTCTATAAATACAGACACCTAACAATTTGTTAAGACCACCAAAAATTCTCTAGGCTAAAACACTTTTTGAAAGTTAGTCGAATTTTCATCTGGTCAAGAAAACGTTTAAATCACTTTGTTTACAAAGAGTTTACTTTGAAACTTTACGTATTCAAATGATTTTTATACTCAGTTAACATTCTATCTTTATCTGAAAATCTATTTGAAAGTTTGAATTGTTTTCACTCAAATCATTCAACACTGTTTTAACTTATATCATTCTTGCTGAAAGAGAAATTTGAGAGATAGTTCATAGGATACAATTGTATTAAATTCCATATCTTGTATACTGTATCAAGGTTGTAACAATAGTTAGATAAACTACTGAGTTGATGTTTTCCATTCAACAAAGTTAGGTCGTCTCACACCCGTAAGTTGAGAAACGGTAGTTCTCACACCCGTAAGTTGAGAAAGCTTAGGTCAGTCTCACACCCGTAAGTTGGGATAGGTTGGTCTCATTCCTATAAGCTGAGCAGTGCAACAGTTGTTCTCACACCCACAAGTTGAGAAAAGGTGTAACGGCTTGATTCTCACTCGTAAGAGAATTCCTTATTGACAAGGTTAAAATTCTATCTGAGGAGGTTAGGTAGTGGACGTAGGCAAGTAGCCAAACCGCTATAAATCGGATGTGCATATATGTTTATTTTCTGCACTTTAATTTTGCTATTGTAATTATTTTTAAATTGTCTAAGTGTCCAATTCACCCCCCTCTTAGACATATCTGGGCCAACAACTTACTTGTAAGTAGCAGCTTTCCTCTTGTCAACCTTTGAAAGTGTCAGGACGTTGAGTTAGTTTCAGCTTGCTGGAAGTTCTCTTAGTTTTTAATTGATTTCTATCTTTAAGGACGCTGATAGTTATAAGTTGAATAAACTATCAGGACGCTACTTGTATGAGAGCACCCTCATCCTTAGAATCAACTTAATAACTTTAAGGACGCTTACTGTCCTTCGATGCACTTAATATTGTTTTAAAATAGTTTTCAAATTTCAGGACGCTTACTTGTGAGTAACGCCCTCGTACATTTAAGTGATTTTAAAACTAAGCAGGACACTAACTATCGAGTAGCGCCCTTGTGATTTAAGTCGTTTAATTGTCAAAGAAAGTCAGGACGCTTATGATTTAGTAGCGCTCTTAATTCATTGTTCAACAGGACGCTGATTATCTATTAGCGCCCTTAAAGGAACAAAACGACAAAAATAATACTTTTGTTGTTCTGACACATACATCCTTTTAGCCTCCTTTTTAGAATAACTTTTCGTACAAAATCAAATTTTTATATTTGTAAGAGATATTCTCAGATTCATGAACCACGTGTCTTAAACTTTCCTTATTCGTGAATTTGGAGAAAATCAGAATGTTCATGAAATGTGCAGTTGCCTTTTTCGTGATACATTCTAGCTATTGTGAGTTAACATTCATGTTTGAAATTCAAATTCAAATGAACAACAACTTCATCTCTACAAGCCTATATGTACTAGCACTTAACAATCTGTTAAGACCACCGAAAATTCTCTGAGCCAAAACACTTTTGAAAGTTAGTCGGATTTTCATCTGATTAAAAAAACAGAAGTTATTATGGTTTCAAAGCATTTTCTTTGAATCTCTGCTTATTCAAAAGATTTTCATTCTGAGCTAAATTTCTATTTTTATCTGAAAATCTATTTGAAAGTTTGAATTGTTTTTACTCAAATCTTTAGCACTGTTTTAACTTATATCATTTTTGCTGAAAGAGAAATTTGAGAGATAGTTCATAGGATACAGTTGTACTCAAATTCATATCTTGTATATTGTATCAATGTTGTAACAGTAGTTATATAAACAACTGAGTTGATATTCTTGTATTCCAGAAGTTTCGGTCTTCTCACACTCGTAAGTTGAGAAACTGTCTTCTCACACCTGTAAGTTGAGAAATGATCTTCTTACACCCGTAAGTTGAAAAATGGTAGTTCTCACACCCGAAAGTTGGGATAGGTTGGTCTCAAGCCTGCAAGTTGAGCAGTGTAACGATTGTTCTCACACCCGCAAGTTGAGAAAGAGTGTAACAGTTTGGTTTTCTCCCGTAAGAGAATTTCTTAGTGATAAGGTTTAAAATCCTAACTGGGGAGGTTATGTAGTGGACGTAGGCAAGTAGCCGAACCACAATAAATTGACTGTGCATATTTATTTAATTTTTGCACTTTAAGTTTGCCATTGTAATTATTTTTAAATTGTCTAAGTGTCCAATTCACCCCCCTCTTGGACATACCTTGGCCAATAATTGGTATCAAAGTAGTGTTGCTCTTCAAAGAAATTTCACAATTTCTTTGATATCAATGGCAATGACCAGAGACATAGTCATAGAAGTAGGTCAACCTTTGGATAGACCACCTCCGTTCAATAAAGACTGGTTTGAAGATTGGATGATAAGGATGAAATCCTTTCTACGATCTAAGGATATCAGTTCATGGGAAATGGTTGTAAACGGTTACACCATGGCCAACAAGCCTATTGAGCAATGGACAGACAAGGAAAGACTAAATGATAAGCATAACGCTCAAGCTGTCTATGCTTTGTACTGCTCTCTACCCGAGGAAGAAATAGAAATGGTAGTTCATCTTGAGAGTGCCAAAGAGATTTAGGAAACACTCAAATCATTTCACCGTGAAAAGATTAACAATCAAGATGAGAAACTCAAAGAGCCTGATAGACTATTTGATGCCTTTGAGATATCAGAGAGTGAATCTCTCGATACGACATGCAACAAATATTAATCCATTCTTGTTGGAATGCAAGAACATAATAAGGAAATACCTGCAGAAATATCTCTAGTATATTTCTGTGATAAGCTTCCAAAGAAATTGAATGATAAGATAACTGTGTTAGCTGAAACTGTTGAACCATGGGAAATGAGTTTAAAAGAGTTCTGTGATTTCTTGCAAACCATGGAAGGAAGGGATGAGACTAGAGACCTAGTTAGAACATTAGAAGAGGCACTCGTCCACTTCAAGGTTTTTGATAGTGAGTCAATTCATGATAACATTCAACATTTTATACGTCTAGTTAATGAACTTGAATACTTTGGCAAAACCATCTCTCACTCTACTTTAATACAATACTTTCTAAACAGCTTCCTTGAAAACTGGAAATACAAAGTAGATTTTCTAAACGGGTTTTCAAATCCAATTGAAATTAGTTTTCAAGAAATTGATTATATTTTGAGTGGGTTAGAAACTTCATCCGAGAGAGAAGACATTCTCGCAAATGCGTCAAGCAGGAACGGAAGTGAAGTTGCTGATGACCTAAACACAATTAGTCAACAATCCTTAGCGAGCACATCCTGAGCACTTAATGAAAGATCTCCTGATAGAACGCCAAAAAGGAAGTCAACATGGAGAACGAAGATAATGAATTATCTCAGCTGCTTCAAAAAGAGACAAAGTGCACAAGTTGAGAACTTTGCAGTACCTTGAGGTAAAAGTAAAAAATATGCAAAGGTATAAAAGTTACTCTCATCACTGCTGATTTTATTCGAATAGATATATCTATCAGTGATTATTAGAAAGAAATGATTATCTTTAATCATGCAATGCTTAGAATGCTTAAATATTTTTGCTAATGATTAAATTATTGATAGTTGGTTGATGAAATATAATTTTTGATATTGTTTAGTTAACCATACGATACTTAAGTTTAATTGGTCAAATTTGATTAATATTAGAGTTTAAGTATCAATGAGGATGTTGACAATGTTTGAGGATGCTAATGTGCCCGAAGCCATTAGTTGTTCAAAAACTACTCGTCATAAGGAGGACGCTGATCGGTAGCAAACGTTAGATAAATTAAATCGCCTTTAGTGTGTGTCAGGAGCGAGCTTATCGCTTTATCATCATAAAATCAAACCTTCAGTGACCTAGCAATCACTTTCCCTTTTGATGCCCTTGGACGCTTCAACGAAAACTTAATAGGAATCGCTCCAAGAATTACTGCTAAACCTTCATCTTTAACCTTTGGTAAATCTTGATCTCTGTTTATTTTTGAATCCTTTGATTCCTATTGTATTAGTTTTTGCCTTGTTGCCTCAGTTCTTTATCTCTTATCATTCGATTTTCAATGGCACCCCAACCCAACAAGCTTTCCCCCTTTTCTACAAGAAAGAGAGTTGCTTCTCCATCATCACTTCCAGATAGGAGTGTGAGACCCAGAACTGAACCAACTCAAGCCGAACTGACTGAGGAACCCACACCATCTATACCCACACCTCCTATTGAAAGCATGTCTGGACCATCTCACCCACCTTCTTCTACCTAGTAAAGAAGAAAGGGAGACCAAACAGAGAAGCTCATTAACCAAGCCGTAATCGATGGATGTTTTGTTGATTTTGAGTTCTTCATTGACTATTACCTAGACATTCTATCTTTATTCAAGTTCCAAGGCTGAAAAAATTTACTTACCTTCAATTCGAAATGGTACCCCAGTCTCGTCAGCCAACTCTATTTAAATTTGGTTGATAAACCCAGTTCTGGATTTACTAAACAATCTATGGTAAAGGGAAAATCTGTTGAGATTTCTCCCAGATTCTTTTCTGAAGTATTTTCTTTGCCAAGTGATGAAAGGGTCCACATAGTTTCATTCACTAAAAATAAAGTCCAGTATCCTGGCTACAATAGCCTCTCTGCCCTCAATCTTGTTTCGAAGAAAAAAAACCACTCGAGTGTCGACAAGAAACTCACAAATCAGTCATTTGAATTAATCCCCAGAATAATCCACAACATCATTACCCACATCATTCAGCCTAAAACTGGCAACAGGGGTAATGTAAATGACTTAGACTTATTTTTGATTTGGTGCATTTTGGAAAAGAAGAAAGTGAATCTCGCCCACATCCTCATGCATGTGATGAATGCAGTGGTTAGCAGAGGAGGAGGTCTGCTATTTGGTATGTACCTCACTACTATGTTCGAGATGTGTGGTATTGATTTCAGTGGAGAAAGCTTTAAGGAGACTAGCATATACAACTGCATTAGTCAAACCATTGTGAAATTGACGAGATACACTTATGTCCCTGCATTGGAAAAATGGCTTCCAATGTCAGGCGTTCCACTTGAGGGACAATCTAGTGGAAAAAATGAAATAAGAGAAGAAGATGTCTCAGTAATGGAAAAAGAAGCTGTCCAAGCTTCGATTACTCAAGTTGAATAGGTTGTGTAATAGGAAGCTGTTACCACAGCTGACATTGAGCATGTTTCAATTGACGATGTGGAAATTGAATATGCAGAGCAAGCTGTTCATGCTGAAGAACATCTAATGGAAGAGGTGACCCAGATTGCTCAGCCCGTTGTTGAAGAACATCTGAATGAGTCAGAAAATGCTGATGTAATCTTGGAGAAAATCACCATAGAGAGAGTCAATGAGAACTTAAATAAAACCATCTCCAGGCCACCATATCCATTTGATATCCTTGTATCAATGGAATCCCAAGACTCGAAAAAGACTGAGTCTAATGGTGAAAAATGTCATGATACAGAGGGTGATGATCTGGCTATAATACCCTATTAGGGAGATGACATGAACGTAAAGGCTGTTGAAGAATATCATATTGAAGATTTTCATGAGGCCAATGTTGAGTTCCAAGGTGAAGATGAAATGGAAAATATTAATAAGGAAAGCTCATTTGATCATGAGCCGCCTTTTTATCCATCTACCAGCGAGCCAATGGATGAATTCTTCATAAAAGAAGATTTCTTGAGATGAGTGAGAGAAGATCAAATTTTTGTCATGTCTCAGCTAATGACTCGTTTATAACAAAATCAAGTTCAGCTGAAGAATGAGATATTGGCAGAGGTCCGAGAATCTCTAAAATCTCAGGAGAGAGTTGAGATAAATGAGATGAAAGAATTTAACTCTCACATGATCCAGGCAACTGCATTGCTCAAGAAAGTGACACAACAAATGGACCAACAGTTAAATGTCATGCGATCTTTGCCTGCTTTATCAATCAAGAATGATCTGGTTAAGAACAATTGTGATGCCATGCAACAGATGAAGCCATTCATGAAAGCCTTCACTGCAATAATTCAACCAAGATCATCAAGCTCTCAACCTCCTCAAGACAGACCTTAAGCATCACAGAGTTACTCAGCCTAAGCTACATCAAGCCATACTTCGAGTGTTGTGACTGCAGAAGCTTTGCTAAAGATTTTTGACGAACTTCAAAGCTTACGAGGGAAAGTGGTTGAGACCTCTAAAGATAAGTCCATTTCTGACACTTTGCAATCAGTTTTGGATGCTATCTTGGATCAAGTAACTAGCAAGACAACGTTTGATCCAGTGCTGCAGGCCATCTCTAGTCTGAAAGAGAATTTAGATACTACAAGGCCAACACAAACAGAGGACGACAGACTAACCAAGATTCTCGACATGGTTACTCACGTTGTTGCAAAGCGTCACAACTTGGAGAACAAGATACCTTTCCTTTCCACAAGCATTATGGATCAGTCATACACTATTATCATAGCTGCAGATTAAGTGGAAGGAGTAGTAGGCTTCTTTGAAGACCTCTTCAACACAATGAATAGTAGGTTGCATTCTACTGTTTGGTATATTGGCTCAAGCATGGAACGTTTTGCAATGCTCTTTCATCTATTGGAGAAGAAAGGTGTAAAAGTCCCACTTGCACCAAGAGCTCCAGCCTTCACTCGTCTACAAGGACCTAAGGAGTCTGACAGACTTCTTTGAATTTTGGAATGTGAAGAAGAAGAAGCATCCAATGAAGAGCCTCTCCATAGAATAAGCAGAAGAGTGTCTCCACCCCCGAATTCCTCATTAGAGACTTTCCCTGATCCCAAACGCAAGCGACCAATTAAGCCAGAATTTGAAGGTCATACACTTTCTCCTGAGTTTGCTCAAGGTCTTACGGAGCGGAAAGCTAAAGGTTTTAAACCTTATCCACCTCTTGATCCATTTAAATTTGGTGTTTCCAAACATGCCCACGAAAAATTCGTTAAAAAATCTAGGCAGATTATTGTAATTGACAAATTTGTCAAAAGCTTGAGTGGTTCCTCAAAGCCACGAGCGCCAAGAAAACCCAGGGATTCTTAACATAGTTCCGGTGGATCCAAAAAGGATGAGGAGGCCGAAAGAAAAAGGAAGGGGAAGGGTCCCAATACGAGCTAGGCCTACCCACTTTTTGAAGTTTTCAAAAAGGGGAGAAGAGAATGCAAATATTAAGGCTAAGTTAGCTAAAGAGGGAAGCTACAAGTCAGGGGGAGTTCATCTGAGTTTCTGTACAATATGTTGACTGTATAATTATAATCTTCTTGTATATTGTGATTGAACTCGTCTTGTAATTTATATGTTGAAATCAGATACCTGACATGCTTACAAATATGCTTGACATACTAACTACTTTAAATTCATTATATGTTTGGATGCATGAATATAATTATCTGCATGATCTATGAGTATTTGAAATCATAAAAAATGGGGAGATTATTATCTCAATAAACCCCATGACATGAATATTTTGATGATTTCAAATATCTCCAATCTGTGTATCTAATGACCTTGTCAAGTGTTTTAGATTTATCAAGAATTAAGATTAAGGAGCTGAGCTCATAAGCCTATTGAACATCACAAGTAAAGTTTCGAGTCCTTCAATACTTAGAATGTAAAGTCTATCAATCAATTTGTTCTCAACAAGATTAAATTATTTTCATATTTTGATCATCACAACTTAAAGATATTTCTATATTTTTTAAAGTATTTGATTTGATCAGAAAATATTAATGATTTTAATCATGTTTTATCGAACTTTAATCGAGAAATAAAAAACCGTTTATATAGTCATTCAGGACGCTAATGTTTTAGCAACGCCCTACTGGAATTGATGAGTCAGGACGCTCATAAAATATTAGGACGCTCAAGGTTGAATTGAACTGATTCATAAGGACGCTTACTTGTAAGTAGCGGCCTTCCTTTAGTCAACCTTTGAAAGTGTTAGGACCTTGACTTAGTTTCAGCTCGCTAGAAGTTCTCTTAGTTTTTAATTGATTTCTATCTTTAAGGATGCTGATAGTTATAAATTGAATAAACTATCAGGACACTACTTGTATGGGAACACCCTCATCCTTAGAATCAACTTAATAACTTTAAGGACGCGTACTTGTGAGTAACGCCCTCTTACATTTAAGTGATTTTAAACTAAGCAGGACACTAACTATCGAGTAGCGCCCTCGTGATTTAAGTCTTTTAATTGTCAAAGAAACTTGGGACGCTTACGATTCAGTAGAGCCCTCACTTCATTGTTTAGCAGGACGCTGGTTATCTATTAGCGCCCTTAAAGGAACAAAACGACAAAACTAATACTTTTGTTGTTCTGACATGTACATCCTTTTAGCCACCTTTTCAAAAGAACTTTTCGTACAAAAATCAACTTTTTGTATTTGTAAGAGATATTCTCAGATTCATGAACCACGTCTCTTAAACTTTTCTTATTCGTGAATCTAGAGAAAATTAGAATGTTCATGAAATGAGCAGTGGCCGTTTTTCTGATACATTCTAGTTGTTGTGAGTAAACTTCATATTTAAAATTCAAATTCAAATGAACAACAACTTCATCTCTACAAGCCTATATATATATACCAGCACTTAACAATCTGTTAAGACCACCGAAAATTCTCTGAGCCAGAACACTTTTGAAAGTTAGTCGAATTTTCATCTGATTCAAAAAGCTTAAGGTATTATGGTTTCAAAGCATTTTCTTTGAATCTCTGCTTATTCAAAGGATTTTCATACTGAGCTAAATTTCTATCTTTATCTCAAAATCTATTTGAAAGTTTGAATTGTTTTCACTCAAATCTTTAGTACTGTTTTAACTTATATCATTCTTGCTGAAAGAGAAATTTGAGAGATAGTTCATAGGATACAATTGTACTCAAATTCAAATCTTATATATTGTATAAAGGTTGTAATATTAATTATATAAACTAATGAGTTGATATTCTTGTATTCAAGAAGTTTCAGTCTTCTTACACCCGTAAGTTGATAAACAGTCTTCTCATTCCCGTAAGGTGAGAAAGCTTAGGTTTGTCTCACACTTGGAAGTTGGGGTAGGTTGGTCTCAATCCTGCAAGTTGAGCAGTGTAACGGTTGTTCTCACACCTGCAAGTTGAGAAAAGGTGTCACACCCCGCTCGGATGCGCCTAAACCGGAGGTACACTCTCGGACGGGGTGCGCATTTGGAACAATTACAATGGTAACAACAGAGTGCGCAGTGGAAATACAGTACACACAGTACAAATCTGATTTCATTTAATTCAGAATACTTTTGTACATAAAATGATCAAGGGAACATACTCCCAAAATTCCCAATGAATTAAACAAAGGGTATAAATTGTAGGTCCCATAACCTGCACCCAGTCCACCCTAATTTCCTGTGAAAGATTGGATAATAATGGAGTGAGCTTAACGCGCTCAGTGGGTAAATAGTGCATGAGTATAACAATTAATAAAGCATACTTCAATATCAAATATCTTAAATACACATGTAAGCATCATAATCAATCAATATGTATGTATGCATGACACCGTCTCGTATTGATGAACGTACATCGCCTGAGTTCACGTACAGGTGTCCTTCCCCGGGCGTAGCCAGGTTCTCACTGTACGTCCCTCCTCAGGAACGATGCTCTAGATTCACGTACTGATGTCCCTCCCTGGAGTAGCCAGGTTCTCATGTACGTCCCTCTCCAGAGAAATAATATGAATAGTGAGCAATGCTCCTAACTATTCTATGAGTCATAAACCATATACGTCCCTAGGTGGTGATATGTATGATGCCAATGCATGAACTGGTCTGGTCTTTTCTTGACATTTAGACTGACTTTGGCTACGTCTGGTGATCCTTATCAGGGTCGGTATCACGACGTGCAAGGTTAGGACATTCAGGTCATAAACATTATATGACATAATGCAGTGTAAATGAATAGTAGACATAATAATAATTGAATGTAAACTTTAATAAAAGTTATGAAACACGCAAACCTATGTTTCGTTCCCCACCTTCAGATCTGGTGCTTTTCTCCGGACAGAACTTCGTTGCACCGCTTTCAGATCTGGCGCTTTCCTCCGGACAGAACTTTGTTGCACCACACCGAGAGTCTCGAAAACTAAAAACTTAGAATGCGCGAAAAGGAGAAGAAAATCACAAGAGAAGGTGATTTGGTGTGAGGAATGAGAAATGAGGAGCTTTCTTATATAGAGATTTTTGCGCCTGAACGTTCTGGCATGCGCCTGAACGTTCTGGCATGCGCCTGAACGTTCTGGCATTGCGCCTGAACGTTTTGGCATTGCGCCTGAACGTTCTGGTATGCGCCTGAACGTTCTGGCATGCATTGCGCCTGAACGTTCTGGCATGCATTGCGCGTGAACGTTCTGGCATGCGTGGTATTACAAAAGGTGTAATAGTTTGATTCTCATCCATAAGAGAATCCCTTAGTGATAAGGTTTAAAATCCTAACTGAGGAGGTTAGGTAGTGGATGTAGGCAAGTAGCCGAACCACTATAAATCGATTGTGCATATTTATTTAATTTTCGCACTTTAATTTTTCTATTGTAATTATTTTTAAATTTTCTAAGTGTCCAATTCAACCCCCTCTTGGACATACCTGGGCCAACAAGAAGGAGACGATAGTGTATTGAAGGGTCCTTGCCCCGGGGTACCTACTGATCCTTCAGTCCTCACCCATTTTAAGGGGCACGTAGCATACTACATGTAGAAAAATCAGGTATATCACTCTCGTAATCTAATTTAAATTCAATTGAGGTTATGACTAAATTTAAATATTGGTAGATTCTTATAACTTTTGTTTATTCGCTTAGAAACGAAATATACAAAAGTGTCGAAACCATAGGAAAAAGTGTAACACCCCATATTCTTGGTCAAAATTTTATATTGACTTATACGTATTCTGAGGTATATAATATACGTATACATAAGTAGGAGGTCAACTGTATGTGTGTATATGAATACACGTGAAATATGTGAATTGAGTTATAAATTAAATTGAGAAAATGGTGTAGATTGAAATTGAATTATTAAATAAATTCTATAAATGAGATGAGTTGAATTAAATGAAATTCGATGGAGGATTTGGTTATTAAGGGGAGCCTAAGAGCATGGGATCATAGTAAATCATGCTCATCATCTTCTCTTTTAAAAGCCAACGATTTTGTTTAAAAAAAATGTATATATATAAATCTAAAATGGGGGAGTTACTTTATTATGTAACATGAGAATCATGGAATCAAGTTTAGTAAGATACTTATCTTAATTCTCTGTCTCATTTCTATTCATTATTTCAAAACAACCAAACCACTCTGAATAAAAAGAGAAAAAAAAATAAGAGAAGAAAAGAAAGAAAGAAAAGAAGAAAAAGGGAAACAACGTATTTGAGATAGATTTGACACGTCGTTAAACCATTTTTTCTCTTTTTTTGTCACAATATTGATCTTTAAGCAAAGTGTGACGTTCCAGATTAATTTTTAATGTAAGAGGTGTTTTATTGTGTTTCAAAAAAATGAGAGTTTGACCCACTTTGAGTGGAAACATGCAAAAATGATATATTACCATTCCTATAGTAGCGTAAACCCTGAATATGTGGTTAGATTGCATTTATTGGTTCATTTGAAATTTTTATAACTATTGAAAGTTCGATTTGATATTGGAGACCTTCGAAACCCTAGTAAAACCCGATGAAACTCCGGTTTGAGACTGTAGAAAAATAGATTTACTAATTCCGGACGTTTTGATACTAAGATTGTGATTTTTGGATATGATTTGATATTTTTAGTAACTGAATATATGGTTTTGGTGAGTAAAATTGACTTTGGTGACCTCCGCGAACATGTAAAACCTCAGTGAAATACCTGTTGAAGGTAGTTGGACTGCTTTTACACATGTCGATGTGGACAAAATAATTTTAGGAATGTCCTACATTTTTAATAAAATTGATATATGTTTCTTGTAGAAAAATAAAATTGAAAATTAGTGGAAATATGGCTAGAAAGCTTATTTCTACTATTTTTTCACCTTAAAAATATTATATGAGGTGGTAGAAAACATTTGAGACATCTCATGAAAATTTTAGACCGAAATGGAATTTTGAAAGTTAGTTATGAGCATTGGAAAGTTAGAATTAGGTGATTGAATGAGTACTATGAAATAGAAATTGATTATGGTGATATGAAATAATTATTTTCACTGTTCTTTGTCATGAAAATATTTAGATTAATTGTAGAAACAATATTGGAGAGTCCTCGTGTATGTATGAGATTCAAATTGGGCTGAAATAGTAGATATGTGAATTGTAAAGTTAATATTGATTTGCGAAATGAATAGGAATATATGAAGTTGATATATATTATATGAAATGAATTTAAAGTGAGTTGGAAAATTAAATATGTAAATGGAAACTGAGTATTTACGTGTGAAATAGATATGAATAAATGAAATTGAATTATCGAATGGTTATGACTGGTTGAGTTAGTTGGATTTAAATTGGAACTGGACTCAAAAGCAACAGTGATTGTATTTTAAGTTGGAAAGTCTTGTACTGTGAGTATATTTCTTGATTTTGGTTCTTGTATGACATTGTATTTATATAAAATGTTTAAATGTAAGCATGCTATGTATGTAAATGCATTGTATTTTATTGATAATTCACAAATGATTTTGGCATTGGAGTATGCTAGACGTGCGAAGGCAGATCGCATGTAATATCATTTCTATAGGAATTAGTCCCGGATGAGTGTTATAAGTAACCTCATTGTCAGTAGGACTATCCTAACAAGGATTTTAGAATCCTTGAAATGATTGTGAATTGGGTAATGGGAGGTCTGAGCGTAGGCTCTTTATAGATGCATAATAAGGAGTTCATATCCGCTCCATTACTAGAAGAAGGGAGATGGTGAATTTCGTTGAAAAAGATGCATTGTTTTATTGAACAAACATAAAATTTATATTGCTGGCATGTATGATATATTTGTTGAATGATGCATGCGTGTTTAATAAAAAGTCTTAAATGATTTTAAATGTCATATTTCCCTAAATGCGTATGATTGTCATATCAAGATATATTCATTGAGCTTGTTGTATCTCACTCCATTTCCTCCAATATTTCAGGTCAGGATTCAAAAGGAAAAGGACATGATGCCAAAATTTTTGAAAAAAATTGGATATTTTCTTTGAGGCTAATAACGTATTGTATACTGTACACAAGTTATGTACAGTGTATAGTATACTGTGATGGTCATGATGTTAGCCTAAGTCAGGGGCGTCGTGACAAAAAGTTAGCTGCTTGGGACCTCATTGAACATCCCAAGAGAGAGAGAGTAATGGAGATAGTTAGAAACACCGGTCTGCATCATTTGGTTGTTTGTACTTATAGTTGTGCCAACAAGCCGTTGATAGCTGCTTTTCGTGGGGAGGTGGCAACCAAAGACAAATTCATTTCACCTACCGTTCGGTGAAATGACCATTACATTAAACGATGTAATGGTGTTGCTTAGGATTCTAACATTGGGCAAGACAGTAAATGAAGATGCATTGAATGCAAAAGCAGAGATCATACTTCAAGAAGCTCTGGGGTTTCGGTGCGAGAGGCATTTAATGAGGTGAATAAGAAGAGAGGTCAATCGATTGGATTGGATTGGTTGCTAAAAAAATTTGGATTGAAGCTTCAAGGAAACCAACAATATCCTTCGGTCGAGCATATTGCGAGAACATATCTTTTGTTCATCCTAAGTTGCACTCTTTTCATGGATAAGAGTGGTACAAGGGTGAACATAATTTACTTGCCACTGTTGATGAATCTGGATGAGGTTGGAAATTTTGCATGGGAAGCTGCTTGTCTGGCACATCTGTATTGTCAGTTGGGATGTGCCACGAGATATCGCGTGCAACAGATTGCAGGCTACATGACATTACTTGAGGTATAACTATTTCTATCATTTTAGTTTAACTAAATTAAACTTGAAATAAATATGCTTGTGTTATAGTAATTTTTTTTCTTATGTTTGGTAGGCATGGATATACGAGCACTTCTCCTTCGTGAGACCGCACGTAAATCGTGGATATAAGAACAACCTCCCACGTGTCATGAAGTGGAAACCTCACAAAGCACAAGGTCTAGCGGAAGATTACGTTGAAGTTTTACACGAGGCAATCGATGATCTTCAACCAAATCTGGTAAATGCTACTTTTTTATGTTAAATTTGTTATAGACATCATATCAACTTATATCTTAGGCATTTATTATTTTGTTCAGGTTGCATGGGGGTTACACAGAATGTAAGGCCGAAAACCTTCTTCATGAAGTAGCATTTTAGACCTCCTGCATAAAGTTCTTTGATGTGGTCGAGCCTTACCATCCTGACCGAGTTATTTGTCAATTTGGACATGTATAGAAGATCCCATGTCCTCCTATACGTCCTGTTCGAGCTGAGAGGAATGCTAAGGGACGTGATTACAACGTCCATCACATGTTCATTGATCAATATTGGGAGAGTTGAGACTACCATTTGTTATAAGTGGTTGCACACGGGGAACAAGTTTCCAATGTATGGGGCGCTGTACCAGAATATCTTGAGTGGTTCGAACATATTTCACATCCAAAGGTGCAGAACCCTAAATATCGATTATCCACTTAAACGTCAACTTCAACAGAGAATTTAGACATTTTGGTAATAAATCAAAACTTACAGAATATTATTAATATATATGATTTTATTAAATTTGGTAGTAATTGATCTTTTGATTTTAGAGGGAGTACAACAACCGAGGTCTGACGATGTTGAGGACCTACTCAAGGACCTGAGACATCGATTGATGTTGTGTTTCGAGGGATTGACAACATCATCGAAGTTTTAGCGGGCACAAACATCAATGAAGAAGAGGAACATGCCGAAAAAGAACGAGCCCAAATTCCAGTTCTCCACTTCGAAGACCCATCACACACTCCAATTACGCACTTCGAACGGGGTGAGAGCTCGCGTGAAGTTGAAGAAGATGTACCTGCCGAAGCACCTACCTTTCAAGTACGAATGCGAAAAAGACAAGATTAGACTTTTTGTTTTTTGTTTTTTTGGTTTTGGACTAGAAAACATTTTGATCGTTTGTGCAATGAATTTTGAACTTCAACAAACAATTTCATTAATGCCAATGAACAAAAAATTACATGTATTACATTTGTTGTAAGTTCAAAACAAAAAAAAAAAACAAAAAAACTTGAATCCTCATCAATTGTTTCTATGCTTGCTACATTGTGAACTGTACCAGTAAAATGCAAAATCCTATCTAGATATGGGGTGTCCCAACCCTTAGCGCACGATAGACGGTACTTCGCCCAATTTGCAGCAACGGGTGGCACTGAACTTGTCAGGGCCAAAATAACCTGTCAATGAACAATTATAAATGTTAATCACCCAGACAAGGCAAATCATAGATTTCTATACATTAACAAGTATAACACAATACACGATGTTTTGATACCTACACAAAGTGGCACTCACTCATGAACCCCATAGCAAATAGTTGTCTATGCGATACTGGAACAGGTTCACTCCTTAGTGGAAGAAATGTTAAACACTGCTATGTTGAGATAAGTACAAATGTCAGGTTGTACTTGCTTGCAATCAAGTGACCCATCTCAGACATTGTCATCGAAGCACGTGACGGTGCTGGGATCTCATGACAATCAAGTGCCTTCATGATTTCATCAACTCTGCCAGTATACTGAAAAACAACCTCGTAGTGATCCTTGAAACTCAGGAGTTCCTGTAAAAGCTCTTGCCTAACTCTTTTTCATTCACCTTCCCCATCACCCAAAAAAAGGGCAACTGCTCGATAACCACAATGCCCATTGACCCCCACATCTTTCACCTGCTGGATGTAAGCTTTCAGAGAAGCTAAAAATTGATTTATATACTTATGTGAGCCATGGTTCCTTGTCCTGTGAACCTTAGGTGGTCGTGGTCGCTTACCCTTAGTCACAGTGTTTTTAGAGGAGCAACTCTCTTGCTGAGATAAGACATGCTCAAAGAATGAAGGATTTCTCTTGGTTGACTTATCAACTTTCAAACTCGACCTTCCCCGAGTATTTCTTTTTATGGCGCTGTAGATGATGGCTTGGATATCTCTCTCAACCTCTTAAGCATTTTTTCTTCTCTCAGATGTGTCACATTGCTCGAACTCCCTACAAAAGGCTTCGATTTCCTCGTGGCATTGTAATTGGTCGTGGGACTCTTGATTAGGGAGAAACATATCCAATTTCTTCCAATGTGCATCCACCAAAGTAGTAGGGATGGGTCGACTTTCTTTGTGATATTTAAAGATCTCACGTGCACAAGGTAATGCGTGAGTTTTTCTCAACATGCATCGACAAGTAGAAGTTTCGAAATCTGCCTCATTGAAACATTCACATTTTTTCTGAATCTTTTCGATTGCAAAAATCGAGACAACCCCTCACAAGTGCCCATATATGGGTCGTCTATGGACATGTTTTGTGGTGAATAAACTTTTCTCAAAAGATGATGATATTTCAGTATGTTGCAAAGATAACAGAGAATGTATTGTAATCCAGCTACTCTGAAACGTTCCCTGTGAAGAACCCAAGTGTTTCTTCAACTTTGAATGTGCACTTTAGGCCCGGTAAGTTGTGACGATGCCGAAATGCATGATCTCATTTGTCCAAGCCTCCACAAATCTTTCCTTGTGGTTCAACAAACACTTATTGTATAGATAGAGAATGAGCATAGGGTAAGCTTCATAAGATTTTGAAAGCACTTTCCAATATTCTTCATACTGCTCCTTTGTTTATGAATCCACCAAACCATGCTACATGCCCATGAATTTCATATGGTCACTGCTATCCTTGATATAGCACCTGTACCTTTGGATGACGTCATTTTCGACCCGTAGAGTACCCGTATACATATGCGTATACAAATTTGATACTTGATGCATGTTGGTTCGAGTGTATTTGCATGCTTTTAAGTTTTTTACTGTGTGCATAAAGTTTCAGAATGATCGGAGACCCGTTCGACGTCGAAACATGTCGAGAACGGTGTTTTGGATCAGTGGAGCTCGCCTACATCCGTCGTCCGATTGAGATGAAATTTTTTCATCTTATTCTCCTCTGATAGGTTTTCATTATGAACGGTGAAGATCTTGATCGAAGTTTTCTACTGTGAGATATAAGACTCCAAACACTATTTCTCGAATTTGCGAATTTTCTTGAGCAGTTTGATCAAACGGTTGTATCTCCTAATCCCACCCACCGTTTGATTGAGCTGAAATTTTACCAGAAGGTTGGTAACCGACTCATAAAAATTTTGAACGGTTAAGATGCTAATTTGGCGACTAGTTTGTAAGAAATTGATGCAAGTAATTACAATAGAAAAGTTTGTTTTTTGGCAGTTTTTCATGTGGGACCAAACTTGTCTATTTAAGCAACCAACACCTAATTTTCAGCTCATTTGCTCATTTTTCACTTAGAAAAGAGAGAAAAGAGCTGGAGAAGAGGAGAGGAAGGGAAAAGTTAGGGTTTTGGTGATTTTTACTCAAAAATCCCTAAGGTTTGCATGTCTACCCTTCTTTCTTCCTTTAATCTCTTTAGTTCATGCTTGAAAACTGTATTTTGACCTAAGCAATGATATGGGTTTCCAGTTGAGGGTGTTCCAGACCTAGGGTTCCTTTGCATGTATGTTTTTATGAACCCTAGTGTTGATTGGAGGCCATTGATGTCATTTTCCCCAATTTCTTGGATTTGGTGGAACCCTTTGTAAATGGACCTATACTTGGTTCATGACCTTAGACTTTCCCAAATGGATTGCATGTCATCTATGTTAGGCTTGTGGACACTAGAAACTGATCCATGTATTTCGTTAGAGATTTCCATGGTGAAATCACAGGGTTTAGTACAAATGGCCCTTGCTTAGTTCATTGACCTAGGGTTATGAACAAGCCTTGCATGTCAACTGTGTTGACCTAGGGGCCATTGTTGATGAACCCATGATGCAAGATCAGTATTTTATTGAGCTGAGCATGGTGACTTAGTATAATTTTGGCCTAGGCCATGTAATTTAGGAATTTGCAATGAATTTGGGGATTTGCCCAAATTTGGGATTTTGACCAAATGGATGTCAATTGATGAAATTGATACGAAATTAGTCTAATTAACCCTATTTATGATTGAATGTCTTGTAGTATAGTGGTTGGATCAACCTATTGCATTCAATTGAGTTAAATGTGGGTTAATTTAGTATTAATTGGTTGAATTGAGCAATATGGAATTGGCTCACGGGTTTAATTATTTTAGAATCTTAATTGGCTATGTAGTTGGGTTTAAATATGGTTGTTTAACACACTCTGGACTGATTTTCAGTATTGTGTAAACCATGTTATTTTCAGGGTTTTGTGAAGGATCTAAGTAACCCATATAGGCCAATTAGAGGTTCTAGTGCTTAGAAGTGTGTTGGTGCATCCTAGTGCTTTCTTTGGTCGGATTAGCTTGGCTAAGCCTAGTTAATCGAGTTGTGAGTGTCCCTTTACATTTGAATTTCTATATGTGGCATTGTATTACATAAATTGATTTGAATTGATATATATATATATATAAGTGCTATGCATGTTTTAATGTTTCCATGAAATGAATTTGAGCATAGTCTATAGGGTTAGCAATTTGGTTGGGTCTCCTAATTGCGAATTCCTTTGGGAAGTCTCGTAAGTCTAGTGGTGATCCCCAGTTGTGGGCCTAGTAGAGGGTTTTATGGCTTGTGTATAGGTAGGATAGCTTAGGCTGATCCTACGGGCTGCACAACCCCAAAAATCCTACTAGAATACGAGTATTATTTGGTCGGATTGGGCGCTGTGTGTCGCACACCAGGCCTTTGATCGGCCTTGCTCAGGAGGTCATTAACATGATTAGAAAATGATGTGCATTGTCTTGGTTATGACATGATGCATTATATTGGCATGTATATAATCTTGCTTCATCATCATGTTATTTCAAATGTTTTTATGATCTTGCTATGTTTTATATAAATGCATGTATATTGCCACTTGTAGAAGACATTCACTGAGCTTGTTGTAGCTCACACCTCATCCTTATCATTTCAAGTTTTGATAGGAAGGGAAAAGGGAAGGCTTGATTGCGGAGCACTCCCTTGGTATTTTGTTGATGTAGGTGTTGTACATTTTTGTATTTTGATATTATGTACATGATAACACCTAGTTTATGTATATTTAACACATAGATGGGATGTGTTTGGTTTTGTATTAATTGAGGACTTGTGGAATTTTGTTCTTGGTAATTTTGGAGATGTAATATTTTTATTTATTGTTGTTGATTATGTTTAGATGGATGCAATTATTGTATTGTGTTTTATTGGGATTTGTGTTATATTAGGCTGACTGGACACCTGGTGTACCGAGGGAGGGTATGTCCGGTGGTTCAATGCCGGTCATGACGTCACAAATAGTGGGTCGTGACACTTGAACAACTGTTTCGATTTCGCCAGCACATTCTTGTTAATGTGCCAACTGCACAACAAATTTCTATTTGGAAAAACAATATTCACTGCATTCATCAGGGCCAATTCTCTATCAGAAAGCCTTCTACCAGATCCTTCAACTTCTCAAATGCCCATATGTAGCTCTCATGTTGCTTGTTTTCCATGAATACATGCACCACCAAAATGTGAGATGAGTTAATGTAATGCCAACTATCTCAAGTAACAATATTTATAGATATTCGTCTTATAGGTGCAATCTATTATCAAAACTTTAGAAAAGCAACGTAACAAGTTGACCGATACTGAGTGTGCGTAAAACAACGCCTGTACATAATCGGTGTTTTCGTCGGACTTGTGCCACTTGACGTATTCATCAAATATTGCATCTGAGATCTCTCACCGTGTTCAAACAATTTATACTTGCTACGTGCATTGTATATGGTCTTCAGGTGGATGATTATCAGTGTAGTCCCGAACTAATACCAACTCATTGCCAACAATTTTGGATTCATCAAATCGCTCGTCATCCTAATGAATTACAACTCAATATTAATATTACACAAAAAATAAAATAAGAAAACAAAAAAAAAAACCTTAAAGAACTCCAAAAATGCTTTGTTCGATTGTGTTAGGTCGGACATAAGCTTTAAGCTCGATTGAATAGGGTCGGACAAAAAGCTTATGTTCGACTGAACACGGTTAGACAGAAACATTATGTCTGATTCTGACAGGTCGGGCACAACGTTTGCCATCATGTATTTTATTATGTCCGACCCCTCTTGGACAAACAGTGTGTGGTATGTCCGACTTTTTTAGGTCGAACATACAACTTTCTGTCCATCCACGATGGGTCTGACATAATGATTTTGGGGGCGATTTTCTAGGTTTTGAAACCCATTTTCGTCCCTTTTTCACATCAATTTTAGGTTTGTTTTTGCATAAAAATAGTGTTGATACCAAATGCACGTACCGTAGGGGGTGAAGATCGACTTGAATCCCTTTCCATTGTAAGTTAAACGACTTGCTTGATGGTGCACACTTCCAACACTTTGAACACTTTCCGAATGACTTGCGAACACTTCAAATCCAAAGAAACCACTTGCAAACAGTTCAAGACGGGATTTTGATTTGAAAAATACACTAAAATCACAAGATTGAAGATTGGGATTTGTTGAAGAGTTGAATAGTTGAAGGGTTTAGGGTAAAAAGTTGAATGGTTGATGGGTGGGTGAAGAGAGAGGTGGAAGGGTTTAAGGGGTTTAATAGTTGTCTTTTATGGTAACTTCACATGAGGCTTTTTTTTTGTCTTTTTACATTTTAGATGAGGTGGGTGAAAAGATAGGAAAGGGTGGGTAAAAATAGCCGGACCCAAAAAATAATTGCAGGCCTGAGAAAGGTGAGGGCTTTGTTTTTGAAATAGAAATGTTAAAAAAGAGGTTCAAACTTCACTACTTTTTTGTCCGTAAATAGGTCCATATTGTCTTTGGACTGATACTTTGATTTTAAAACTCATAAGGATTACACCGAAAAAGGGAAAAAAATGTTTTCTGATTTTCAAAATACTTTAATACTTTTTACATCTAACTAGTGATCATATACGTGCAAGTCACGCAATTTTTCAATTAATTAAAATAACATAAACAAAAAAAGCTAATGTTACACAAGGTGCAACATTTTAAAAAATGTGATTAACTCATTCACCCCGTGACCATGGGATCACATAGATCAACTCAACTTAACACAACTCAATTAACCCTTTTCCTAACTATATATATACATGAGGTCGGCCACATGAATTTGCTTCCTCCACTCTACTCTACTGAGGGTTAAGTCTACATTCAAATTACAGAAATTTAAATCTTTCTTAATTATCTCTGTCCATGTTATTTTAGGTTTACCTTTATCCCTGTTGTTACCATCTAAAGTTAATAGGTCACTTTTCTTAACTAGCGCATCTAAAAGCCTACATTATATGTGTCCACCTTAGTCTAATTTCTCTCATTTTATCTCCAATTGGCGCTACTCATACCATTTCCCGAATATGCTCATTTTTAATTCTATCTTTTAAAGTTTTACCACATTGGATCACAAAGATTAATATTATGCAAATCCATGTAAACCACAGGGTCTTGAGGTGTTTCACCCTACATATCCCAGTATTATTTTTGGATAAATATTTTGCACAAGAGGTTGTTTCCACAATTCAAAACTCATGACCACATGGTCACATGACATCAAATTTTATTGTTGTGGTAAGAGTTAGAGATAATGTATCTAGTGACAGTTAAAGTTGTTATTGTTGTAATAGTGGTAACCATTTAGTTATTCTGTTAGCTGTCATAAGTTTGTTATAGGTGTTAAATTGTCTCTTTTCTCCTTCATCTATCTGTATATATATACACATCTCTGTATTGCTGTATTCATTCAATAGAATTTTGTTCTGTCGATTTTAGAGAATATCTTTATTTTGCTCTTGATGTTCTTCCTCTTTGTTTTCTAACTTGGTATCAGAGCTTAAAGCTCACGAATATAGACTTCATCTTCTCCAAATTCAGGAGGTCACAATGCGCCTGAAACTGGTGTTGTTCCAGTTGTCACTCAATTTTCTCTACTTGGAGTTTTTTTTTTCCTCATCCTTCATTTTCTTCAAATGCAGCAAATGCTTCAGTGATCAGTCCTTCAAGTCAGATAATCACTATTAAGCTAGATGATTCCAATTATCTGCTATGAAAACATCAAGTTTTTGTTGCGATTCAAGGTTATGGCCTTGAGGGCTACATTCTTGGTACTCATGATATTCCATCTCCAACCATAAGCAATGAGAATGGTGTTAAGGTTGTGAATCCAACCTTTGTTCTTTATCAGCAACAGGATCGTCTGCTGGTATCTTGGTTTATTTCTTCAATAAATGCTTCATTTATTCCTTAGTTTGTTGGCTGTGAAATGTCTAGTGAGATTTGGACAACAATTGATCGGTATTTTTCTTCTAATTGTGTTGCAAATGTAATGCAACACAAGTTCCAATTGCAAACAAATAAGAAAGGAAGTTTATCCATGAAAGATTATCTTCTTTCAATGAAAACCTTAAGTGATCCATTAACTGCATCTGGTCACAATGTATCTGAACTTGATCATGTTCTTGTTATACTTGGTGGACTAGGGACCAGAATATGTGTAACACCCCGTAGTTTTATTTAAATACATACGTTGAACTATGCATATACCGAGATGTATAGTACACGTATTTTATACTTATGAGCCAAATATACGCGTGTATGATTAGTAAACAAATAAAATTAGGAGATGAAGATGATACATATGGGATCATCCTATATGGGTGCTTACAAGTTAAAAATTGGAGTTGAATTAAATTGATTAATTTATGGGATTGAAAATATGTGGATTGGAGTATGATGTAATGAATTAATGCATGAAAGTTGCTTTATTAAGTAGATTGTATTATTAAATGTCATACTATCATTAAATTATAAGTTGATATTAGTATAAGATGATATAAATGCCCTTGATATTATAAAATATGATATAAATGCCCTTGAGATTTTTATTTCACTTATCTCATTCTCTCAAATGTTTCTCTCATTCTCTCATTTCTCTCACACGTGAAACATTGAAGAAAGAAAAAAAAGAGAAAGAGAGAAAGAAGAACAGACGGAGAGAACGAAAGAGAGGAAAGAGAGGGAGAACGCAGGATTTGTGCGAAATTAGGACTCGCGGTAAGTGATTTTCACTCCATTTCTTCGTGAAATTAATATCTAAGCTAGATGTAACGATTTTAGCGGAGTAATTTGAGCTATGAGAGTTGTTTTACAATATTTTCAAAAATTGGGGTTTTGACCCAACGTGAATGAAAATCTGCTATGAAGGTTGAAAAACACTTCCTAGGCTGTAGGAACCTTAAATATATGGTTAGATTGAATTTATGTGTTCATTTGGAATTTTTATAGCCGTTGGATGTTTGTTGGAAGTTAGAGTTTAGATTTAAAACCTTTTAAATCATTTAAAACCCAATGAAACTCCAGTTGAAGGCTATAGAATGGAAGAATGCACTGTTGCGAGTCCATCGATGTTAAGTTCATGATATTTGGAGACCGTTTGACAATTTTAGTAAAACTTTACATGTTTCCAATGAATAGTGACGACGTGAACAGTGACATGAATAGTACTATGATCATATCCAACGAATAAAATGGAATTAGAATCTAATGAAACTCCAGTTTGAGATCATAGAATCGTAGAGAATTGAATTCCGGACGTTTCGATACTAAAATTGTGATTTTTGGATATGCTTTGATATTTTTAGTAGCTAAATATATGATTTTTGTGAGTAAAATTGACTTTGGATGCCTTCGCGAACGTGCAAAACCTTAATAAAATACCTGTTGAAGGTAGTAGAATGATAGAAGGACTGATTTTACACGTGTCGATGTGGACAAAATAAATTTAGGAATGCTCTAGATTTTTAATAAAATTGATATATGTTCAAGTAGAAAAATAAACTGAGAATTAGTGAAAATATGAATTGGAACTCCATTTTCACTGTTCTTTCTTGTGTAAATATCTAGATTGACCACAGAAACGAGATAGTAGTTTCTTCAACTGCTTATGAGTCCTAAATGGAGTTGGAATCTAAATTCACAGAATGTGTATAATATTTTTAAGGTTAATCTTTATTATGGGTGATTTGAAGTAAGTTGAGAAATTAAATATGTAAATAGATATGAATAAATGAAATTGAATTATGGAGTGGTTGTGACAGGTTGAATTAGTTGGATTTAAATTGGAGTTGGACTCGAAAGCGACGATGATTGGGTTTAAGTTGGAAAGTATTGTACTGTGAGTATATCTTCTTGATTTTGGTTCTTGTATGACATTTTATTTATATGAAATGTTTAATTGTAAACATGTTATATACGTACATGCATTGTATTTTATTGATCATTCAAAATGATTTTGGCATTTGGAGTATGCGAGACGTGCGAAGGCAGATCGCATATGTTGTCATTTCGTTAGGAATTAGGCCCGGATGAGTGTTACCCGTAACCTCATTGTCAGTAGGCCTGTTCTAACAAGGATTGGAGATCCTTGAAATGACTGTGAATTGGGTAACGTGAGGGCTACCTTGGAACGACTATACAAGGGTTAAACCCGCTCTCTTGCCTTGAATGAGGGAGATTGTGGATTTTGCGGAAATGCATTATTTTCTTGAAAACCCATGAAATTATGTTGTTGACATGTATAATATATTTGTTGAATGATGCATGTGTTTAATACTTGTTTGAAATGATTTTAAATGTCATATTTCTCAAAATGTATATCATTTTCATCTCAAGAAATATATTCACTGAGCTGTTGTTTGGTCACTTCATTTCCTTCAATATTTCAGGTACGGAGTTAAAAGAAAAGGCACGAGAATAGATACGTGAGTTAGATTCTTATTGTGTTATTGTACGTGTATGCGAAGGAAATGGATTATATTTTCTTTATTTTCAAATGAATATCCATCACATCCTACATATATATATTATCACATAGATGGGTTGTAAGGAAACATGAATTATGATTTGATATCTTGTGATGATGAAATGAGGTGATCATGTATATTTATCAGGTGAGAATTTGATGTGTGAATGAATGGAATGGAATGATTATATATATCTATATTGGATTTGATTTGTGATCTATTAAGAAAAAAAAACGTGAATTGTCCATTTTATGGGGAGGTGCTGTCAAAATTTATGGAAATTTTGGGAATTATTGTGAATGTCGGTTGAGGTTGACAGTGTATTGTATACTGTGTACAGTGTATAGTACACTGTGCCGGTCATGACGTCAACCTACGTCAGGGGCGTCGTGACAATATTGGTATCAGAGCCAGGTTTAAAATCCTTAAAATGATAAAAGCTTTATGATATTATAATTGTTTGTATGGGTATACATATGGGTAGTACTATTATGTTAAGCCTAATTTAATATGTTGTCTTGACTGAGAATCATCTGCGATGATGAATTATAGAATTGGGAAGGATCAGTCAAGGTTAATAATGACAATTGCTGATCAAGAAAGGATTAGAAGGCTGAAAGAAAAAGAATTTGATGTAATCCAGTGATAATAAATTATATAGCTTATATATGACTAGTAACTACCCAACAACAACGAAATGCACAACTTATGAGCTTGTGGCAAAGTTGCAATGTGAGAAAGACAGAGGCTTCAACCATTGATAGCTCCAGATGTGGGTGTCAATGGTGTGGATACTTCTGTAAAAACATATATAATTGAGACTGAAGTAAAAAATAAAATAAATAGAAGGTCTCAATAATAAGCCAGATGAAATGAAAAGATATGTGGAAGTTATGGAAACTTTCAGGAGAAGAGGCTCTCTATTTTAACTGACAGTCTGATAATAGACGGAGCAAAAAAAAATTTGCGACTCTGAGCGGAGACCATCTTAGAGAATGATTACATCTCTAAAAATGATAATGCAAGTTAGCTAAGTTTAACCTAACTGATGATAAGAGATAATTGAAAATTGGGTTAAGGACTCTGAGATGATTAAGGCACGAGATTAATTAAAGAAGTTATTTTACGAGGGCTTCTATCATCATGCTGAAATTGATTTAAGGCATGAAAAAGTTTATCTTGTTACAATGTAGTGACAGGCCTAACCATAAATACAAACATGAATTAAATAGACTCGTATAATTTATTTTTGGAATGATCACTATGGATACTTTGAGATTAATAAGGATCTAGAATAAATTTTGGGATCCTATACGGCAGGTTTGATAATTGTTGGGTTATAAATATATGCGCAAGTTGTGAGGCAGCCTATAAATTTTGGGTCAGCCAAAGCTGTGGTAAAATTGTTAACCCCAGCAATAGTGAGATAGCGTGCACTGCCATTAGAAGTCGAGTCATCAACACCAGTGTTAGGTAAAAAGAGAAATAAGTAATGTAAGGAAATGTTGGGGCAATAATATGAAATTCAAGATAAGCGAAACATTGAGTAAGGTTGAGATCTTGGCAGTATTAGTGACTCTAATTTTATTAGTACCTAACCCAATAATAATGAGAAAAAGGGAAGTGATGTTAAAGAATTATGAAAACCAGAAGTGGTTTCCATTGCCTGAGCAGGAGTCACAGACTGCGTACATTGTATCTCGACCAATAATTGTCTATTATCAATCTGATTAAAAAAAAAAAGACACTGGATGTGTTAATCGCCAATTAGTCGATATGGAATGCCTCAATATGTTTTATCAATATGACTCCACCAGATTTTAGAGAATAAATTAAAGTAAATACAAGACCAGATCCAAAGATTAGTAAGACGTTGATAACAGGTATGATCAATATTTTGTTATTGTGTATATTCTGATGTATTGTTGGATCTACCTGGTCTTGTACCTCTGGTGATATGGTAGACAGATTGTATTATTTTCTGTTATAATAGTAGATCATTGATTGTGAGTATGCCTACAAGAGAAAGAATCTACCATGATATGTTTAGCAAATAATATGTGGAATAAATATGAGGGTCATCAAGTAATTATGGACTTTAGAATATGAAGTTTTTGGAATTAGATGCTTTGTTGGGTATGATTGGCTGACTACCTCTCATGGTAGGTGGAGCGTCTCTCCGAAAAGAAGTACTATTCTGAATAAGTGGAAAATTCTCATTTTGAATCTCGAGGAATTTATACCCTCAAAATCTCTATCTAAGATAAGAGAGTTATTGATGAGGAACTGGAGAATATGGCTAGTACAAAGCCATTTAGAGTAACGTAATAAGGCATGCAGTTGATTAAAATTCCTGTGGTGAACTGATATATTGGAGTATTATCTGATGAATTATTAAAATTACTACCTGGACAAGAGATTGATAGCATATAAAACTGCTGCCAGTATAATATGTATCTCCATTCCTTCATATAAAGAGTACCTGAGGAATTGGGAGAATTTAAGGTGTAGGTAAATGTGTTAATGAGCAACAGATTTATTATCCTTGATATACCACCTTGGAGAGCATTTGTGATAAGATGGAAATAAGGTATAGTAAAATATGTTTAAGTATGAATTACTGTTAACTGAGCATGATAACAATAAATAATGAATATCCTTTACCATGGATAGATGGTCGAATTCGATTAACTAAATGGAACCATATTTTCTTTAAGATCATTTTGAGATCTAGGCACCATCAGTTAAGAATTCGAGAAAAGGATGTAATGCAAACTATTTTAAGACAAGATATGGATATTATAAAATTTTGGTAACCTTAATTAATGTGTCAATCACGTTTATAAGATTGATGCAGTGGGTATATGAACCATATCTTGATTATTACATAGTCTTTGATGATGATATATGCAATTGTCCCAAGAAATGAGAGGAGCATGAATAGCACCTCGGAATTATCTTGTAGTCACTGAGAGAGTACCGATTGAGTGCCATGCTCGGTGAATATGAGTTTTGAATATAATTAAGATGAGAATGTTTGGATCACATGACTAGTTTAAATAATATCTTTAAGGACGCTGGGAAGGTCAAAGTGATCATAGAACTGTTAAAACTGATTTAAATGATGGAAATTAGAAGTTCTCTGGTATTAGTTGTATGTTATAGAAAGTGCGTGGAAATATCCTTGAAGCTATCTGTTCCACTCACGAAACTAAACCAGATGAATGTTATATAATGTGTGGACCGTTGTGCATGGGAAAACTCTCACAGTATTAAATGTTATTACTATTTCCAGAACCTGAAAGTAATTGTGATTTATGAATATCATGTCCAGATCTAGGTTGTGCATTAATACAAAAGGATAGGTTAATTACTTGTGTCTCCAGATATTGGGTAGTGCACGAGAATAACTATCCTAAGAGTGAATAGAAATTTGTAGGTAGTTATTTTGAAATGATGAGAGCATTGCCTCTATAATTAAAAGGTCACGCTATCTTCAAATTTTAAGAGTCTGAAGTAATTATTTGAACGAAAAGAAACTGAATATGAGGTAATAAATGTGGCTAGAATTCCCGAAGGATTTGATTTTACATTGAATTATTATCCTGGGAAAGGCCAATATGTTGCTGAGACATTGAGCAGAAAACGGGCTGAAACTGGAGTAGTATCTATCAGTTAGCCATAAATGAAGATTGTTTGTGAGTGAGAGTTACAGTTATGGGTGTACTCTCTATTACTCCATGTGTTGATATTTGTGCTCGGATGCATGTTCAGCTAATTGATATTCATATTCAGAGAGTAAGATTTATGATGAGACGAGTATGATATCAGTATGAAAGATTATGAAATTGATAATATGGATTGTGTTATGGGTAGATATGATACCATATAGATGACCATTGATGGACTGATAAGTCTATATATTCTTCCAATGAACACCAGAATTCTATTGATAGACTGAGCATATTGTATATGTGTGAGATAGGGAGATTTGATGGGAGTACTCGGATATTTGTCATGTCGGATTAAGATCCGAAGATTTTGTCGAGATCTGATATATGATGCAGACTCGATTTGGTACTCATCTCCTTCTTAGTGTGATATTGTATTCTCAGACTGGCTGACAAACTGAGAGAGTGACTTTGATGCTTGCGAGCATGCTCGGGTCTGACATACTTGAATTTTGGTGGAAGTTGGAAGGAATATTTTATGCGTGTAAAATTATGTGTATAAATAGTTATTATAATAGATAATAATGGCACTCTAAAGGTTTTATAGTAAGCCTTATAGATCTCCAACTTGTTGATTTGAAAGTATGGAGTTATTGCTATTAGTGCCAGAAGATATTATTAAATACACAGGGTTGGTATATAGGCCTTGAAATTTATTGTGCCTGACTCAGTTTTGTTTAAGGGTCTTACCACAGAAAAGCCAAATGAGATTTGGAATGAAAAGAAAGCTGGACCATTAGAGATCCTTGATAGGATAGGTCCATTGGCTTACCGATTTGCTCTACTGTCACAGTTGATAAGTGTCCGGAATAGTTTCTATATATTGATGTTGAGGAAATATCATTCGGATTCCATATATGTTATGGATATAACTCAACTCTAAGTTGGGGAGGATACCACGTATCAAGAAGAGCAGACATGGGAGTGGAAATATAACATGCGGGAGCAGTTTTCTAGGATCGAGTATCACTTGAGGAATATTCCTTGATTCTAAATTTCGAGGACGAAATTCCTTAAGTTGGGGAGATTGTAACACCCTGTAGTTTTACTTAAATACATAAGTTGAATTACGTGTATATCGAGATGTATAATATACATATTTTATACATATGAGCCAAATATACGCGTGTATGATTAGTAAATAAATAAAATTAGAAAATGACGATGATACATATGGGATCATCCTATATGGGTGCTTACAAGTTAAAAATTGGAGTTGAATTAAATTAATTAATTTATGGGATTGAAAATATGTGGATTGGAGTATGATGTAATGAATTAATGAATAGTATGATTTAATGCATGAAAGTTGCTTTATTAAGTAGATTGCATTATTAAATGTCATACTATCATTAAATTATAAGTTGATATTAGTATAAGATGATATAAATGCCCTTGATATTATAAAATATGATATAAATGCCCTTGAGATTTTTATTTCACTTATCTCATTCTCTCAAATGTTTCTCTCATTCTCTCATTTCTCTCACACGTGAAACATTGAAGAAAGAAAAACAAGAGAAAGAGAGAAAGAAGAACAGACGGAGAGAACGAAAGAGAGGAAAGAGAGGGAGAACGCAGGATTTGTGCGAAATTAGGACTCGCGGTAAGTGATTTTCACTCCATTTCTTCGTGAAATTAATATCTAAGCTAGATGTAACGATTTTAGCGGAGTAATTTGAGCTATGAGAGTTGTTTTACAATATTTTCAAAAATTGGGGTTTTGACCCAACGTGAATGAAAATCTGCTAGGAAGGTTGGAAAACACTTCCTAGGCTGTAGGAACCTTAAATATATGGTTAGATTGAATTTATGTGTTCATTTGGAATTTTTATAGCCGTTGGATGTTTGTTGGAAGTTAGAGTTTAGATTAAAAACCTTTTAAATCATTTAAAACCCAATGAAACTCCAGTTGAAGGCTATCGAATGGAAGAATGCACTGTTGCGAGTCCATCGATGTTAAGTTCATGATATTTGGAGACCGTTTGACAATTTTAGTAAAACTTTACATGTTTCCAATGAATAGTGACGACGTGAACAGTGACATGAATAGTACTATGATCATATCCAACGAATAAAATGGAATTAGAATCCAATGAAACTCCGGTTTGAGATCATAGAATCGTAGAGAATTGAATTCCGGACGTTTCGATACTAAGATTGTGATTTTTGGATATGCTTTGATATTTTTAGTAGCTAAATATATGATTTTTGTGAGTAAAATTGACTTTGGATGCCTTCGCGAACGTGTAAAACCTCAATAAAATACCTGTTGAAGGTAGTAGAATGATAGAGGGACTGATTTTACACGTGTCGATGTGGACAGAATAATTTTAGGAATTTTCAAGATTTTTAATAAAATTGATATATGTTCCAGTAGAAAAATAAACTGAGAATTAGTGAAAATATGAATTGGAACTCCATTTTCACTGTTCTTTCTTGTGGAAATATCTAGATTGACCACAGAAACGAGATATTAGTTTCTTCAACTCCTTATGAGTCCTAAATGGAGTTGGAATCTAAATTCACAGAATGTGTATAATATTTTTAAGGTTAATCTTTATTATGGGTGATTTGAAGTGAGTTGAGAAATTAAATATGTAAATAGATATGAATAAATGAAATAGAATTATGGAGTGGTTGTGCCAGGTTGAATTAGTTGGATTTAATTTGGAGTTGGACTCAAAAGCGACGATGATTGGGTTTAAGTTGGAAAGTATTGTACTGAGTATATTTTCTTGATTTTGGTTCATGTATGACATTTTATTTATATGAAATGTTTAATTGTAAACATGTTATATACGTACATGCATTGTATTTTATTGATCATTCAAAATGATTTTGGCATTTGGAGTATGCGAGACGTGCGAAGGCAGATCTCATATGTTGTCATTTCGTTAGGAATTAAACTCGGATGAGTGTTACGCGTAACCTCATTGTCAGTAGGCCTGTCCTAACAAGGATTGAAGATCATTTAAATGACTGTGAATTGGGTAACGAGAGGCTGTGGCTACCTTGTAACGACCATACAAGGGTTAGACCCGCTCTCTTGCCTTGAAGGAGGGAGATTGTGGAAAAAAAGAATGCATTGTTTTCTTGAAAACCCATGAAATTATGTTGTTGACATGTATAATATATTTGTTGAATGATGCATGTGTTTAATACTTGTTTGAAATGATTTTAAATGTCATATTTCTCAAAATGTATATAATTGTCATCTCAAGAAATATATTCACTGAGCTGTTGTTTGCTCACTTCATTTCCTTCAATATTTCAGGTACAGAGTTAAAAGAAAAGGCACGAGAATAGATACGTGAGTTAGATTCTTATTGTGTTATTGTACTTGTATGCGAAGGAAATGGATTATATTTTCTTTATTTTCAAATGAATATACATCACATCCTACATATATATATTATCACATAGATGGGTTGTAAGGAAACATGAATTATGATTTGATATCTTGTGATGATGAAATGAGGTGATCATGTATATTTATCAGGTGACAATTTGATGTGTGAATGAATGGAATGGAATGATTATATATATCTATATTGGATTTGATTTGTGATCTATCAGGGAAAAAAATGTGAATTGTCCATTTTATGGGGAGGTGCTATCAAAATTTATGGAAATTTTGGGAATTATTGTGAATGTCAGTTGAGGTTGACAGTGTATTGTATACTGTATATGGAATGTACGGTGTATAGTATACTGTGCCGGTCATGAAGTCAGCCTTACGGCAGGGGCGTCGTGACAATATGAATCTGTGATTACAATATGCATTTGAGAGTCGTATTCAACAAAACTCTGCACCTGTTGTAGAAGCTATTGTATTTGCTAATCTTGCTCACTAGAGCAAAGGCCCTAGCTCCAATTTCTCTCATCAGCAGGCTCATGGAAGTTGACATGGTAATTTTGGTTATGACATGGGCCATGGTCGTGGTAGATCTAGTAAACCACGGTGTCAACTGTGTGGAAAGAATGGTCACACAATTCACAAGTGTTATCTTAATTTTGATTCTTCTTTCTTTGGCTATGGATTAAATTTCTCTCAAAATCAAGTTGACAATATGTCATTTGTGGCTTCTTCTTTTGGTGGATCTTTTCACAAATGAACATCATCTATAATGAATGCTCTAATTGCAACTCTAGATCTTGTTGCAAATGATTCTTGGTACCCTGATTCAGGAGCAACGAATCACATCACTAGTGATTTGGACAACTTGTCGTTTGGATATTAATATCATGGACATACCAAAGTTCATGTTGGCAATGGCTCAGGTTTGGCTATTTCTCACATTAGCAGCTCATTCTTTTTATCATTACCTACTACATCATCTCAATGCAAACCTTTATATCTACAAAATCTATCACATTTCCCTCACATTACCCAAAACCTTATAAGAGTTTCTCAGTTTTACAAAGACAATTCTGTTTACTTTGAGTTTTACACTAACTATTGTCTTGCGAAAGATCTCACTTCTAAGGAGGTTCTTCTTCAAAGGACATTGCATGATGGCCTATATCATTTTGATTTTTCACACATCAACAAACCTAACAAAAGCTCAAGTACAAAGTCTAAAGCTTTTCTTGCATCTCAGCCATCTTCTTGTATACTTGTTCCTAGTAGTTGTTCTTTATCTCCATTTTTAGACATATGGCATAAACGGCTGGGCCATCCAGCACCACTAATTGGATCTCATGTTCTTAAGCAATATAACATTCCTTTCAAAATGAATAAAATCCCATTTGTTTGTACTCCTTGCCAGATGGGTAAAAGCCATAAATTCTCATTCTCTTATTCTAAATCTGTCTATACTGCACCTTTGCAATTAGTTGAGTCGGACTTTTAGAGTCTAGCACTAGTTGTCTTTCATCAAGGATTCAAATACTATGTTAGTTTTGTTGATGCTTACACTCAATTTACTTGGCTTTACTTTCTACACTATAAGTCTGAGGTTTACTTTCCTTTTGTTCATTTCAAGTCCCAAGTTGAACTTCAATTTGATTCCAAAATTAAAAATTTTCAAACGGATTGGGGAGGTGAATTTAGATCCTTATCGTCTTACTTGAACTCTCGTGGTATAATTTATAGATTTTCTTGTCCTCATATTTTTGAGCAAAATGGTTTGCTAGAAAGAAAACATCGTCATGTTGTTGAGCTTGGCCTTACTCTTTTGGCTCAAGCCTCATTACCTTTGAAATTCTGGTATGATGTTTTTTCTAGTGTTGTGTTTCTTATTAATCGAACTCCTATTTTGTGTCTTCAATATCAAAGTCCCTTTGAAGTTTTTTTTCATTAGAAACCTGATTATTTGTTTTACAAAGTATTTGGTTGTTTGTGTTTTCCTCATGTTAGACCTTATAATTCTCACAAACTAGATTTTTGATCTGTCCCTTCCACATTCTTGAGTTATAGTCCTTCTCACAAAGGCTACAAATGTCTTGATTCAGATGACAAGATTTATATTCCAAGACATGTTGTTTTTTATGAACATACTTTACCTTTTTTGTCTTTACAATCTAAATCTAAGTCCATGTGTTATGCTTCCTCTTCCTTTTCTCTTGATGTGTCTGCACCTTTACTAATTCCTATTTCAGCTAGTCCTGGGCTCTTTCTTCCTTCTTTTTCTCCATCTGCTTCTACTTCTCATTAGTCATCAAGTCCTTTGCCTATTACCAACACTTTATTATCCTCTGATTCTTCTCCTGATGTTGTTGTTGCTGATAACTCTTTATTAGTTTATGAACCAGAACATGTCTCACTCTGTTAACCACAACCCTCTTTGTCTACTACCAATATTCATCCTATGGAAACTCGATCCAAACATGGTATTTTAAGACCAAATAAGCTATATAGTTACATATCTTCTCTTGATCTTAAAAAACCTGCTATTGTGCATGATGTTTTATTACATGATAAATGGAAAGCTGCTGTGGTGGATGAATACGCAGCTCTAATGAAGAATGACACATGGTCATTAGTGCCTCTCCCTGCTGATAAGAATGTTGTAGGCTGCAAATGGGTCTTTAAGCTCAAAAAGAACCTGGAAGGTAATATTTCTAGATATAAAGCTAGATTAGTGGCCAAAGGATACTTGCAACAAGCTGCTTTCGATTTTACAAAAACTTTTAGTCTTGTTGTTAAGCCTACATCCATAAGGGTTGTTCTTACCATTGCTTTGGCTAAAGGATGAGATATTAGGCAAATTGATGTGAACAATGTCTTTCTAAATGGAGAGCATCAAGAGGAAGTGTATATGGTGCAAGCACCTGGTTTTGAACATAATGATGACTCACATAAGCTAGTTTGTAAACTCCATAAAGCCCTTTATGGTTTAAAACAAGCTTCGAGAGCCTGGTTTGATAAACTGAGGACTTCTTTTCATACCATGGGATTTCAATGTGCTAAGTTTGATCTTTCTCTTTTCACTCGGTTTACATCCACTTCAACTATTTTTATCCTTGTCTATGATGATGATATAGTACTTACTAGTAGCAATCTAAGTGAATTGCAGCATATTCTTGTTGATTTGCATCGTAAGTTTGCTTTTAAGGATTTTTTATCACAAAGCTATTTTTTGGGAATTGAAGTGGTAAAGCAGTCGACTGGTTCTTATTGTCTCAACATAAACATATCTTTGATTTGTTGGAGCATGTTAATATGTCAAATGCATATCCTATGCCTACTCCTATGGTCAGTAGATTAAGATTGTCAGCTTCACAAGGTGATCCCATTCCAAATGTAAGTGAATATCGAAGTGTAGCAGGTGTTTTGCAATCCATTGCCATTACTAGGCCTGAGATTGCATTTGCAGTTAACAAGGTGTGTCAATTCATGCAAGCACCTAGGGACACACATTAGAAGGACGTTAAGAGGATTTTGAGGTATCTCAAGGGTACAATTGATTTTGGTCTCCATTTCTAGAAGTCTTCTCATTTTAAATGTCATTGGGTTTTTAGATGTTGATTGGGGGAGTAACTTGGATGATAAGCATTCTACCACGGGGTTCTACATATTTTTGGGCAATAACCTTGTGTCTTAGTCATCTAAGAAACAACACACTGTTTCCCGTTTTAGTATAGAGGTCGAGTACCGTAGTCTAGGTGCTGCTACTTCAGAGGTTCTTTGGCTTCAATCCTTGCGTACTGAGTTCACATTCCACTCTTTAGGCCACCATTGATATGGTGTGAGAACTTGAGCACTGTTGCCTTATCAACCAACCCAGTGTTACATTCCCGAACCAAGCATATTGAGCTTGATCTATACTTTGTGAGGGAACGTGTTGCAACCAAACAACTATTGGTTTATCATATGCTGGCCATTGATCAAACAATTGATGCGTTAACTAAGCCCTTGTCTGTTAACTTTTTTACTCGATTGAGATCTAAATTAACAGTCACTTCACCTGTTAATTTAAGGGGGAAAGTTAGAGATAATGTATCTAGTTACAATTAAAGTAGTTATTGTTGTAATAGTGGTAATTGTTTAGTTATAAGTTAGTTATTCTGTTAGTTGTCAGAAGTTTGTTATAAGTGTTGAATTGTCTCTTTTCTCCTTCATATATCTGTGTATCTATATATATACACATCTCTGTATTGTTGTAATTCATTCAATAGAATTGTGTTCAGTTGATTCCAGAGAATATCTTTGTTTTGTTCTTGATGTTCTTCCTCTTTGTTTTATAACTGTAAGGCTCTCCTTTTATAAGAAAGTAATATGAATATTTATTTATTTTGAGATAAGTAAAAGGGTTTATCTAATATAATTAAAAATGAGAATAGGGTAATCTCAAAGTAAAAGATTTGAAGTTGTAAGAGTAGAACAAAAAAATCAAAATAGAAAAAGCTCAAAATACAAGATATATATACTCCTAAAAAAGGCAACTTTTGTGGCAGCAACAAAACTGTCACAGAAGGTTTTTTGTTGTGGCAGTTGTGTGACAGTTTTGAATGTGCCACAAAAACTGTTGTCACAAATACTTTTGTGACAACCCACCCCGGCACAAAAAGTATTCGTGACAGCTTTGACACCGTGTCACGGTCATGTCAAGACATGCACCGTCACTTAAGAAGAGGGTCCGTGAAGTTTCGTCTCAATCGGAGGTGGCAATCTCGTAAATATGGTCCAGTATGATTGGCCTCACATTTTGATGTTTCCTTTTGGAAACAAGCCAAAAGCTTAACATCTACCTTGAGGGGGAGGAGTAGTTGTCCAACTCTCCCTTATGGCCAATACTTGGCCATGCATAGGACACTCCCTTGGCGCAACCCAAGGGGCCGGCTACCATCATCCTAAAGGGGGTAATGGTAGTTCCCATAGCATTTGGGTAGGTTATGGGATACTGTTATCGAGTTAACAGTGCGAGGTTCACCAGTATGCAGGGCTGGGTACCTAACACTGTTATGCCACCCGCTATCTAGTTAAACGCATTGAGCTATCTTTAGCCTGCGTGCTAGAGTGTGCTTGTGAGGATACTCATGAGTGAGTTATCCATGGAACTTACCGGTATTGCATGGTTCGGGGCAGCACTGTGCAAGTACTGCTATCGAAGGTATCCGAGTGATCCATCCGAGTGATTATCTTGCGCTACGCACAAGCAAGATATTTGAGTATTCCGCTGCAACATGAGTATATGCGTGAATGGCTGACCGAGAATATGCGTATTCGAGGTGCCGCATGGGTAACATGTTTGTCTTACAGGTATGCCCGTGACATTTGGTATCAGAGCAGAAACAAGATTGCTTCGAGGTACTAGTGCAAGCAGATGCACAGGGTGAAGAACAATCTTAGTAAGTGGCACGATGATGGGAGGATACTCGATACAATAGTTGACCCGAGCAATATCCGATAAGGCGATGGTTCCGAGTAGTGGTAAGGACTACTGGCCGTCATGGGTTCGAGGTACTAGTGCAAGCAGACGCACAGGGTGAAGAACAATCTCAGTGAGGAGAAGCACGAAGGTGCGATATGGTTCGAGGTACTAGTGCAAGCAGAAGCACAGGGTGAAGAACAATCATCAAGATGATGGCGAGCACGGAAGTGCGTGGGTTCGAGGTACTAGTGCAAGCAGACGCACAGGGTGAAGAACAATGCCCCAGGGTAGATGATTATCGAGTAGGGGTGCGACAATCAGAAGGTACATATAGAGATGCCGATGAGAGAGGATCCGTCAGGAAGATGCAACAGGCAGATGAACTCAACGATTGTGTCGATGAAGGGCATCGACCATTCAAGTGGGGTAGTTTGTCACGGTCATGTCAAGACATGTACCGTCACTTAAGAAGAGGGTCCGTGAAGTTTCGTCTCAATCGGAGGTGGCAATCTCGTAAATATGGCCCAGTATGATTGGCCTCACATTTTGATGCTTCTTTTTGGAAACAAGCCAAAATCTTAACATCTACCTTGAGGGGGAGGAGTAGTTGTCCAACTCTCCCTTATGGCCAATACTTGGCCATGCATAGGACACTCCCTTGGCGCAACCCAAGGGGCCGGCTACCATCATCCTGAAGGGGGTAATGGTAGTTCCCATAGCATTTAGGTAGGTTATGGGACACTGTTATGGAGTTAGCAGTGCGGGGTTCACCGGTATGCAGGGCTGGGTACCTAACACTGTTATGCCACCCGCTATCGAGTTGAACGCATTGAGCTATCTTTAGCCTGCGTGCTAGAGTGTGCTTGTGAGGATACTCATGAGTGAGTTATCCATGGAACTTACCGGTATTGCATGGTCCGGGGCAGCACTGTGCAAGTACTGCTATCGAAGGTATTCGAGTGATCCATCCGAGTGATTATCTTGCGCTACGCACAAGCAAGATATTTGAGTATTCCGCTGCAACATGAGTATATGTGTGAATGGCTGACCGAGAATATGCGTATTCGAGGTGCCGCATGGGTAACATGTTTGTCTTACAGGTATGCCCGTGACAACCGGCACAAATAGTTTTATTTGTGACAGTTCAACAACTGTCACAAAACATATTTATTTGTTTTAATCAACGTCAACGTTTTTCTTGCACCACCGTTAATAAAAGAAAATCAGATCAAAACTAGAGAGAAATAACACAAGTACTTGAAAAGTAGTACAAATGAAAAAAAAAAAAAAAAACTAAGCTCAAAAGGTACCATGAAAGCTGAAAGGTAAAACAAATAATAATCTTGAGTCTCTTACAAGAAGAAAAGTAAATTAGGCCAATAACAACGCTAAAAGAAGACCTAAAACAAAAATTAAAAAAAGAAGAAACATTCAATGCTCATAAACGTCATTTCTCTCTAATGCTTTTTTTTTTTTTATATCCTTGATGGTAAAAGATCATTTGACGTATACCCATACTTACACTATTTATATACTTTAGATCCAAGCTCCTTCACTATTAATCCAAATACAATTTCATCTTAATTTCCTGATTTCTTTCATTCATGTAAATGAAAATGACACTTAAGATTTCAAATAGAGAACCGGTCATCTATCTTCGTTATATACTTCAAGCAAACCCATAATCAACCCCATATGAAGTTGGCCTCAATATCTACTGCGTTAAAGAATTCATTTCAAATTAAATTGATGCTAGCTAGCTAGATAGAAACCAAATAGAGAAACAAAAGAAAGGAATTTAAGAGACAAACAACTCATAAGACTTAATTTATTGCGTGTATTATGTAGGGGTGTTCATGGGTTGGGTTAAATTAGGTTTTGGCCAAATACCAACCCAACCCAATTGAGTTCGGGTTGAAGAAAACTTAACCCGACCTAACCCAATAGACCTCTTAAACTCAACCCAATGAGTTTGGGTTGGATTGGTCAGGTTAATTAATTAATATATTAATTACAAAATTACACAATCTACTTAATATATATATATATATATATATATATATGAATTTTAAATAATATTATGATAGTTATTATGTAAGTCAAATGTGAATATTATGATAATTATTAAGAAGATTTTTTTTATATTATTTACATCATAAAATTTTATCTAATTCAATAATGGTAAGTGTTTATAATGAAAATAATGAATAAAGTAATACTTATTATTTTTTATTAGTTCGAGTTAGTTCTGATTGATTATAAAATCTTGACCTAACCCAAACAAGATCGGGCTACAAATTTATAGACCCAACCCAACTCAATTCGACATATAATCCGTACCCAACCCAACCCAAAAGATTCGGGTTGGTCGATAGGATGGTTCACCCCAAGTACTTCATGTACATATGTTTAATAAGAGCTATAGCTATATTAATTATTGTTATATTTACAAGAGAAATACAAAAAAAAAAAAACTATAAAAGATCTATTTGATAACATATGTTCTATTAGGAAAGACAAACACAAGCCTCAATCAACATATAAAAATTCTTACATAAAATCATCCAAATAGGCCACACTTTCATTGTTCAAGCCACTCTAACAACATCACAATAATTCCAAATTTCATTAACAAGATTTTCACAAAGGTTTACTATTTGAATTACGTAGCTATTTGGATTCTACAACTCCCACATGACACTTTTTAAGTGTATATGAAAACTTAACAAGTGTAAATCAAGTTCTCCAACATTGAACAAGCAAAGAACAAGTAAAATATTTCTCCATAGACATTCTCATGACTCACAAAAGAATTACTAAGGCCCAAAATAATGATTGATTAACAAAATGCACCTCAAGATTGATAATATTAACAAATCCAAGTTATTAAATAATGTTAGCTTTAGTCAACTCTAGATCTATCACGTTAGTACTAAATAGATGGTAATCTATCTATATATTCATTGAGATAAAAAAGAATGAAAAAAAGAAAATTTAATTATTGGAACTTACCTAAGACAATGATTAATTGTTGGCATGTGACGAGGCATTTGGTTGTCTATGGTTAGAGCTAATAGCATCACCTGCAGCTTGCAATTCAACATCATAATTTTATTATAAAATAAAATATTATATAATATCTATTATTTTAACGTTTACCTGCTCATCCATTAGCGAAAACTGAAAGCTAGCTTTTCTTAAAAAGGCCATCATATTATTTATTTGCATCGACATACATATCAAGTAATAAAACTAATATTTAGAACACTAGAAATAAATTCAACATATATTATTAAATACAAATAATTTATACTGTTAAGACTCTAATTGTGTTTCGTTGTAACTATTTCCTTTCTCAATGTTGGGATTGTAACATCGGGAGGCACATTTGAAGTCTAACCAAAGGCATCTGTATATGGAGGACCCAAACCATATGTTCGTACATGTTTATGTCCCTCAGGTCCCATTACTTCTCTAAAAACCTTTTCTCTTATCTCTGGTGTTTGCACTATTTACAAAACTTCAACAAGTCTGCTATTCATTTGGAACTACAAACACAAGTATAATATATAAGCATTTTACACTTAGAAAAATAAAAGCTCTTTAACCTTGCAAACAACATATACTTACAATCACTTCTATGTCAGGACCTATTTGAGTACCGGACTTAGACGCACGTAATCTAAAAAAATACAGACATGCAATTAACAAATTTTCCATCTTGTTGCATCTAATGTGTGAAAACAAGATGAAAAAAGTTACCATTCTTCCAGTACAACAATGATTTAAGATCAAGCAAAATAGTATTGATATCAAATGTGCTCACTTACTTGATGACGAATGTCACAAAATCCCCTGCAACCAGTTCTAGAATATCAATGATAATTTTTTCTAATCTTACTTGCGCCTCTCACCAAATAAAATCTAAGATATCCACGGGAATATCGTCCCATGACAAATATGTCAATGAGACCTTTTTCCCATTACGTGCAATCACACCAAGTTGCGACATGAATTCATTTTTATTTCCGCCAATTGGTTGTATAAAATATCATTTCCTTGATTCAGGTAATAGGCAGGGTAAAATCTTGAAAATTTTTTATCAAAATTTTCCAACCAAGTGTGTTCTCCTTATTTTGAAAAACAGAAAAATGTAACTGAAATACAGAACAAACAAGGCTTAATGTGCTAATATAGCAATTAAGGTTGAAAAAAAAAAAATCAAAGTAAGCACTTGAAGCAAGGATTAATGCCACATGAATTTTGTTAACATTATTTGATTATATATTATAGTAAACTCAAGCATGATTGAGTTTGGTCGGGCTTACCAGTATCTCTGAGACACAATAGATAATGAGGGTACAAAACCTTGTGATAAATGAATCACGTATAAAACCTCCAAATACTGTGAGTATAAAGGCCCTTCTCGTGAAATTTGTGGTCATATTTGCAGCCTCAGCATTTGGATAATACATCAAAGTTATGAAATAAGTCACGTGGTTGCTTTCATTTGCTGAGAACGCCTTGCGCTGCAGCACTTCCACCAAACAAGAAAAAAAAAAAAAAAAAATCAAAGAAAAGACAAAAAAAAAAAAAACTTTAACTGAGACATAATTAAAATGACAAGAAAAAAAACCCAATTCATTTGCATTAAAAGGAATTATTAAAAATTTATGATTAAATTTATTGTGTTCATTATTTTCCTAGGTTTTTGATGAAACCATATTTTCTAATCAAAAGAATTACTTGTATTTTTTTTTTAATAATTGCCCTTAGGTCATCTAACAAAAATGAATAAATATGAAAACATTTTGGGCTTTCAATTTTGGGCCCAATGGCCCATAAGCAACTAGGCCTTGCTATGATAGTTGGTTTTTAAAGTCATTAAAAAATGGTCCGACTATTTTCACCACCCTTTCCTATCTCTTCACCCAGCCAGAAATTTAAAATCAATCATTTTCTCTCTCTTCACCCACTCATATTCCCATTATGTCCTTCACATTTTCAAACCACAACGCCCTATTCCATTTCCCTCTCTCTCGTTTCTTCTCTTCTTACCTCCATTGATTCACGATTTTGAGTTTTTAGGGCATTCAAACGGTTAGAACACCGCTAGGAAGGTTTATGAGCAACTTTCTCACGAAATCTTGCAAAGAAATCGTGTTATTTAAATTTTGGAAGCCTCGAAAAAAAAGTGATTCAAGAACTCGAAGCAACCAAATCGGTAAGTATATCTTGATTTTTTTAAGTTTTAAGTTGATTTGAATACTACATTGTTGGATTGGAATGTTTTTGTGCAAAGCAAAATGGTTGAAAATGGTGAAATGGAGATGGCAGAAATGGGCACCAGAAACCCATTCTGCACGTCAGAATCACAATTGTCAGACCTATCAGGGTCGGACGGTTGAATGTGTGTCTGCCCTTATGGGCCGGACAAATGCTCTTTGTTCGACCTGTCAGGGGCGGACACACATGAACATGTTTGACTCTGATAGGTCGGACAGAGCACGATCTGTCCGTTCCACTAAGGTCGGACAGAGCATTTTTTGGGTTTTTTAAATTTTTTTGTTTTTGTTTAAGCTAAATATCAACTGTTTGTCCTAATTGCATAGTTTTTTGTATGTATTTTGTTATTTTGATAGGTATGCCGCCAAGGGAAACAATGAGAGGTCATTCGGAAGATCAAAGCTAGCAAATAAAAAGACTGACGACCTCAGAGAGAAGAAGACGGCGTGAGTCACCACCACCACCCCTAGTTATACATGAAAAAAAAAAGCAATAATCTGAAGAAGAACCTATGCAGGTTGGGGTGGAGGGAGAATAAAACGATGGCCTATTGAAGGGTCCTTGCCCCGGGGGACCTACTAATCCTTCGGTCGTCACCCATTTCAAGGGACATGTATCATACTACGTGTGGCAAAATCAGGTATATCACTCTCGTAATTTAATTTAAATTCAATTGAGTTTATGATAAAATTTAAATATTTAGATTCTTATAATTTTTTGTTTATTCACATAGAAACGAAATATACAAAAGTGTCAAAACCACAGGGCAAAGTTACCTTCTTGGGACCTCAGTGAACATCCCGAGAGAGAGAGAGAGAGAGTCATGGAGATAGTTACAAATGTTGGTCTCCATCATTTGGTAGCTTATACTTATAGTTGTGCCAACAAGTCGTTGATAGCTTCTTGCGTGGAAAGGTGGCAACCAGAGACTAATTCGTTTCACCTACCATTCGGTGAAATGACCATTACACTGAACGATGTAATGGTCTTGCTTAGGATTCCAATATTGGGCAAGACAGTGAATGGAGATGCATTGAGCAATGCAGAAGCGGTGATCATATTGTTAACCTAAGTGGTTCATCACTTAGCACGTCCCCAAGTATACTTGATGAAGTATATTTTGATGATCAAACAAAATCTCTTTCGGTGCTAACGAGCTTTAATTAAAAACCTATCTCAGCACCTCTGGAAAGCAAAAAGTCAAAGAATGATTCGATCAAGGACTCAAGGTCATATTAAATGTTCAAGATCGTTTCAATCAAAGGAACTCAAAGATCACATCATGATTTCAAGATCATCTCACGAATGATTCGATCAAGCTTCAAGACTACATCTTTCGATCAACGTTCAAGTCTTTTAACTCTAACGCGAAGTTCACATTGAAGATCTCATAATGAAGAGTTTGATTTAAAGATGATGAGAAATACACAATATTTAGGTATATTTTTCTCTAATCGATATTGCTCAAACATTTTCCAAAATCATGCACAAATCACTTTCATATTTTCATATTTTGATCTTACACTTTACAATATTTCAAATGATTTAATTTTCTATGTTCAATTTGAAATATACCGAGTTTTTATTCGCATTCATCATATTTTTAATCGCGAATCAAAAAACTACTTTTAAAAAGTCTTTCAAGACACTAGTGATTTAGTAGCGCTCTCCCAAACTTGATAAGTCAGGACGCTGATGATTCATTAGAATGCTGATAACATTCAAGGTTGAATTGAACTGATTAATCAGGATGCTTACTTGTAAGTAGCTGCTTCCCTTTGAGACCTCTGAAAGTGTCAGGACATTGACTTAGCATCAACTTACTGAAAGATTCCTAAGTTCTTCAAAGAATTTATCTTTGAGGACGCTGATAGTTATAAGTTGGATAAACTATCAAGAAACTATCTGGATAGGAGCACCCTCATCTTTGGGAACCAACTTAATAACTTTCAGGACGCTGATTGTCCTTCAGCGCACTCGATTTTGTTTTTCAAATGTTTTGAAATGTCAGGACGCTTACATAGTTGTAGCGCCCTTGTATTATATGTTTTAAAAGGTAAGACGCTTACTCGAAATAGTAGCGCCCTCATGCACTTAAATGTTTTTAAGTCACTAATGTCGCAAAGAAAATCAGGATGCTTACAAGTTAGTAGCGCCCCCACTTCTTTGTTTAGCAGAATGCGTATACATAATGAGCACCCTCAAGGAACAAAACGACAAAGTTGGTATTATGCGTCAGGACGCTGATTACGAAATCAAGACGCTAATTCAACAACCGTCACTATTCTAACAAGTACACTACACTAGTCTACTTTTTCAGAACAGATCTTTGCACATAATCTGTTTCAGATTTATCAGAGATCCTCTCTAATACATGAATCAAGTTTTTCTAAAACTTTCCTTATTCATGTAATCTGAAAAGAATCAGAATGCTAGTGAAAATTGCAGTTGCCATTTTCATATAACATTCTAGTCATTGTGTGTAAACGTTAACATTGTATTTGAATTTCAAATGTCTAACGACTATTATCTACTAGGTCTATAAATATCAACACTTTGAATCAAACAACTTGCCGATAATTTTTATTGTGCCAAATTTTTTAGAATGTTAGTCGTTGTTTAATCTTTCAAAAGTTTTCAAATGTTCTAAGTTTTCAAAGTATTCATCACTAATACTTTACTTAGTCAAAAGATTTTCATATTGAGCTCAATTATATTTTATCTTTGAAAATCTATTTTGAACTGATTTCTACTCAAATTCTCCGCCTAGATTTATACTTAACCTCAATCATGCTGATGGAGGAATTTGAGAAATAGTTCATGAGAGATACAGTTGTACTTGATTTCATATCTTAAGTATTGTATTAAACTATATCAGTAGTTGTGTTAACTACTGAATACTGAACCAGAAGTTTTCATGCTTATATATTTTATCTATTTTGAAAACTATATGAGTCTATGATTTACAATGGTCCTGCATTTTCAACTTCAATGTTCAATGGTATCATAATGTTTTCGAAGAAGCACTTAATTGATGTACATATCATTCACGCTTTTCGAAACTGCACTTCAGCAGTACCTAACATTGAAAGGTAAAAGACTGGAAGTGTATGTCTCTTACCATTACATATTTAAATTTATACATCTTTGTAATGCTATGCACATGAGCTTAATTGTAAAGTGTTCAACTCAATTAGAACCAATATTATTAGTTTGTGTTGTAATGTTGGTATGTTTCTGGATTGAAACAACCAGGACAAGTGAATGTAGTTCACTTAATGATTTCAGAGTTGAAATCATGTTAAGGTTCATCCTCACCGGTTAGTAGGAAACTGGTTCATCCTTATCTCGTAAAAGGATAAGTTCGTCCTTAACCTGTAAAATGATAGGTTATCTCTGAACTTGTAAAAGAGAAACGACTTTTCCTTATCCCGTAAAAGGAAAACGATTCTTCCTTATCTGGTAAAATGAACATGGATTTTTTCCTTATCCCGTAAAAAGGAAATACGGTTCATCCTTAGCCCGCAAAAAGATAGGTTTGCCTTGAACTTGTAAAAGGGCATGTATAACGGTTTGGTTCTCATCCGTAAGAGAATCAGTTAGTGGATTGAGAAAATCCTAATCGAGAGATTAGGTAGTGGACGTAGGCTGGGCCGAACCACTATAAATTCTAGTGTGTTTTAAGTTATGCATTTTACTTTACGGTTAGTATGTGCAGTTAGTTCCAATGTACCAATGTATATCACTAAGTTATTGGAAAAATTTTAAATTGACCATCCCACCCAATTTGCCCCCCTCTTGGGTGTACCAACGCATACTTCAAGAAGCTTTGGAGGTTTTGACGTGAGAGGCATTTGATGATGTGAATAAGAAGAGAGGTCAATCAGTTCGATTGGATTGGTTGCTAAAAAAAAAATTAGATGAAAGCTTCCTGGAAACCAACAATATCTTTCGGCCGAGCATGCTGCGAGAGCATATTTATTGTTCATCCTAGGTTGAACTCCTTATACAGACAAGAATGGTACAAGGGTGAACATAATTTACCTACCATTGTTGATGAATCTGGATGAGATGGGAAATTTTGCATGCGGAGCTGGTTTTCTGGTGAATTTGTATCGTCAGTTGGGATGTGCCACGAGATATCACGCGCAACAGATTGCGAGCTACATGACATTAATGGAGGTATAACTATTTCAATCATTTTGGTTTAAGTAAATTAAACTTGAAATAAATATGCTTGTGTTATAGTATTTGTTTTTTTTTTTTTATGTTTGGTAGGCATGGATATACGAGCAATTCCCCTTCGTTAAACCGCACGTAAATCGTGGATATAAGAACAACCTCCCTTGTGCCATGAAGTGGAAACCTCACAAAGAACAAGGTCTAGCGGAAGATTACGTTGAAGTTCTATGCGAGACAATTGATGATCTTCAGCCAAATAAGGTAAATGCTACTTTCTTAAATTAAATTTAATATATACAACACATCAACTTATATCTTAGGCCTTTATTATTTTATTCAGGTTGCGTGGGACCCTTACACATATTGTAGGGCCGAAATCCCTCTACATGGAGTGACATTGTATACCTCGTGCATAAAGTTTTTGATGTGGTTGAGCCCTACCATCTCGACAGAGTTTTGCGTCAATTTGGACATGTACAGAAAATCCCACCCTCCTATACATCCTGTTCGAGCTGAGAGGAATGCTAGGAGCGTGATTACAACGTCCATCACATGTTCATTGATCAGTATTGAGAGAGCTGGGACTACCATTTGTTACAAGAGGCTACACGAGCAGAACAAGTTTCTAATCCATGGAACGTTGTACCAGAATATCGTGAGCGGTTCGAACAGATTTCACATCCAAAGGTGCAGAACCCTGAATATCGACTATCAACTCAAGTGCCAACTTCAATGGAGAATATATAAATTTTGGTAATAAATCAAAATATATAGAACATTATTAATATATTTGATTTTATTATATTTGGCATTAATTGATCTTTTGATTTCAGAGGCAACGCAACAACCAAGGTTTAGCGATGCTGAGGTCCTTGAGCGCAACTTAAGGACCTGAGACATCGATTGATGTTGTGTTTCGGGAGATTGACGACATCATCACAGTTTTAGCCAGCTCAAACATCAAAGAAAAAGAAGAACCTGCCGAAGAAGAAATAGCCCAAACTCTAGTTCTCCACTCTGAAGACCCGAGACAGACTTCAATTATGCACTTTGAACGTCGTGAGAGCTCGCGCAAAGTTGAAGAAGATGCACCTGTCGAAGCACCTACCTTTCGATTATGAATTTGAAGAAGACGAGAATATATGTGATGTTTTTTGTTTTTTTGGTTTTGGATCAGCATATTTTTTGATCTTTTGTGTAACGAATTTTGAACTTCAACAAACAATTTCATTAATGCCAATGAACAAAAAATTACATGTATTACATTTGTTGTAACTTCAAAAAAAAAAAAAAAAAGTTCAATCCTCATCAATTGTTACTATGGTTGCTACATTGTGAATTGTACCAGTAAAATGCAAAATCTTATCTAGATATGGGATGTCCCAACCCTTAGCGCACGATAGATAGTACTTCGCCCAATTTGCAGCAACGGGTGGCACTGAACTTGTCAGGACCAAAATAACCTGTTAATGAACAATTATCAATGTTAATCATCTAGATAAGGCAAATCATAGATTTCTATACATTAACAAGTATAACAGAATACATAATGTTTTCATACCTGAACAAAGTAACATTCACTCACGAACCCCATAGCAAATAGTTGTCTCTGCGATGCCGGAACAGGTTCAATCCTTAGTGGAAGAAATGTTAAACACTGTTGAGCTGAGATAAGTACAAATGACAGGTTGTACTTGCTTGCAATCAAGTAACTCATCTCAAACATTGTCATCCAAGCACGTGATGGTGCTAGGGTCTCATAACATTCAAGTGCTTTCATGATTTTATAACCTCTTCCACTATATTGGAAAACGACCTCATAGTGATCCTTGAAACTCATGAGTTCCTCTAAAAGCTCTTGCCTAACCCTTTTCCATTCACCTTCCCCATAACCCAAAAAAAGGGCAACTGCTCGATAACCATAATGCCCATCGGTCTCCACATTTTCACCTGCTGGATGTATGCATTCAGAGAAGTTAAAAATTAATTTATATACTTGTGTGGGCCGAGGTTCCTTGTCCTGTGAACCTTAGGTGGTGGTGGTCGCTTACTCGTAGTCACAGTGTTTTTAGGGCAGTAACTGTCTTGCTGGGATAAGATATGCTCAAAGAAGGATGGATCTCTCTTGGTTGACTTCTCAACTTTCAAACTCGGCCTTCCTCGAGTATTTCTTTTTGTGGTGGGCTCAGAGATCACTGTAGATGATGGCTTGGATATCTTCCTCAACCTCTTAAGCATTCTTTTTCTCCCAGATGTGTCACATTGCTCGAATTCCTTACAAAAGACCTCGTTCTTCTCGTGACATTGTAATTGGACTTGGGACTCTTGAACAAGGAGAAACATATCCAATTTCTTCCAATCTGCATCCACAAAAGTAGCAGGGATGGGTCGAATTTCTTTGTGATATTTAAAGATCTCATGTGCTCAAGGTAACCCATGAGTTTTTCTCAACACGCATCGACAAGTAGAAGTTTCAAAATCTGTCTTCTTGAAACGTTCACATTCTTTCTGAATCTTTTGATTACAAAAATCGAGACAACCCCTCGCAAGTGCCCGTATATAGGTCCTTTTTGAACGTGTTTTGTGGTGAATAAGCTTTTCTCAAAAGATGATGATATCTTGGTATGTTGCAAAGATAACATTTGGAAAAACAATATTCACTGCATTCATCAAGGCCAATTCTCTATCAGTAACAAAAACCTCTGGTTGTGGCCACCCTTCTACCAGATCCTTCAACTTCTCAAGTGCCCCTATGTAGCTCTCATGTTGCTCGTTTCCATGAATACATGCGCCACCAAAAATGTGAGATGAGTTCATGTAATCCAACAATCTCAAGTAACGAATATCGATAGATATTCGTCTTATAGGTGCAATCCATTATCAAAACTTTAGGAAAGAATCGTAACAATTTGACCGATACTGGGTGTGTGTAAAACAACGCCTGTACATGATTGGTGTTTTCGTCAAACTTGTGCTACTCGACGTATTGTTCTTCAGCTAACTTCGCCATCAAATATGGCATATCAGACCTCCCACTATGTTCAAACAATTTATACTTGCTACGTGCATTGTATATGATCTTCAGTGTAGATGTATTGCCTGCATCCTTTCACTTCAGAGCATTCAGTATATCTCTGGGCCTTGCTGCACTCCTTGTCACACCCCGCCCGGACGCGCCTAAACCGGCGGTACACTCACGGACGGGGCGCGCATTTGGAACAATCATAATGGTAATAACAGAGTACGCAGCGGAAATACGGTACACAGTACAAATCTGATTTCATATAATTCAGAATACTTTTGTACATAAAATGATCAAGGGAACATACTCCCAAAATCCCCAATGATTCATACAAAGGGTACAAAATGTGGGCCCCATAACCTGCACCCAGTCCACCCTAATTTCCTGTGAAAGATTTGATAATATTGGAGTGAGCTTAACGCGCTCAGTGGGTAAATAGTGCATGAGTATAACAATTAATAAAGCCTACTTCAATATCAAATATCTTAAATTACACATGTGAGCATCATAATCAATCAATATGAATGTATGCATGACACCGTCACGTATTAATGGTTTGATGAGCGTACATCGCCTGAATTCATGTACAGGAACGATGCTCTGAATTCACGTACTGATGTCCCTCCCCGGGTGTAGCCGGGTTCTCATGTACGTCCTTCTCCAGAGAAATATAATGAATAGTGAGCAATGCTTCTAACTTATCCTTTGTTAGTCGGCCCGCGTAAGAGTGCCCTTTCATTTCATCAGCAGGTGGATGATTATGAGTGCAACAATCTACTGTTATAATCCAATCGTCATCGGAAACAATGTTTTCCATCATGTATTTTGTTATGTTCGACCCCTCTTAGACGAATAGTGTGTGGTATCGGACATACAAGTTTTTGTCCGTCCACAATGGGTCAGATAAAACAATTTTGGGGGCGATTTTCTGGGTTTTGAAACCCAATTTCGCCCCCTTTTCACTTCGATTTTAGGATTGTTTTTGCATATAAATAGTGTAGATACCAAATGTGTAATACCCTAGGATTGCACAAAAAAAAAGAAAATTTCAGGGGCAACGCCCGAACGTTCAGGCGCCAAAAACCTCTATATAAACCAACCCCCCCTCTTCATTTTTCACACCAAATTCACTCCAAATTGTGATTTTTCCTCCTCTTCTCACTCATTTTGAGTTTTTAGTCTTTTGAGACTCTCTGTTCGAGACTCTCGGTGCGGTGCGACGAAGTTCTGTCCGGAGGAAAATGCCAGATCTGAAAAAGAAGAAGTTCTTATCTAAATGTGGGGAACAAAACATAGGTTTGCGTGTTTTATAACTTTTATTAAAGTTTACATTCAGTTATTATTATATCTACTGTTCATTTACACTGCATTATGTCATATAATGTTATACTGTCGCACTTATGCCTGTACACTTGGAATTCACGTAATATACTGTTATAATGTCGGATTTGTGGTCAATTTGACTCAACTAGACTCGGTCTTGTCCTCAGTAACTTTAAATAGTGAACGGAAGGCAGCGGGCTGCTTTAGGCGATTGGTATTTAAGCAGACCTTGTGTCTCACCTCTCAACTGGGGACTGATCTAGTTGGTCTTATTGAAAGCAATCAGCTTATACAAGTAATGCTGAATGTCCTAACCTTGCACGTCGCGATACCGACCCTGATAAGGATCACCAGATATTGCCAAAGTCAGTCTAAATGTCAAGAAAAGACCATACCAGCGAACTAGACCAGTTCATGCATTGACATCATACATATCACCACCTAGGGACGTATATGGTTTATGACTCATAGAATAGTTAGGAGCATTGCTCGCTATTCATTATATTTCTCTGGAAAGGGACGCACATGAGAACCCGGCTAAGCCCGGGGAGGGACACCAGAACGTGAATCCAGAGCATCTTTCCTGAGGAGGGACGTACAGTGGGATCCTGGCTACGCCCGGGGAAGGACACATGTACGTGAACTCAGGCGATGTACGTTCATCAAACCATTACGAGACGATGTCATGCATACATACATATTGATTGATTGTGATGCTCACTTGTGTATTTAAGATATTTGATATTGAAGTATGCTTTATTAATTGTTATACTCACGAACTATTTACCCACTGAGCGCGTTAAGCTCACTCCATTATCATCCAATCTTTCACAGAAAATTAGGGTTGACTGGGTGCAGGTTTATGAGGCCCACATTTTTGTACCCTCTGTATTATTCATTGAGGATTTTGGGGAGTATGTTCCCTTGACCGTTTCATGTACAAATTATATTCTGAATTAAATGAAATCAGATTTGTACTGTATGTATTATATTTCCTCTGCACAATCTGTTGTTACCATTGTTATTATTCGAAATGCGCGCCACGTCCGAGAGTGTACCACCGGGTTAGGCGCGTCCGGGCTGGGTGTGACATTTAATGGTATCAGAGAGTACGGTCCACGGCCCACCCAAGTCTACCAAATTAGGGGAAGAAAAAAATTTATTAGATATATATATATATATATATCTAAAACTATATATATATATATGAATTGTATATAGTTGAGATTTATATTAAATATATATCTAGAAAATTATATGATTTTTATGTAGTCTGATTTGAATATATATATAGTTGTGATTTATGAAAACTATATATATTAATGATTAAATATATATATCTATATATCTATGCATATAGGAGATATATATATATACCTTGTTATTATTGATGAAAAATTTGAATGAAAAATTTTATTAGATATATATATCTCTAGAACTATATATATATGTCAATTATATATAGTGAGATTTATATTAATCTAGAAAATTATATGATTTTTATATAGTTTGATTTAAATATATATATAGTTATGATTTATGAAAACTATATATATTGTTATGATTAAAATGAAAAATTATGGATGAAAAATTTTATTAGATATATATATATATATATATATATATCTAGAACTTTATATACATATATATATATATATATGTCAATTATATATAGTTGAGATTTATATTAAATATATATCTAGAAAACTATATGATTTTTATATAGTTTGATTTAAATATACATATAGTCATGATTTATTAAAAACTATATGTATAGTTATGATTGAATATATATATATCTATATACCTTAGTATATATGAGAGATATATATATATATATATCATATTATTAATGAAAAAATTTGAATGAAAAATGTTATTAGACATATATACCTCTAGAACTATATATATATGAATTATATATAGTTTAAATTTCAAATATATATACAGTTGATTTATGAAAACTATATATACAGTTATGATTAAATATAAATATATATATATATATATATATATCATATTGCTAATGAAGAATTTTGATTACATGATGACATAAATATCAAGAGAAAAATATAAAGTATTATCCAACTGACAAGGCATAAATCTTAAAAATGTTAGAAATATATTTTGTGTCTTTCACAAATTTATTTTTCTTTCAGCAAAGAATGGCCTCAAGTGAAGGAACAACTTCCACTAGCAGGGAACTAATTCCCACTAGACTAAAGGAATTGTCCAAAAGGGAGGTTATGACTATGAGGAGCATCGACAATAGAGATCTCTACCTCCGCCCAATCCTTCACTACAAACTTGCAACACTGGGTTGGTTAAATATAACAAAAGTGGAGGGTCACGTCTCTTACAGCTTGGTGAGATCTTTCTATGAAGCCATGAATTGTGTGAGACTTCAAGGAGATGAGCTCAGCCCTATTTTGGAGACAACAGTCATGGGAATGAAAATTCCTATCAACATCGAGATTATTGCTCGACTTTTGGAGATTCCGATTGAGGAGAGGATTATTGATCCACATAAACCCCAGACAGTTGCAGAGATCGCAGAATCTAATGAACAATTGTTCAATTTCCTCGCCAAAGATCCATACACTCAATCAACGTACACCAACCTCCCAAACAAATCATATTAAGCCATCTCTTGCCGGCCTCGGAAAGATTGTATACGGCAACATCTTGCCAAAAAGGGGGACTAGAGGCACTATGTCAAGGGCTCAACTTCTTATGTTATACTGCATAGAGAAGAAAATTAAGGTCTCCCTACCTCACATTATTATCCAACAAATGTTGAGGGTGATACAAAACCCTTTGAGAAAGGAATTCCTCGGCTATGGAGTCTTGATTATGAGGATGCTATACGATGCAAACGTCAACACTTTTGATGGGACGTCGAAGCAGATCACTGAACCAGTTACAACATCCTTTATCCTCAAGACATATGGCACAAGTGGAGGGGTAACTGACGAGGAAGTATTCAACACGACAATAGGAAATGCCGAGAGAATGAGAGACGAGCATGGACGTTGCCTTCGAAAAAGTTGACGCAAGATTCCCGTCAGAGAAGCACCAAATAATGAGCCAAATCCCACATCAAACCCAGCCCCAAATAATGATCCAACTGGTCATCCATTCACTGAGGAAGATTTATTTACCAACCTAAATCAACCTCAAGATAGACAAAGTACTCAAGAAAAACCTACCGGCTTGGAACATGCCAACTCAGAGCAACACGTCGTACCAAAGTTTTCCAACACCTAAGGTACAATGTCAGCGATTCCCGCAAGTTCCTGTAACCCAACAACAACAGTATTGGGCGGCACCAAATTTTGGAGGGCAGAACATCCTAATGAGCCCACTGTTTCAAAACTTTTCACCTCAAACAAATCCAAATATCCAAGGGTTCCAGTTAGGGGATCCCCGTACAATCAAAATATTTACCTTTCACCTATGAGTCACCCGTACAACCAATACTTTCCCCCAATGCCTATGGCCTACCTTCCACCTATGGGACAATCGAGCCATCAACCACCAATGGGCCAATCGACTAACCTTTTTGAACGGTTAAATGAAATGGCATCCAATATTGCTGAAATGAGAGAAACTCAAAATAATATCTTAACACGTATGCAAAACCCCGAAGCAGAGCGAGAAAACTCTCAACCTTCTGTTAGTAGTCGTTCTGTACCTAGCAGGAGATCTAGAAGGAGCGGTAGTAGGCAGGGAAATCAAAACTGATTACTGGCATTGTAAATTTTTCTTTTATATATGAATGAAATATTTTGTTTAAGACTATCTTTGGTGGGCCGACTTACAACCATTCTTTCTTTTGTATCACTAACTTTGGAGTGATATGGAACACAACAAAATTGGAAGATACTAAATAAAATGTGGAAGTAACAAAACCCATGACCTTGTGTGAAAAGAAACATTTGGAGTAAGTTGCATTACTAACATTATCACTAAGTTTACACGGTATGGGACGAGTAAACTTGGAAGATACTACTGGTGAACTTCTATTCAGCCAATGTTTTTAGAGACTGTGTTCATGCAACTTAACTTGGTTGACACCCTTATTACCAAATTCATGTGCTATGGGACACACGAGTATGGATAATGATCGAAAAGACTAAGAGTAAGAGTTTGAATACATAAGATTGCGATAGAACGTTAGATCAGGATATTTACCGAGGCAAATCTTAGAATTCTTATGACTCGTATGGATTTTCAATGAAATATATATGTATGTTCACAAAGACCTGAACCAAATCATTTGAAATACTTGCAAAGTTTTGTACTTATTATATAAACATTCTAACCTTGTTTTTACACCATGGCCAAACATACGAGATATATAAGATTCTTTGATTCCTCAACAAAAACCTTACACTATATTTAGAAAAATAAATGATTTTAACATTGCAATACTTTCGGAATTGTTGCTGAGCATACTATAACATTATACTTGGCTACAGTTCCTTAATCTTGGTTTTATTTTCTCCTTGCCAGTGAGAAAATGCAAACCAGGAAGAGAGGAAGGCCACGTACTATTCGTCCAGCAGTGGAGGCACCTCCTGAGATTCAGGAACTGCCGCCTCCGACAACAGCACAGGCCACACCCGACACTGCCACTACATCTGGGCAGGCAATACCACCCCCACCCGCACCCTTTGCCATGCCTTCCAGTATGGAAACCTTCTTCTCCAGATTTATTAAGGCGATGAAAGTCACTGTTCAAACTGCGGTTCGCGAGACCGGGCAAGTCAGGTTGCCACTGTTCAGGCACCTGTACGATTTGGATCAGAATCTTAAACCGATCAGATTACCAAGTACAAGAGGCTACAACCTCTTACTTTCGCTGGCACGTTGAGGCTGATGAGGTGCAAAAGTGGCTGGATGAGTCAAAGAAGGCTCTTGATGCAATAGGAGTCGATAAGACTCGAAAAATTCCACTAGCGACCTACCAACTTATTGGTGAAGCAAACACATGGTGGATGACAGTGAAAGAGGACCCAAGGGTCAACATAACAGATATGACTTGGCAACAGTTCGAGTCAATGTTCATTGATGAGTATCTTTCTGGTGCTGTGAAGAGACAGAAGCGCTAGGAATTCGCTAAGTTATACCAGGGCACCATGACCGTTAGGGAATATGCTGGAAAGTTCAAAGAATTATCAGTCTACTCTCTCTCCACCATCTCAACGGAGCAAGATAAGACTGAGAAATTTTATAATGGCCTTCGCCATGATATTCGACAAGCCTTGTCGATCTTGGATCTCAAGATTTACAAGAAGGTTGTTGACAAGGCCATGAGCTTTGAACAAGAGAAGATCTTACAGGAGCAGAGAATGAATAAGGGAAAACGTCTTGCAATGTTTTCCCAACAGGGCTTGCAACAGGGCAACAAGAAGAAGCCATACTATAACCAAATCCCAGCCCTCCCAGCCCTTGTTTCGAAGAATGAGGCCACAACACCTGCGGTTGAACCTTCTAACCCTAACCATCAGGGTTTCCGAAATCATGGCCGTGGAGGTCGTTATGGAAGGGGTGGCCGTAGAAACGACTATGGCAGAGGCGGTGGTCGACAGCACAATCAGCAAGGCCAGCAGAACAATCAGCATGGCCAGCAAAACAATTAGCAGTACAGGCCGACTTGTTTCAACTGCGGCCAGCAGGGCCACGTAAAATATGCCTGTCCGCACCTTCAGCAACCTATTCCCGTTGTTCCAGTCCAACAAGCACCACCTGCTGCAAATGCCCAACCTAGGCAGAACCAGCAGAACCAGGGTCAGCGGAATCAGGGTAGAGCATTTTCCATCGCTCAACAACCCCTCCCAGACAACAATGTAGTCGAAGGTACCTTTCCTTTGTTCAATACAATGGTGCATGTTTTGTTTGATTCAGGTGCTACGCATTCCTTTATATCGTCGACATTGATAAGGCATTTAGGCTTGCATCCTGAACCCACAAACATCACACTCCATGTCACATCACTGTTCGGATATGGTACTGACGTGAATTTGCGGTGTTCTTGATGTGAGCTTCGAATGTAAGAACAGATAATATATGCAGATCTTTTTGTGATGGATATTGAAGACTTGACATCATCCTCGGCATGGACTGGCTAACACCACTGAATGCAAAGATCGACTGTATGAAGAAACAAGTTCAGTTAACCTTGCCTACAGGAGAGTTTGTCAAGATTCAGGGAACAAGGAAATGGATACACAAATCAACAATTGCACTTCTCAAGTCACAACTTCGAGCGTTATCCCTTGGTGACGGAAACAAATCACTAGCACTGTACCCTCTCGAAATACATGATGTTCCAGTCATATCTGAATTCCCAACAGTTTTTCTAAATGACCTTCCTGGTCTACCTCCAGTTAGGGAATTCGATTTTGAGATCAACCTCATACCTGGGACAGGGCCTATCTCAATTCCACCGTATAGAATGTCAAATGTCGAGCTGGTCGAATTAGACAAACAACTGAAGGAATTAGAGAGTAGTGGCTTCATCAGAAAGAGCTCATCACCCTGGGGCGCTCCAGTTCTGTTTGTTCGCAAAAAGGATGGTTCGTTAAGGCTTTGCATCGATTATCGCAAGTTGAATAACGCCACCATCAAGAACATATATCCATTGCCCAGGATCGATGACTTGTTCGACCAACTTAAAGATGCCAAATACTTCTTTAAGATTGATTTACGGTTCGATTTTCACCAACTCTGGATCTGAGAGTCGAACATCACCAAGACGGCATTCAGAACTCGGTACGGTCACTACAAGTTCTTGGTCATGCCATTCGGTCTAACAAATGCACCTGCTGCATTCAGGTTATACTTAGACTGATTTGTGGTGGTTTTTGTGGACGACATCTTGATATATTCCTCAACCGAGGAAGACCATAAGATACATTTGAAGATAGTCCTCCAGACCTTGAGAAGCCACCAACTTTATGCAAAGTTGAGTAAGTGCAAATTTTGGGCGAAGAGAGTTCAATTCCTAGGCCATGTGGTTTCAGGCAATGGCAGTGAGGTAGATCCTTCTAAGGTTAAAGCAGTTTTAAATTGGAAGCAGCCTACCACTGTTACTCAGATTAGGAGTTTTCTTGGTTTGGCTGGCCATTACAGACGCTTCATCAAGGACTTCTCAAAGATTGCTGAACCTATGACCAAGCTTACTCGAAAATACCTGCGATGTATCTGGAATCCCGCCTGTGAAGCATCATTTCAGGAATTGAAGAAACGCCTCACGACAACACCTATACTTATCACTCCAAGAAATGCAATTGAATTTTCATTATACACCGATGCCTCTCTCCAAGGCATAGGTGCCGTGCTAATGCAAGAAGGCCAAGTGGTTGCATATGCATCCAGACAACTGAAGATTCATGAGGGTAATTACCCAACACATGACTTGGAACTTGCAGCTGTCGTATTTGCACTGAAATTATGGCGACATTACCTATACGGTGAACGGTTCGAGGTCTTCTCAGATCACAAGAGTCTTAAGTACATATACACTCAGAGAGACCTAAACCTCCGCCAGAGACGATGGTTAGAATTCTTGAAAGATTATGACTTTCAACTCCAGTACCATCCCGGAAAGGCCAATGTTGTGGCCGATGCCCTGAGTAGAAAATCTTATGTTGCTTGCACTCTTAACTACGAAATGGGAAGTTGGCTACAGAGATGGAGAACTTTAACCTACAGCTGAACGAAGAGGGACCAAGACCACGTCTCTCTCAATTATCAGCCAACTCTGAGCTCGTTCGAAAGATTTCAGCAGCTCAAGCCAATGACCCTATGTTAATGGAGAAACGAGAACTTCTACTCAGCGGACAAGACCTTCCTCACTGGTCGGTCGCTGAAGATGGGACCGTTTTCTATAAAAACCATCTCTGTCTACCGAACGAACCTGAGGTTCGGAAAGAAGTGCTTACTGAGATGCACTGTTCAAGGTACGCTATGCATCCTGGGGGTGACAAGATGTACAAGGATGTCAAGCGACAATTCTGATTTTCTGGAATGAAGAATGCAATTGCAGACTTTGTTGCTCGATGTCTCGTTTGCCAGAAAGTTAAGGCAGAACGAAGACTTCCCTCTGGACTTCTCCAGCCGTTACCTATTAGAGAATGGAAATGAGAGAACATCGCAATGGATTTTGTTACGGCCTTACCTCGAAATAATAAAAGGCAAGATGTTATCTGGGTAATCATTGACAGACTTACAAAGTCTGCACACTTCTTGCCAATAAAGGTCATAGATAACCCCGCCAAACTTGCAAAACTATATGAAAGAGAAATCGTACGCCTTCATGGCATACCACTCATCATCTCTGATCGAAACCCTCGATTCACATCAAACTTTTGGAAAAGCTTGCAGAGTAGAATGGGTTCTAAGATCACTATGAGCACAGCCTTCCACCCTCTGACTGATGGGCAGTCAGAGCGGCTTATCCAAATCTTAGAAGACACGTTACGATGCTGCATTTTGGATTTTAATGACGGATGGGCAAAATATTTACATTTAGCTGAGTTTGCAAACAACAACAGCTACCAAACTAGTATCGGCGTGACACCATACGAGGCTCTCTATGGTCGGCCTTGCAGATCTCCGGTATGCTGGTTAGATATGGCAGATAGACCGTAGTTAGGCCCTGAACTAGTTCAAGTGACTTCTGAGAAGATCACACTAGTAAAGGAACGACTTCGTGTTGCACAAAGTCGACAGAAGAACTATGCTGACAAGCGGAGACAGCCTCTAGAATTTGATAAGGGGGACTTTGTTTTTCTAAAAGTCCAGCCCACAAGAGGTGTCAAACGCTTTGGGATCAAAGAAAAGCTCTCCCCGCGGTATAACGGTCCATTTCAGGTCATTGAACGTATTAGCAAACTTGCTTATTGTCTGTCCCTTCCATCGTCCATGCCTAAAGTTCATGACATTTTTCACGTATCTATGCTTCGCAAGTGTCGTCCTGATCCTTCGCATATCATCCCTCTAGTCAAGGTTCGGGTTGAGGAAGGCAATAAGTATCAGGAGAGAGCGATACAAATTTTGGATAGAAAAACTCAAGAACTAAGGTGACGTAGCATACCACTTGTGAAGGTGTTCTGGGATCACCATGGTGTAGAGGAAGCAACATGGGAACTAGATGCAACAATTAAACAGAAATACCCTGAATTATTTTCTAGTACCAACTGATGATGTGATAGATTGTACTATTCTCACTTATCAATAAAATGATGAAACTTTGTTTACACCTATCTTAATACATTGTTTCACTTGAATAACTACGCAGATGTCTAAAAATAATATCAATGGATATAGTGATGTACACACGCAGTGGCCTCCTTGGCAACCTGTGGCTACTTCTCAAGAAGCAGAGTCAAGTCACAACTACTTTGCACGACCAACTCCATCACCACACAGACAGCGATCCATATCGCTAAAGCGTGCATGGCTTTTTCGTAACAATCCTGTGCCATCATATTGGCAGGACCTTCTACCAAAATTGCCAGGTGACTAGATTCGAGCAACAACATGAAAAAGTATTCCACCGCTCAACCTACCTCCCCTCAAACGATGTAACCAGCGCCCTCCACCACCATCTGTTATTCAAAGGTTGGAATCTCTAGAGGATGAGTCCGATTCCATTTGCTCTCCATGGTTTTATGATGATGAGGATTCCATCGGCCACAGTGCTATTCAGGGACCATACAAGCACTACTCTGAACTCGCAAAAGATGACGCCGACAGTGAATCTCAAGCAGATAACAATCATAACTACTTGAATTGATTTCGAGGGCGAAATCCCTTTAAGGGGGGGTAGAGTGTAATACCCTAGGATTGCACACACACACAAAAAAAAAATTCAGGGGCAACGCCCGAACGTTCAGGCGCATGCCCGAACGCTCCAGCGCCAAAAACCTCTATATAAACCAACCCCCTCTCTTCATTTTTCACACGAAATTCACTCCAAATTGTGATTTTTCCTCCTCTTCTCACCATTTTGAGTTTTTAGTCTTTCGAGACTATCTGTTCGAGACTCTCGGTGCAGTGCAACGAAGTTCTGTCCGGAGGAAAGCGCCAGATCTTAAAAAGAAGAAGTTCTTATCTAAAGGTGGGGAGCGAAACATAAGTTTGCGTGTTTTATAACTTTTATTAAAGTTTAAATTCAGTTATTATTATATCTACTGTTCATTTAAACAGCATTATGTCATATAATGTTAGGCTATCGCACTTATGCCTGTACACTTGGAATTCACGTATTATATTGTTATAATGTCGGATTTGTGGTCAATCCGACTCAACTAGACTCAGTCTTGTCCTCAGTAACTTTAAATTGTGAACCGGAGGCAGCGGGTTGCTCTAGGCGATTGGTATTTAAGCAGATGTTGTGTCTCACCTCTCAACTGGGGACTGATCTAGTTGGTCTTATTGAAAGCAATCAGCTTATACAAGTAATGTTGAATGTCCTAACCTTGCACGTCGTGATACCGACCCTGATAAGGATCACCAGACGTTGCCAAAGTCAATCTAAATGTCAAGAAAAGACCAGACCAGTAGACTAGACCAGTTCATGCATTGACATGATACATATCACCACCTAGGGATGTATATGGTTTATGACTCATAGAATAGTTAGGAGCATTGCTCGCTATTCATTATATTTCTCTGGAGAGGGACGTACATGAGAACCCGGCTACGCCCGGGGAGGGACATCAGTACGTGAATATAGAGAATCGTTCCTGAGGAGGGACGTACAGTGAGAACCTAGCTACACCCGGGGAAGGACACCTGTACGTGAACTCAGGCGATGTACGTTCATCAAACCATTACGAGATGGTGTCATGCATACATACATATTGATTGATTATGATGCTCACTTGTGTATTTAAGATATCTGATATTGAAGTATGCTTTATTAATTTTTATACTCACGAACTATTTACCCACTGAACACGTTAAGCTCACTCCATTATCATCCAATCTTTCACAGGAAATTAGGGGGAATCGGGTGCAGGTTTATGGGGCCCACATTTTTTTATCCTCTGCATTATTCATTGGAGATTTTGGGGAGTATGTTCCCTTGGCCGTTTCATGTACAAATTATATTCTGATCTAAATGAAATCAGATTTGTACTTTATGTAATATATTTCCTGTAATACCCGGTATTTCACAAAAAAAAAAAATTACTATTTGGGCAACGCCCGAACGTTCAGGCGCATGCCAGAACGTTCTGGCGCATGACAGAACGTTCAGGCGCATGCCAGAACGTTCAGGCGCATGTCAGAACGTACAGGCGCATGCCAGAACGTTCAGGCGCATGCCCGAACGTTCAGGCGCAAAAATCTCTATATAAGAAACCTCCTCATTTCTCATTCCTCACACCAAATCACCTTCTCTTGTGAATTTCTTCTCCTTTCCACGCATTCTAAGTTTTTGAGACTCTCTGTCCGAGACTCTCGGTGCCAGATCTGAAAGCGGTGCAACGAAGTTCTGTCCGGATGAAAGCGCCAGATCTAAAAGTAGAAGTTTTATTTGAAGGTGGGGAACGAAACATAGGTTTGCATGTTTCATAACTTTTATTAAAGTTTACGTTCAATTATTTTTATGTCTACTATTCATTTACACTGCATTATGTCATATACTGCTTATACTGCCACACATATGCCTGTATATTTGGAATTCATGTATTGCACTGTTATAATACCGGATTTGTGGTCAATCTAACTCAACTAGACTCGGTCTTGTCCTCAGTAACTTTAAATAGTGAACGGGAGGCAGCGGGCTGCTCTAGGCGATTGGTATTTAAGCAGACCTTGTGTCTCATCTCTCAACTGGGGACTGATCTAGTTGGTCTTATTGAAAGCTATCAGCTTATACAGTAATACTGAACGTCCTAATCTTGCACGTCGTGATACCGACCCTAATAAGGATCACCAAACGTGCCAAAGTCAGTCTAAATGTCAAGAAAGACTAGACCAGTAGACTAGACCAGTTCATGCATTGGCATCATACATATCACCACCTAGGGACGTATATGGTTTATGACTCATAGAATAGTTAGGAGCATTGCTCACTATTCATTATATTTCTCTGGAGAGGGACGTACATGAGAACCCGGCTACACCCGGGGAGGGACATCAATACGTGAATTCAGAGCATCGTTCCTGTACGTGAATTCAGGCGATGTACATTCATCAAACCATTACGAGACGGTGTCATGCATACATTCATATTGATTGATTATGATGCTCACATGTGTATTTAAGATATTTGATATTGAAGTATGCTTTATTAATTGTTATACTCATGCACTATTTACCCACTGAGTGCTTTAAGCTCACTCCATTATTATCCAATCTTTCACAGGAAATTAGAGTGGAATGGGTGCGGGTTATGGGGCCCACATTTTGTACCCTTTGTATGATTCATTGGGGATTTTGGGAGTATGTTCCCTTGACCATTTTATGTACAAAAGTATTCTGGATCATATGAAATCAGATTTGTACTGTGTGTACCGTATTTTCGCTGCGCACCCTGTTGTTACCATTATAATTGTTCCAAATGCGCGCCCCGTCCGTGAGTGTACCGCCGGTTTAGGCGTGTCCGGGCGGGGTGTGACATTTCCGCTGCGCACTCTCTTGTTACCATTGTTATTATTCTAAATGCGCCTCCCAACCGAGAGTGTACCGCCGGTTTAGACGCGTCCGGGCGGGGTGTGACAAAATGCACATACCGAAAGGGGGGAAGAACAACTTGAATCCCTTTCCATTGTATGTCAAACGACTTGCTCGATGGTGCACACTTCCAACACTTTGAACACTTCCCGAATGACTTGCGAACACTTCAAATCGAAAGAAACCACTTATGAACAGTTCCAGATGTGCTTTTGATTTAAAAAATACACTAAAATCACAAGATTGAAGATTGAAATTTGTTGGAGAGTTGAATAGTTGAAGGGTTTAGGGTAAATAGTTGAATGGTTGATGGGTTGGTGAAGAGAGAGGTAGAAGGGTTTAAGGGGTTTAATAGTTGTCCTTTATGGTAACTTCACATGAGGGTTTTTTTGTCTCTTTACTTTTTAGATGAGGTGGGCAAAGAGATAGGAAAGAGTGGGTGAAAATAGTCAGATCCATTAAAAAGTTGTGAAATTTTGAAAAATATTTAACATTCCCTTAATCTCTTAATAATAATATTTAAGCCATACATTTTTTTTTGAGGGAACCATACATAATATTTAAAATTCACTTAAACAATTGTAAAATTTTACCCATATTTATTATTGAAAATTTTGCAAAATATCATAACATATTTTTTTTTAATATCATTTTCTCCTAAACTCTTGAATAAATTAACTTAGACAACTTATCGTAAATAATAACAGAGCACTTCTTTCTTCCATACTTGACATTTTCCTACCGCACCAATCCACAAAATCATCATCCTCCTTGTTCGTGAGATCCTAATTATATAAATAAATCACTCCAATAAAATAAATTTTTAACAATATAAAAACTATTTTTAAAATGAATGTTATTAAATATTTAGAAGTTTTGATTATATTTAAAAAATGTTATTAAAATAATTAAAACTTTATAATTAAAAATTATTATTTAATATTACTAAAAAAGAAACACAAATTTTTATTAATTTATTATATAAAATTTAAAATATTATTAAAAAATTGTATTAGATTTCTCAATATATTAATAAGATTTGGAAACAAATAATATTTTAGTATTGGAAAGTGAACGTTATTTTAAAATCATAATTTTTAGAAAAAAAATCACATGTAGTAAATTTTAAAATAAATGATGTTTTTTAGATATTATTAAAACTTTTAATATTTAATGACATTCTTTTTAACAACATTTGTTCTGTTGTTAAAATAATATTTTTTTGTCATGCGACTGTAGCTTTCGCTTGATATTCCATATGTTGTAGGGTCTAGCTAGACCTCTGCCTTTCCTTGAAGAAATAGGCGATTGTTCACCTTCCATTAGTTTTTTAGTTCTAAATAAAAAGGCATTTTAAAAATCAAAGATCCAAAATGTCTTTAATAAATACTAAATACTTGATTGATTTTCTCGTTCTTGATCTACTTGTTGATGTTGCTAAAACTTGGCAATAACATCTTGCATAGATCTCCCACGATGATTCTTTTGAGCCATGAAAAATTTGTAAACAAACCATGCATAGTTAAATAATGAAACAAAATTAAATGTTACATGTATAATACAAAAATACAACTTACAAGCATAATTGTGAAATCATACCATGACTGTTAATCAAACAGTATCCATGTTTTCGCCTTTTTTAACATTGTTCACTTCCAACATTGTTCCATCTGCATCTTGTCTAACCCAACCAAAGTCACCATTATGCACAAATGACTCTTCCGATAATTGTTGACGACTAAATACTTCAATTTGTGGTACATTAGATTCCAACACATGAGACTTAGAGGCTGAAATATTATAAAAAATATCCCTAGTAGTCATCTTAATTGCAACATGCCAATCAGGGTCTAAAGAATCTCTCACATAAAAAGTTTGCTTCACTTGAGTGGCTAAAATGAACAGTTCATCCCCAATTTGATCATTCTTATAACAAATGATTGAAGTTTAACAAAGTAAACTTGAAATCATCTTGTTTCATTCTTATCTTGTTATCAACCCAATCACATTTAAAGTTTAACAAAGTATTTCACTTGTCTGGCAGCTACTCTCCTCCCCCCCCCCCATTTGAGCTAAATTAGCCTCACCATTGAATCGTTTATATCTTAATGCATGACACCAATACATGTATCTAGATTTTTATCTTCATTTTTAAACAACATATGATTGTTAAGACATGCTTCCCATGTCTTGTATGTGAAACCTAAGTATGTTGTCAGCTTATTGACATTATAATATGACTTAGGGAGATTTGTGTTCTTCAGAAATGCTTCAATAGAAATGCTTCAATCAACAACTCTAGCAACAAGGTTGATTTATCCGTCTAACTAGAAATCACTTTTAGGTTCAGTAATCGAACAACAAAAGAGAGAGTTGTAAATTCCTCACATATGGGATACAAGGTTGTTCCACATCTTGCAAAATATTTAAAAATGCAGTTGCTCCTTTATTAGGACCAGACTCATGCCTATTTTTATGTGAATGATCATCACTGTCCAAACTTGATTCTATGTTTGAAATCTCTATTGCCTCATATACCATCATAACCATATGATCCCTCACTAACCTTTCTCTATTGACATTATTATGCCCACGATGCACCAAAACATAAGGCTCTCCATGATTAGTCTAATTCTTGTAATGGCGCAAAAATCCTTTTACAGTTACATGTTCTCTGCTAACCTCATTTCTTGATAATAAGTATCGATTCCAACAATTATTACATGGATAGTAAATCCTTCTATTGATACCATTATTAGCTTACACAAAATCCAAAAATTGATCAACCCCATCAATATATACTTGGGATGTTCTATCCACTAAATTTATCCAACTCTTGTCCATTTGGTAATAATAATTGCACCACAAGGTTTGCAAAATATTAAAATTTGTAGTTTTTTATAGTATTTTTTTTAATTAAAATTAGTAAAATATGAATTTAACCCCTTTGAACATAAAAATAAAAAAAAAAGAGAACACTTAGCGATTCTTATTTGGATTTGAAACAACTACTTTGCTTGCCTGATATTGTTACAACATAGCTTATATCTTCCAAATTAGAACTTTGTTGTTTTTTATAGTAGTTTTTTAAATTAAGTTTTTCCCTTCTTAACCTTAAAGTAGTATTTAAATGAAAAAAAATGATAAAATTTTTAAGAGTAATTTTAAAACTTGGAAAAAAAATGGTTTCAAAGTAGAATAATTGTTAAAATAATCATAAAATAAAACTAAATCTTAGTAAATATTTCTATAATGCTTTGTTATGAGAATGGAAGGACATGGATGTTTTTTTGTGTTCAAATGAGAACAAGGGTGTCTTATAATGAACTGAATTAACCTAACCAATCCAAGCCCAACCTATTAGATTTGGTTTGGGTTGGTCATAATATTTGGGTTTGAGTTAGGTTGACAAATTATCAACCTGGCTTGTTTGGGTTAAATTTGTGTTTAGATCCAAATCAACCTAACCTTGTATATATTCTTAATAATAATACTCATGGTGTAATACCCTGTATTTCACAAAAAAAAAAAAAAAAAAATTCGTTTGGGCAGAAATGCCTGAACGTTTGGGCAGGACGCCTGAACGTTTGGGCACCCACCCGAACGTTCAGGCGCCAATTTTCCTATATAAGGAGCTCTCTCCCCCTCATTTTCTCACATCAAATCACCTTCTCTAGTGATTTTTCCTCCTCTTTTCACTCATTCTGAATTCTTTTATGTTTGAGACTCTCTATTCGAGACTCTCGGTGCGATACGACGAAGTTCTATCCGAAGAAAAGCGCCGGATCTGAAAGAAGAAGTTCTTATCTGAAGGTGGGGAACGAAACATAGGTTTGCATGTTTTATAACTTTTATTAAAGTTTACATTCAATTATTATTATGTCTACTATTCATTTACACTGCATTATGTCATATAATGTTTATACTGTCGCACTTATGCCTGTATATTTGGAGTTCATGTATTACACTGTTATAATGTCGGATTTGTGGTCAATCTGGCTCAACTAGACTCGGTCTTGTCCTCAGTAACTTTAAATAGTGAATGGGAGGCAGTGGGCTGCTCTAGGCGATTAGTATTTAAGCAGACCTTGTGTCTCACCACTCAACTGGGAACTGATGTAGGTGGTCTTATTAAAAGCTACCAACTTATACAAGTAATACTGAATGTCCTAACCTTGCATGTGGTGATACCAACCCTGATAAGGATCACCAGACGTTGCCAAAGTTAGTCTAAATGTCAAGAAAGACCAGACCAGTTCATGCATTGGCATCATACATATCACCACCTAGGGACGTATGTGGTTTATGATTCATAGAATAGCTAGGAGCATTGCTCGCTATTCATTATATTTCTCTGGAGAGGGACGTACAATGAGAACCTGGCTATGCCTGGGGAGGGACATCGGTACGTGAATCCAGAGCATCGTTCCTGAGGAGGGACGTACAGTGAGAACCTAGCTACGCCTGGGGAAAGACATTTGTACATGAACTCAGGCGATGTACGTTCATCAAACCATTACGAGACGGTGTCATGTATACATACATATTGATTGATTATGATGCTCTCATGTGTATTTAAGATATTTGATATTGAAGTATGCTTTATTAATTGTTATACTCATGAACTATTTTACCTACTGAGCGCATTAAGCTCACTCCATTATTATCCAATTTTTCACAGGAATTAAGGGTGGACTAGGTGCAGGTTTATGGGGCCCACATTTTGTACCCTTTGTATTATTCATTGGGGATTTTGGGGAGTATGTTCCCTTGACTATGTCATGTACAAATGAATTCTGAATTAAATGAAATCAGACTTGTACTGTATTATATTTTCGCTGCGCACTCTGTTATTATTACCATTGTTATTATTCCAAATGCGAGCCCCGTCCGCGAGTGTGCCACCGGTTTAGGCGCATCCGAGCGGGGTGCGACACATGGTCTTTAGTAATTATTCTAAAAAATGATATAGTTTGATTATAACTAAGTTCAAAATCCTAAAATTTATTTATTTTATTAGTTATTATCTATATCGATGTGCTTAAAACTAAAGAGTGGTTCTATTTGTTGTTTTCTCAAGAGGAACCCATGAAAGAATGTTTTGATGACTCTAAATCACTCAATCTTATGATCTAATGATGTTGTTGAAGTGTTTCAACAAATTAGTTGGAAGAAAGTCAAGTTTCCATCAATCAAGTTCATACCAAGTAAAATTTGTTATCTTAACGGACCCCGTGATGAGAATATTTTGATGATTCCAAACTACTTATGTTTGTGTATCTAATGATCTTGTTAAGTGTTTCAGAACTATCAAGAACCAAGATCAAAGAGTCGAGCTTACAAGTCTATTGAAAGATCAATGTCTCTATTTTTTTTAGTACTCAGAATATAAAACTCTCGATCAAATAAATCTCAGCAAGTTTAACATATTTGAATATTTTGATCGATGTGTTTGAAAGGTTTTATTTAAAGATTTAATTTCTTAATTGATTTAGTTTTTGGTTTGATCGAATTTCTAGTTGATTTGACTAAGTTTTGAAAGACAAAATTATTTTACAAATTCAGTCTTTAAGCATTCGATCAGGATGCTAATGTCTCTGCAGCGCCCGCATGGACTTGGTAAGTTAGGATGCTAATGATACATTACGACACTGATAATGTTCAAGGTTGAAAAGTCCATAGCTATCAAGACACTTACTATGGCAGTATCGCCCTCATTGAATCAACCAAGGAACTCATCAGCACGCTGATTGAACATCAGCTCTAATCAGTTTTAAACATCAGGACGCAGACTGTCCAGTAGCGCCCTTATGTTTTCGATCTTTTTTAATAGTTATAAAACATTAGGACGCTTACATCTTCAGTTGCGCCCTTATGTTTTCATGCTTTGAATGTTAGGACTCTTACGTCTTTAGTAGCACCCTTGTGATTTTAAGTGTGTCAAAATTAAGTCAAGACGCTTATCTTCAATTAGCGCCCTCACAGCTTTATTCATTTTTTATCGTTAAGTAAGTAAGGATGCTTACTTTCCAGTAATGTCCTCACTTCACAGTTCAGCAGGACGCTTACAATCTATAAGCACCCAGAAGAAACAAAACGACAAAGTTGGCTTTACGTGTTAGGACGCTGATTGTCAAATCAGGATGCTAACCCAACATTGTCATAAAGTTGCGTCTGTGCGCTTTTTAACTTTATCTTTTCAGATCTTTTTATGTACAAAACCCTTTCCAGGCTTGTCAGATATTGTGTCTGATGCATGAATCACATCCTTTGAGACTTTCCTTTCTCATGGAACCTGAAGAGAATCAGATTGTTCATAAAGATTGGTTTTGCCATCTTCGTGAAAGATTCTAGTTGTTGTGAGCTAATGTTCATTTTGAAATTCAAATTCAAATGATCAACAACTTTATTCTCACTAAGTCTATATATACCAACACTTAGAATCCAAACACACAAAAAATTCTTGAGCCATTACTTTTGAAAGTTAGTCGAATTTTCATATCGTCTTTTAAGTTAAATTGTTTTTCAAAGTGTTGTCTTTGAAACATGTTTTAAGGATTTTCAGATTGAGCTTATTCTATATCTTTCTTTGAAAATCTGTTTGAAGTTTACTGAACTATTTTACTCAAATTTTCAGCACGGTTTTAATCTCATATCATTCTTGCTAAAGGAGAAGTTTGAGAGATAGTTCTTAGGATACAGTTGTACTTCATTTCATATCTTGTATACTATCTCGAGTTGTAAAAATAGTTATACAAACTACTGAATACTTGTTTTTGTTTTTTCAACAAGGTGGTCATTCTATAGCCCGTAAGTTGAGAAGGTTTTAGGTTAGTCTCACACCCAAAAGTAGAGATAGGTAGTTCTCTAGCTTGTAAGTCAAGAGTGTTGATGTAACTACTCTCACCCAGTTTGTTTTGATGATTGCAAACAACATACTTGTGTTAACTAATCTCTTTCACGTAGTTGTTTCAGTGCTAACTAGATAGATCTAATGGATTCAACTGCATTGTCAAGGCATGTGGAAGGAACAACACCTTACGAAGATTCAAGAGCTTCACAGATGTATTTCTTTATTATAATCTTAGTGTTGTAGAGTAACATTTACTTGTTCCAACCACACATGATTTGCATCTTTTCAAAAATAATTCATATGGTTTATTATTCTCATGCATATACATTATTGTATAATTAACCATGCATGCACATATGTTAGTTTGATAATTATGCTATCACTTAGTTATAATTGTTTATCATACATATATTGGTCAGTGTTCAACATGCATTCATCTTGTCAACTTTACATGGTTTTATCATTTCCCGCGTATTGTACTTATTGCGTTGATCATTGGTTTAATCGATCGAATCACTCATGTTTAACTGTGTTAGTTAGATCTTAATCTTGTCAAAAATGTTTTAAAATGTTTCTAAATGTTAGTATACGTTTTTGACAATGTCCTGAATCTATTATGATAAAAAAATTGAGTTTTTTTTCACTTGTCAGTGAAGGAACGCGCTCCTCTAGGAAAGAACGCACTTCTGAGCCTTTTTCGGAGACTCAGTGACTTTTGATCAGGGGTTTAAGGAACACGCCCCTGTGGCTTTTCCCGAGACTTAAACTTTTTTTGATCAGGAAAAAGGAACGCGCTCGTTAAAGAAGGAACGCACTCCTATTGCCAAGGGAAAAATAGGAAAAACTTTAAGAGTCAGTGGTTCTTTTTGAAAGAACTCGTTCCTATGCCCAACAGACATATTGAGGAACGCACTCCTTAAGTAAGGAACATGCTCCTTAATTGGAGGAAAATCAAAGATTTTTCAGATTTCAAACCAGAAACGTGCTCATGTGTTAAGGAACGCGTTCCTGTGCCTCGGTGTGGTGTTTATCTATAAATACCACACTTACTCATTTGATGAACAACTTTTGCAAACCTTAGAGAACTTGTGCATTTTTCGGATTAGTCTTTATACAACCCAACAACAAGTTCTTGAGTGATTTAAACCTTATTTGAAAGAAAATGTTCAACAACATTTGATCTATTGATCTAATCTTTCGAATACTTCTCCACATCTTTCAAAACCTTGAGATACTTGAAGAGTTTCTCTTGTGCAAATGTTCATAATGATTCAAGTGCTATTTACATCTTCTATTGAGTGTTGATCGTGATTTTTCTCCTCCAGCTTCACACAAGAAGAATCTCGGAGCTTCAGCCTTACCTAGTTGGGTATACATTTCTGCAACTAGATTCTTGTGATATTGGTTTATGCAAATCAATTTTTGAGCTTAGATTATCATCTTTAAGTCTGATTTTGTATTGATTGTGTTTGTGAAACCCTATCTTGATCTTCATAACAAAATACCTTGTTTAGTGGTTTCATGAATAGTTTGAGATATCGATTCATGTGTTAACATCATATTATATTGAATTGAAGTTTTTGATCATACTTGATTTGTTTGATTCTTGATCTTAATCACATATTCATTTAGAATTATAATGTTTTGATCATCATGATATATTGATTCTCGAGCTTTAAACTTATCATCGTTTAGAATCAATATCTTGATAGTTGCGCATATTCGATTCACTGTTTTACATTACATATTTTTTAATCGATTACATTTGAGAAAAACCTATTTCAACACTTTGCATCATTTAAAATCATAGTAGTTGGAATAGTATTGTTGACTCATTCAAGATTGTAAGCTTATATTGTTGATAGTGTTATTGAACACTTCTCTATATCTTTTGTAATCTTGATGTATTGTTGACTTGGTTAAGTCAACCGGGACATTACAATACTTTGTACGACACATAACCACACTCGTAAGTGGGATACAAGTTGTGGTTTTCTAGCCAAGCCCTGGTGTAGGCTCGTTTGTGGCTTTCTAACCAAGCCCTAGTGTAGGTTAGTGGTTGTGGCTTTTCTAACCAAGCCCTTGTGTCGATTAGAGTGTAAACAACTTTTAATCAATCCCGTAAGTGATTAGCCAATAATGTATTTGGAAATCCTGATCGTGGTGATTGGGTAATGCACGTAGGTTCAAGGGGAACCGAACCACCTAAATTCTCTGTGTTCATTTATTTTCTTGCATCTGTTATGTGAATTGTTACCGACTACACACATTACTTGTTTAATAAAAATATCCGGAAGGTAACGCGAAAATCTGGAAAGTCCAATTCACCCTCCCTCTTGGACTATAATATTGGGCCAATAAGTGGTATCAGAGCAGGTTTCTGCACTCAAAGTGATCTAACAATTTCTTTGAGTAAGATGGCATGACAGTGCTCAACTAGCTATCATATGGACAACAACAGATACACCGACAGGCCACCATTATTTAGAAACGAAAAACTTCATGAGTGGAAGATTCTCATGAAAACAGTTATGAGATCACAAGATGTTGATTTTTGGAAAATGGTGAAAAATGGCTATACTCTTCTTGACAAGCCAACCGAGCTTTGGACAATTCAAGAAAGAAAAGAGTATCGTTTAAATTCCAAGGCGGTGTATGCCTTATTTTGTAGTCTTTAGGATACTGAGTTAGAATCTTTATGTGTTAAGCATACTCAAGACCTCCTCAGAAAAAGGTGAAGCTTCAGCCGAAAGAAGAGAAATGCTTGCCAACTTACCAAGTGATGATGATAGAGATAAAATGGATGAAAGTGAAACATCATCATTGGTAAATGATCAGTACGATGAAGAAGAACAAGTTGAGGATGACCAATCGCTAAGTGCCATATCCAGTGGTTCGCTCATTTACACCTCAACTGATGAAGACGAAGATCCGAATATTCAAATACGCATTCGAAGCTTTCCAGAGATTCCAAGATAGAAAATGTGAATTAGGAAACTACTTGGATGCAACAAGGACTCGAACAACACAACCGATGATCAAAATGCAAGTTTTGAGGTTCCTTGAAGTGTTTCATGATCGGTCTTCGCTTGTGGGTAAAACTTCTATTTAATTTCAAATATTTCTATTGTGTTATTCCACAAATGGCCTAAACATATCCTCTTAAGCATAAATTAATTGTGTATTAAGAGATATGTCTATGTTGAAGCATCTAATATCCATTTAAGCATGATACTTGTCATATCATTTTTATTGCATACATCACGTTATTGATAAATTCTATATACTTGCTTGAATGATGAGTGAGTTGGATAAACTTTTCATGCCATACTATGCCTAATTATAATATTTGTATGATTTTGAAAATTTCTTAGGCTAATTAAAAAGATTATCATATCTTATTGCCTATGCTTCAAACTTAATTGATTTGATCATTCTATGAATGTTGTATATTTTGATCATTGATTAAGATATGTAATGTATACATGTGTATCTTGTGAGCTTACTAGAATTGATTATCATATGTTCATATGGAGAATTTTCATCTATATTAAATGGATCATATGTCTCAAGTTTTTATATGTATTAATCCATTTAATATTGAACTATGTTATTGAGCATTGATATTTAATTGATATTATTATATTTGCTCAATTTGAATGGAAGTATGTATATTGAACTTTATATATTCTATCACTTCCAATGTGTTCATGTAAATGTGTGTATGATGATTATTTTATGTTCGCTTGAATATATCATTTATGATAATTTTATATGTGTTACACTTAATAAACTTGCATGTATTATTTCTAAAAATGATGCATGGTTCATTAATGGTAATCTTGTATGAATTATTATTGATGTACGTGTGTGTGTGTGTTAATTTGGTGTGAATGATTTTAATTATAGTGTTTTTATCATTTGATGTGTGTATCATTCACTTAGAAATGACCAAACTTTTCTTGAATAATCATAAATTATCATTTTAATCAAAGTGGAAATCAAGAAAATCAAAATTTATAATAATGTTTAAGTGTTCTGTGTTCGTAAGGAATGTGCTCCTTCAAAGAGGAACGCGCTCCTCTGCATGAACACCAGAAGGTGTTCTGCAGAGAACACAGGAAGAGGAGCGCGTTCCTTAAGACTGATATCTTATCAGTCGAGCAACTCGAGAGCCATTTTCTCATCTCCTCTCTGCCTTTTTTCTTCTTCCTCTCCCTCACCCGATTTTCTTATCTCGTCTTTACAGTGTTTTGATCATTCTAAACCCATTCCCCATCACTTTTATCATCAAATCCATCATTTTTAGGCTCAAAAACACCTTTTAATTCATCCATTCATCACCAAAACCGCAAATTTTCACAAATTTTCATGAATTTTCATTTACTCATTTCTCCTTCGATTTCTTACGAAATTACAAGTTTCTTAGCTTATTTTTCTTGTTCCCACATCGTCTTCGACTTCCCACTATCGTTTCGAGTCGTTTTGTCTCCATTTTCACTCAAAACTCTTGTGGTATCTTTGTTTGCACATATAGTGTTTGACAAAATGCCTACAAGAAAAAACAACCATTTCAAAATGTCGATTGGAGATTGGGGAATCCTCCACACCTGCACCCAGGCCTAGACGATGACGTGTAAAGGTTGGGGAGTCCCCCACGCCCACTCTACTTTCCACGAGGTGACCTTGTGCCTCATGACCACCTCCTCGCTAGCCATCGTCTTCATCACCATCATTTTCATCATCATCTGATGATGATGTTTCACTTTTCGCACCCGCGACTTCACTCACATCACGACCTCCACTTTTAGAGGTTATCGTCCGACCCTTCAACACTTAACGTCTCATTCCGAGAGTCCGAGTAGATTTTGACGACTTCACGAGGATTCATATGCCTCATTTCACCCACTTTACTGAGATGAGATGGGAGCGATTCCTTTCTCATGACGATACTATTTATACATAGTTAGTCCGAGTTTTCTATTTCGAGCTTACTCTTGTTCCTGGCGATGACCCGCTTCACTATTGCTCCAGGATTTTGGGTATTGATATAGATATATCTTCATCCATTCTGGAAAAAATATTTAGTGTTTCCTCTGTTGATCCTACTTTTTCCTATTTTGGGGAGGATGATGAGATCGTCTTTCTTAATTCATTGCTTCGAGGACCATGTCGGGAGTGGAGCCTGGACATGGGGATGTTGACAGTTTCCAACACCATCTTCGGACTGCGACTCAAGATCTTCCACAACATCATCTCGAGGGTTATCATTCCTCGGCTGAGCTCGCGCGCAAGGTAAAGCCTCTTGATGCCTTTTTGTTTTCGTGCATGCACAGTCACACCAGTATTCGCCTATCCCACATTATCCTTAATCACATCACTAGGAAACGACATTACACTAGGGAATTGCCCAACGACGCTTTAGTGACATTGCTCGCTAAGTGAGCAGGAGTTGGTTTTATGAGCTTCAAGGTCTCAATGAAGCCAAAGAAGAAAAACTTTATTGGAGAGAATATTATCTGATCACTAGGATATCAATGGGTAGGACGCATCCAGGAATTGGTGCATATCTCCAGGAGTCGTCAGGGTGAGGGCACCAGGTTTATTTTGTTTGATCCTTAAATAGAGCAGCCAGAGCCTGACCCAAAGGAAGTAGGGGGTGCACCTCCAGTAACTCATCCACGTGGACGAGGAGTAGCACCAGTCCAGCCCCAGGCCGTAGCACCCTCTGGATGTGGCCGTGGTAGGACGAGATTCTCAGATGCCGGTACTTCATCTTCAATCACGGCCCTTCCACTTCAGCTACTTCAGATGTTGTTCTACAGATGCTGACGGAGATACAAGACCAGCAAAAAATATTATTTTCTTCCTTTTCTGCCATACAGAAGAAGTACGATGATCTGGCCTCAGATGTCCGTGCTCATGGAGTCTTGCTTTAGATTCTACTTGATCGATCTATAGTTGACAAGACTCATGGGTTTAGCTTCAACCAGGAGGATATCTTTGGCGATAGAGAGCAACCCAAACCAACACCGAGCTTTCATCAACCTACTTCGCCTATTCATTTCGATTTAGCTTATGATCCCTCCTCCAGTTCATCTCGAGTAGCTACTGCCTTAGCTCTAATCCCTTTATCGGTAGCACCTCCAGGATCCCACTCCCCGATTGCATCCTTCATTCGCTTTGGCAGACTCATCTCTAGACTTAGTGCTCTCACTTCCACACATTTCTCCACCATCTCCTGGCCGTGATCTAGTTATCCACTCTGGCTCCTTATCTGCTACCTCATTTGCTGCTACCGTCGTTATGCCTGATGCAGATGCTGGTACCACCCCCACGGAGGATGATGCCCCGACCTCTCCGGATATATTCACTGGGCTAGGATCTCTTGATCCTCAATAGTCACCCTCTTTTTGATGTTTCAAAAGGGGGAGAGATTAGCATGATTGGATTGATTGACTAGATCATTCTGTGCACTACACTCAGGGGGCGAGTTTATACACTCAGGAGGAGTGTTTGGAGTTGGACAAACATTGGAAATGTTCTGTATTTTTTGTTTACACTTTTGTACTCTTTGTGTACTTATGTTATTTGTGCTTTATATTTTGATGTACACGTCTATGATGATCACATGTATATGTTTGATTTGAGTATATTGATATACATGTACATTTTGTGCTTATTGTTCATATCTTTGAGCATGATTTTATTAGTGTCTGATTGATTACTATCCACATGGTATTGAATTTTAAATTGTTTATTAAGTGGTATATTCTTAAAAGTGGCATGATAAAAAAGGAGGACATTGTTGATGTAACTACTCTAACCCAATTTTATTTTAATGACTGCAAACAACATACCTGTGTTAACTAATCTCTTTCACTCAGTTATTTCAGTGCTAACTAGATATATCTAATGGATTTAACAACATTGTCAAGGCATGTGGAAGGAACAACACCTTACGAAGATTCAAGAGCTTCATGGTTGTATTTCTTTATTAGAATCTTAGTGTTGTAGAGTAACATTTACTTGTTCCAACCACACATGATTTGCATTTTTTCAAAAATCATTTATATAGTTTATTATTCTCATGCATATACATTAATATATAATTAATCATGCATGCACATATGTTAGTTTGATAATTATGCTATCACTTAGTTATAATTGTTTATCATACATATATTGATCAGTGTTCAACATGCATTCATCTTGTCAACTTTGCATGGTTTTATCGTTCCACGTGAATTGTACTTATTGCGTTGATCATTGGTTTAATCGATCGAATCACTCATGTTTAACTGTGTTAATTATATCTTAATAATGTCAAAAATATTTTAAAATGTTTCTAAATGTTAATATATGTTTTTGATAATTTCCTAAACCTATTATCATAAAACATTGAGTTTCTTTCACTTGTCAATGAAGGAACGCGCTCCTCTAGGAAAGAATGCGCTTCTGAGCTTTTTCTCGAGACTCAGTAATTTTTTATCAAGGTTTAAGGAATGCACTTCTTGTATGAGGAATGCGCTCTTGTGGCTTTTCCCAAGACTCATCATTTTTTTTATAAGGGAAAAGGAACGCTCTCCTATTGCGAAGGACAAAATGGAAAAACTTTAAAAGTCAGTGGTTCTTGTTAAAGGACCCCGTTCCTATGCCCAACGTACATAGCGAGGAACGCGCTTCTTAATTGGAGAGAAATTTGAGATTTTTTCAGATTTCAAACCAGAAAAGCGCTCCTGTGTTAAGGAGCGTGTTCCTTGGCCTCAATGTGGTGTTTATTTATAAATACCACACTTGCTCAATTAAAGAACAACTTTAGCAAAACTTAGAGAACTTGTGCATTTTTTGTATTAGTCTTTATGCAAGCCAACAACAAGTTCTTGAGTGATTTAAACCTTCTTTGAAAGCAAAAGTTCACAATCTTCTGAATATTTATCCACGTCTTTCAAAATCTTGAGAAACTTAAAGAGTTTCTCTTGTGCAAGTGTTCAAAACGATTCAAGTGCTATTTAAATCTTCTATTGAGTCTTGATTGTGATTTCTCTCATCCAACTTCACACAAGAAGAATCTTGGAGCTTCAACCTTACCATTTCTACAACTAGATTCTTGTGATTTTTGTTTATGCAAATCAATTTTGTGTTTAGATTATCATCTTTAAAATTGATTTTGTATTGATTGTGTTCGTAAAACTCTATCTTGATCTTCATAACAAAATACCTTGTTTAGTGGTTTCATAAATAGTTTGAGATATCGATTCATGTGTTAACATCATATTATATTGAATCAAAATTTTTGATCATACTTGATTTGTTTGATACTTGATCTTAATCACATATTCATTTAGAATCATCAAGTTTTGATCATCACGGTATATTGATTATCAAGCTTTAAACTTATCATTGTTTAGAATCAGTATCTTGATAGTTGTGCATATTCGATTTACTATTTTACATCTTATATATATTTGAATCGATTGCATTTGAGAAAAACCTATTTCAACACTTTGCATCATTTAGAATCATAGTGGTTGGAATAGTATTGTTGACTCATTCAAAATTGTAAGCTTATATTGTTAAGAGTGTTATTGAACACTTCTCTATATCTTTTGTAATCTTGATGTATTGTTGACTTAATTAAGTCAACCAGGACATTACCATACTTTGTACGACACGTAACCACACCCGTAAGTTGGTTACAAGTAGTGGCTTTCTAGCCAAGCCCTGGTATAGGCTAGTTTTTGGCTTTCTAACCAAGCCCTGATGTAGGTTAGTGGTTGTGGCTTTTCTAACCAAGCCCTTGTGTTGGTTAAAGTGTAAACGACTTCTAATCACGCTAGTAAGTGATTAACCAATAGTGTATTGGGAAATCCTGATCATGGTGATTGGGTAGTGGATGTAGGATCAAGGGGAACTGAACCACTCTAAATTCTTTGTGTTCATTTATTTTCCTGCATTTGTTATTTGGATTGATACCGACTGCGCACATTACTTGTTTAATTAAAATATCCGGAAGGTAGCGCAAAAATTCGCCAAGGCCAATTACTAGGCCAACAGAGAGGTATAGGTTGGTCTCAATCCTGTAAGTTGAGTAGTGTACCGGTGGTTCTCACACTCGAAAGTTGAGAAAAAGTGTAACGGTTTGGTTCTCACTTGTAAGAGAATCTCTTAGTAAAACGATTTGAAAATCCTAACTGAGGAGGTTAAGTAATGGAGGTAGGCAAGTAGCTGAACCACTATAAATCGATTGTGTCAATTGATTTAATTTTTTCTGCACTTTATTATTTTCCATTAGATTAATTTTAATTATCTAAGTGTCCAATTCACCCCCCTCTTGGACATACCTGGGCCAACAAAGTTATCAAAATTAAGGTTAAAAATAGTTAAATATTACATTGTAGAACCATTACTCGAAATCTCTTTTCAGCAAAACAATACTTATCCTGAAAGACTTTGAAATTCAAAGAAAAATGATTTCTATCAAATTTGTTCGAAGGTTTTTCAATCATGTTTCTGAACCATTTGAACAATTCTATGAACGTTTGATTTGATCCAAAAAGCTTAAGTATTGATTTGATTAATCGTATTTTTGGAAAATCAAATTTTAAAGAATAATTATTTTTAGTGTCTTTTAGGACGCTAATGCAGTGGCTAGTCACTTAACCAAGCCAACACTGCAGGACGCTGATGGTTTCTGGGTTCAAATGCTTATCATTCACGTAAGGACGCTGATCAAGTATGAGCGCCCTCATTGAATGAACCTGAAAACCAGCAACTGCAAGTCAAGACACTAATAGTGCATTAGCGCCCTTGTCTAAAAATTCAACGTTTCTGGTATTAAACTTGTCAGGACGCTAACTGTAACACCCCGTAATTTTAATCAAATACCTACGTTGACTTATACACGTACCGATATATATAATATGCATATTTTCTACGTAGGAGTCAATATATTGTTCAGTTGCATATTTAGTTATGTTTTAAATAAGTTTAGTATGATTTATGCATTAGTTTGGTTAGTTTGTTTTAGTTTTGATCTATTTGTTAGTTTAGTCACATTTTGGTATAATATGCTTCATTTCAGTTTTTAATTTTATAAGTTGATAGATTTTATTATCTAAGTGTGTTACTAATTAGATATGCTTTGTTTTGTAGGTATTTAGATGATGTGAATGTGAGTTTGGATAATGGAAACAAAGTACAAGAAGTTAGAATGGATATACATGTTCAAGAGGTGTGAAAGATAGAAGAAAAAGGAAGAAAGAAGCAAAATATACATATTTTGGGCGTCGCAGCGTTGCGCAAAAACCAAACTACGCGTGTTTTGTATTTTGGCCATAACTTTCTCAATTTAACTCCAAATTGGCCGTGGTTTATTTTTACTTATTCCTTAATTGAAATACTACAAGATGAAAGTGTTTTGAGGGGGATATGGATTGTAAAAAAAAAAAGAAAAAATGGTGAGGAAGAAAGCGGAGATGTAACAGAATTAGAAACTTTTTAATTTCGTTGCGAACTTTCCTAATTCGACTTAGACTCCTCTTGGACGACTTCCTATTGGCTTGGGCACCTAAATTCATCATTTTTTAGGGTTTCTAAAGGGGAGAGAGGAGGATAGAGTGGAGAACGAAGGCAAGACGGCTAGGGTTTGGAAGCGAGGAGAAGAGCAAGATTGAAGACATTGAAGATTCTCCTACACTTTCTCTTCCATTTACTTAGTTTTTCTGGTTTTAGATTTATGTCCATCATGTTATTTTATGTTTTTATATTTCTATTTATGAACTAAATCATCCTCTATCTAGAGGTGTAGATTGATTCGAACTTCATACTATACTGTAGGTTTTATTGTTTGAGTATTGTTAATGAAGTTTTCTAGTTTATTTATATTTTTTCGAGTTTAATGCTTTTGATTCCTTGGCCACAGATTAGATGAATATAGACTTGAGGTAGATGCTCCAAAAGAGGGTACCTTGGGTTGGAACAAGGAAAATATAACCTAGGCAATCGCGAGACTCAAAAGGAGATCGAGAACCTTTGAAGTAGTTAAAAGGAATCACAGAACTTAATGAGTTATTATCATCTTAGGTTTTCGTTAAGATGATAATAATATGATATAATTGGTGCTCCAAAAGAGGGAATTAGAAACGTTAAGATTTTCGACTTATAAACGAAAGAACTGATTTAATGATAAATATATATATTAAGGCATACTTGAGAGTAAGGTGACATTGAACCTATAGACCATTCTATCTCTGATTTTTTATCTATTTCTATTGCATGCTTAGTTTACTTTCTAGCTATTTAATTGTTTATTTATTTCACTTAATCACTCAAATCTAATTTTTTAAAATAAAGTTAGGGTTAGTGAAATGGTATTTAGTGTGAGTGTCAATCCTAGAGGACGACAATCCGATATCTCATCGATTTTATATTATAACTTGACACCATACGCTTGCGGTTTGCATTCAACATATATGCGTATATGAAAATACATGTTAAATACGTTAAAATAATAAATTAAATATGAGAATTGTTTATTAAATGAATGGTATGATGAAATGAAATGAAATCTAATGGAGTAGGTTGGTTAATTAATTATGGGAATTTGTTGATGATTAAATGATTAAATGAATGAAAATAAAATTAAATGATGTGGAGTTGTTTACTGAGGGAAGTTGTTTTATTAAATAATGATGAGGTGCACGGAATCATAATAAAGTAATTCTCATCCTTTTGATTTCATTTTAACTTTTTTGTTGAAGGAAAAAAAAAACAATTAAAAGTGGAAAGAAGGACAGACGTACAAATACGGGAGAGAAAACGTCCGCCGAAGGAGAACGACGCTATTACAGTCCATCCGTTATGCCAGTAAGCCATTTTTCTTCTGTTTCATTACAAAATTGATCTTTACCTAGTGTATGATATTTTTATCAGTATAATTTTTGCTATAAGAGGTATTTTACTGTGTTTCTAAAAATAAAATTTGGACCCACTTTGAGTGAAAATATGTAAAAATGATATATTATGACTCTTATAGATGTGTAAATACTAGATATGTGATTGATTTGTGTTCACGTATATTATTGGTGCCAGTATAGTCACCGAAAGCTAACTTTGACACTGGAGCACTTTGGAACCATGTCACACTCTGCTGAAATTCCTGTTTAAAACCATAGAATTGTAAAAAACTTAATTTTGGACATTTTGATACCAAAATTATGATTTTTGGGTATCGATTAATATTTTTAATATATATCTGACTGAATTCGGTAAGTACGACAAACTTGAATATTAGTGAAAATGTGGTTGGAAAGGCATGTTTTTATTATCCATTACCTTAGAAATAATCATGAGGGCTGTGTAAAATATTTGTGACGCCCTCTCGTGATTTTTAGACCGAAATGAAATTATGAGAATTAATTGTATGAATTGGAGAGTAAGAATTAAATGATTAATTGATAAAAAATAAATATAATAATTTGATTGTGGATTATCTGGGAATGGTTATATATGACATTATTATGTCGTTGATATAGTGGAGTGGTCGTAGGTAGTAGGTCTACATGGTGTACCACTGTGAGTATTTCTATACTCTGGTTATTCTATATTGACAATATAGATATAAAATGCTTTTGATTTGATAAGCATGTAATGATTATTGTGCGTGAGTTGAATTCATGAAATGATTTTGAAATGAAGCATGCGTTAGATTTGCAAGAGCAGACTAACTGCATAAGGTCGATTCTTGGGTAAGCCTCAGGAACTAGTCTCATGTGAGTAACTTGATTTGTAGTCACATACTAGAAGATTGTCATGGTTGGAGTAAAAACCCAAAATTGATGATTATATAGAAATGGGTAATGAGAGAACTGTGGCTACTCTTGTTGCGGCCAAATGAGAGGTTAGACCCACTCTATTACTTAGAAAGCGGGAGATGGAAGAGAAATGTCTTAATCTATTAATGCATCTCTTGTAATGGAAATTATGATGATCATGTATGTATTTCTTTCCATGTTTCATGTTATTTATAAATGGAATTGCTCAACATGCATGTTTTTAATGTATATATAGTGTCATTGTTAGAAATATTTACCGAGCTTGTTGTAGCTCGCCCCATCTTATGTATGTATGGTTTGAGGATTTGGAAAAATGTTATTTTGGTTTATCTATATGTAAAATCGTATGTATATATATGTATTATCACTAGTTGAGCAGAGTGATGATGTATAGGATGTGAGAAAAATGAATTTAGGATTTATGTGAATGAATGTAAATTATGTGTTATGGATTTGGAATTTAATTTGATCAGGTAGCGCAGACTTGTGTTAGTCAATATTTTAGAAAGGTTATGTCAAATTTTTTTTATGGAATTTGATGTGTAAAAAAGGCTGACACAGTATTGTATATGTCGGTGTGGCGTATATAATATTATGTGTCGGTCGTGACGTTACTAGCACAGAGTGGGTCGCGACACTAACGAAGTAACTGTAACACCCCACACTTTTCTACTGTAAAATTAATTTAACTGCTTCAAAACCATACAGATCTAATTTCAACAAGTGAAAGTAACCCTAAAGGACTCTCTCGAAAAAAAATATAGACCCCCATAGTGGGACGGTCCCAAGGAAGGGACCATCCCCATGGGGGGCAGCCCCTTCATTTCCACCCAGTTAGTCCCTGCTCTCTCTCTTTTTCCTTAGACCCTTTGCGCTCTCCTGCGTCCCTGCACACGTCAAAAAGTTAAAATAAAATGCTACATCATTACAAGTGTGTTAAGGTGGGAAATGAAGGCTAAGTTTGCATTCTTACTTGTTTAATAATGAATTACATAGCATTACGCATCATATCCGTTACCATGCTTTACTTCGTGCATGAGGCTATCTATCATAAATGCTAAATCCAAAACCATGGGTGCTATGTCGTTACGCTAGACCATGATTATGTCATTACGCTGGACCATGAGGTAGCTCTATCACTGGTTAGCACTGGAACTCATGAGATCCCTCAGTTGCTTCATGTTGCATTGACACCTCGGCTCACAGGTTGCGAGTGAATTGTGTCTGGCCTGTGAGGCCGTGTGGTCACCATTCAGTGCTTGATTGTATTGTTGTGGAATAACTATTTGATGAGTGTTGTTTTATACGTATTACTATGCATGTAAGACTTGTTTACTCTGCTTGATCTCACTGAGCTGTTGAGCTCACCCCATTGCTAATCTTTTCAGGGAATTAAGATGGGTCAGGTTGGAATTATTCTGGGGGCTATGGCCAAACCTGGTCCATGTAGGAACTTTTTTGTATGTACTCTCCCCAGGTCTTATCAGATCGGTCTAGCTATGGTGGTGGTGGTTTTAGGCTTTTAGACGCCTCTCTTTTGACTACTCCTCTTTTTTTTTGGTACTTTTGTAGGGGCTTCGCCCTTCTTACCTTTCCTTTGTCTTTTTGTTATAAAAGAATGTAATAATTAACAAACTATGTTTTCAATGTAATAGTATTTTCTTTAATAATTTTCGTTGTATTGTTCTTGATGTGGGTCACTATGCTTCTGTATATGCAACTCTGATCGAGTAGTTTGAGCATTCGACGCCCCAACTGTCGCACCTCGTGCTGGATTGATTAGGCAGGGTGTGACAGTTATTATAGTATCAGAGCATGGTCTTGGATACTGCCTACCCCACTTTTACGAAATAATACTAATTTTATTTAAAAAAAATTATATAATATCTACATATATACTACTTATAAAAAAAATATTTACCGGATCAGTTGCTGACTAGTTGGGGTCGGGCCGGGCCTGCCACAACAAGGGTTGGCCCCTCACAGCCCCAACAAGGGCCGACCCCCTTGTTTTGATATTTACCAACCCCCCTTGTTATTATCTATAAATAGAGAGGGAGGAGGGGAGCTCCTTGACTCACCCTTCTTACCCCCTTGTCTTTCTTCTCTCTATACTAAATCTCTACACTTCTTTTACTCCATACTTTCTATTTCTCTCCATAATTCATCTTCAAAAAAAAAAAACTTGATGGAGCGAAGGCCAAAGAAGCCTAAGAAGAATGTTGAAGGTAAAAGTTCTCAACCTCCTTAACTCAGATTTTTCTTGTCAATGCCAGTTCAGACAAAAAGACTGGTAGTTCTACCAGAAAATTACTATCTAATGTTTCACGACAAACTTGCTGCCTTAGGTTGGACATCGGTCATAAACCTTTAAAGGTGCATTTTTTGGTCCTCTGTTGCCTCATTTCATGAAAATTTAACAGTCAAAAACCCTGGTACTTTCACCATTACTACAAAAGTGAATGGTGTTGATATAACCCTCACATTTGAAATATTGTTAGAAATTATAGGAATCCGTGAAAGAGGACCACTCTGCGACATTTATACGTCCAGAGGCAGGGTAAGTGCGGTCCCAAGCTCTCGAAATATGTTTAGGTGTCTTCCTTCCCAGTCTGACTTCACTGTCACCAGGATCTTTACCAAAGAAATGAAAAAGCAATATAACCCTTTTATTCAAGTAATCATGTCAAACATTTTACCCCTACCCGGTAAAAGGTCAACCACCACTCATCCTCAATGTTTTTTGGCATACTGTTTAGTGAAGGAAATTCATGTGAATCTTCGTTTTATCATCTTATGCCATATGAGACATTGCACTCGGGGACAGACCTTCCTTCCTTACAGAGCATTACTAAACAAAGTGTTCCGTTGTTTCAGAGTTTTCCCTATCCCAACCAAGATAGCATCTCCCTTGTACAGTGACATCAACGAAACCATATTGAACCTGAGTGAAACCAAGAGAAGTCTCGCGGCTAAGAGTCGAGTCAATGAGCCAACTGAATGGGAAGATTTTTCGAAAATAGAGGTCGACACTCCTCCAGAAGAACTCGAAGACTTTAACTTTAATTTCTCCGATACACCAGTAAAGAAGATAAATCTTTTTACTAAAGGATTCTTTTCTCCATCCTATACCGAAACCAATACTAACGCTCAACAACAGCTTGTGGACCAAATGAGAGAAATGATGCTGGCAACCGAGGAACGAATGATGAAAAACATGAGAGAACAATTTGAAGAATACAATCGCAGCCTCAGAGAAAATAAAAAGGCTATCGACTCATTGCTCAAGTGGCGTGAGAAATGCCACGCCGTAGTACCAAGGATTGCTCCTTCATTTCCAGGTGAGGCAAAATTTGGACAGTCGTCCCAACAAGAACAAGATTCGTCAGCGAATCTGAATCTCAACCTTGGAGGCTCTCAGTTTTTTAACCCAACATTTGTTACGCAAGTCATGGAGACTCCTATATACTCTCCTAGCATGGAACAGTTAGTATCTTAATTCTTCTCTGAACATTTTGATTTCGTACCTCCTCAGTAGTTTTCCCTCGATGAATCTAAAGTTTTAAATTTCGTATTTCAGTTGTTGAAGTAATCTTGCTGTAGTTTAAATTAGTTTCATAGTAGGCTGAAGTATTTTGAAGTGATTTTAAGCATCCTTGTAGTGGTTTGAATAGTTTGTAAAACTTTGTTAAAAAAAAAACAAAAACAAAAACTTTATGTCAGATTCTCGTCTCATGATATGCTAAAAATTGTGCGATGTTGTGTGTTAGACTATTTGTGGTAGGCCCACTCGTCCGATGGATTTCTTCACTATTAATAGGTTTGACGTGGTATAGGACACAACAAGGTCACACAAATACTTATGAAAAACTCGAGATGAGGTAACCTACCAACCTGCTGTGTAGCAGATTATTGCGGAAGGCCTACTTACCATCAATATCGTCAAGTTCACATGGAATGGGACATGAGAACTCGAAGGATAATAGTGGTAGACAGTTTTTCACAGGAATCTGCAAAAAGACCGCACACATATCCCCTTAACTGGACCACATCCCTTATCACCAAATTCATGCGAAATGGGACGTATGAATTTGGAGGATAATAGGAATCGTCAGGTCTTGGTGATAGGTGAGCATAGTATAAATAGTGTAAAGATTTGTGACAAATAGATGTAGGTGACAATACGAGGCAAAGGTCATAGAAGTATTTTTGGGTTGTACTAATGTTAAAAAACATAGATATTTTGACAAATACACAAGAAATTTTTGAAGAATTTTGAAAACTCAAATACTACGATAACAATCTTTGAAAAAACTAGAAATCACACTTTTGGTTTTGTTTTAGACCCACCTCAAAGTACGATGCCATGGTGCTCTAAGGCTCCTCATTTTCCCTATTACCTAGCCTATAAAACTAGGAGGTTAACACCTATGAAACGTCACTCAAGAACTATGCATTAACACTGCATCACGAATCGATCCTCCCTTTTTCCTCATAAATTATATCGCAAAATTCATGCTAGCATCAAGTCAATCTGCAGACAATGTCGGTACAAACAAGAATTCAGCACGACCCTAGCTACTCTCAACAAATGTCTGTGTTTATGTAGCCGTAAGAGGACACTGGATTTGAATTTACTCCCCATACCTCATAACAAGCAACGAGCAGCAACACTGATATCCCGATAGCCGAACAGACTGCTGCAGTTTCCTCCAATGGAGTAGCCGTATCGTTTAGCATGGAATAATTTTTCCAAGGCTTTACTGAATACATGAAAGCTTCAATGAGAGGTTCAGTCCAGAGCATTACTGATCAACAAGCTGTCGTACCCCAGCCGCAATTGGAACCGGCTAAGCAGAAGATGGATCAGTTGACCAGTCAAATTACGAAGTACAAACGACAACAGCCCATCATTTTTTATGGAAAGCCCGACTCCGACAAAGCCTGCAAATGGCTAGAAGAAACTCGAAAAGTGCTCGAGGCAATGAGAGCGTTTGAAGAAAGAAAGATTCCCCTTATTGTTTACTAGTTGGTTGGAAACGCCAACTACTGGTGGAAAATGGTTAAGGAAGACCCTCAAGTAAATGTCAGTACCATGACATGGCAACAAGTTGAAGCTGAATTCATCAATAAATATATTTCAAATGCTCTCAAGAGAAAGAAGAGATAGGAGTTCGAAAAACTCTTTCAATGAAGCATAACAGTTTGGGAATGCGCAACCAAGTTCACGAAACTCTTAGTTTTCTCTCTCTACCATCACCACCGAGAGGGACAAATCCAAAAAAAAATTCAACGGATTGAGGTCCAATATCAGGCAGGCCCTTGCCTTCCTAGAGCTTGATAATTTTAGAAAATTGGTGAATGTAGGCATATCACTGAACCACTATAAATTATCTGTGTAATTTGTTTATTTTCGCACTGTTTATTTGTCATTTCACTGCAAGTTTATTTAAAATTTTAACTAACCATTGTGTCCAATTCACCCGCCCCCCCTCCCCCCCTCCCCCCCTCCCACCCCCTCTTGGACATTCTTGGGCAACAATTGGTATCAGAGCAGTGTTATCATCATAGGAACTTCACATTTTCTTTGATAGTAATGGCAAGGATTGCACAAGGTCAAGTTCTCGAAGTAGGACAAGTTTTGAATAGACCACCATTGTTTAGAAAAGAATGTTTTGAGGAATGGATGAGAGTGATGAAAATCTTTCTCACGTCTCAAAACGTAAGTCTATGGGAAATGATTGTAAATGGTTACATCACTCCCAACAAACTTCTAGAGTCATGGACAGATTCTAAAAAACTTAGTGTTGATGTAACTACTCTCACCCGATTTTTCTAACTCCTATTTTTTGAGTTTTGATCAATCTAAACCCTTTTCCCATCACTTCAATCATCAAATTTATCGTTTTCATTGCCAAAAAAACATCAAAATCCATTCATTTTCCATCCAAACCATCATTTTTTTTTACTGTTTTTCACGATTTTTCAATTTCATTTTTCTCCTTCGTTTTTCAATGGAAACTCAAGTTTCATAGCTTGTTTTTCTCATCTTTATCCCGTTTTCGATTTTCCTTCTTTGTTTCGATCCATTCCATTCCCATTTCAATTATTATTTCACTCAAAACCCTTGTGGTATCTTTGTTTGACAAAATGCCTCCAAAGAAAACATCCATTTCAAAATGTCAATTAGAGATCGGCGAATCCTTCACACTTGCACCTAGGCCTACACGATGATGTGTAAAGGTTGGGGAGTCCCCTACACCTACTCCACTTTCTACGAGGTGACCCAGTGCCTCACGACCACCTCCTCGCGAGCCCTCACCTTCATCAACATCATCTTCATCCTCATCAAATGATGATGTCACACTTTCTGCAACCGCGGCTTCACGCACATCACGACCTCCACTTCTAGAGGTTTTCGTCCGATCCTTCAATACTCAACGTCTCCCTCCGAGCGTCCGAGTAGATTTTGACGACTTCACGAGGATACATATGCCTCTTTTCACCCACTTTACTAAGATGAGATGGGAGGGATTCATTTCTCATGGCGATACTATTTATACTGAGTTAGTCCAAGTTTTCTACTCCTGGCTTACTCTTGTTCAATCCAAAAGATAACAATAAGGATCCTAAGAAAATAAGAATATAAACCAAATGTATCAAATCAATAAATCTAACTCAACCAAATCTTATCTAACCATATCATGGTAATGAATAAAAACAAAATCTTAGGAAACGAAATCAAGACAAAATCAAGGACATGGAATTTCATCAGCATAAAAAAGTCAACTATCGTCACACATAATACATCTAACAAAAAATTATCAACCCACAACCAAACAATGGGGCAAGTTACATAACATTGTTTCTCAATTGACTTCACTTAAAAGGACCAAGACCCATGGTAATAGATGTCGTCAAATTATCATCATGGCTTGAAACAAAGTTTTGCATTACAAAAGAAAATGAGATTCATATCATATCTAAGTTGTCATCCGTTAAAATCTAAGTTCAACAATGAAAGAATCCAAAAAATGAAGACTAGACTAGGAAATACACAATGTATTCAAATACCTCAATAATAATGTAATCAATATTTGAAGAAGTCACAAGATTGTAACAAGTTCTATTAATGTATAAAAAATATGAAGATAAAGCATAGTGAGTAATCACCCTTTGATAGACTTCCTCCACCTCATCAACATTATTTGTTTGCCCAGTCATAGCTACAAAATTGGTTGATGCTGCAAAAATACAAGTAGAAAATTAAGTTTAGATAGATGGGGATCCAGAAATAAAACACAAACTTTCTAAACCACAAAGTCAAGTCCTCTTAAGACCCTTAAAAATCACCACTATATATTGAAGATATGTAATCACTAACCAGATAAGAGAGATAAGAGAGAAAGATAGACAGAAAATGCAAGGAATGGAACACCTAAACCTCAGAAGGTTCAGAAAATGGGATTCCTAGAGAAAAGATGAAACATTAGGTGGAAATCGGAAGTAAAATTATTGAAAAATAAAATGTGAACTTTCAAAACCAAATACTAAGTTCCCTAGATTAATGCTAAAACTTCATAGTTGCATAATGTCTTAACCAGAGAGAGAGAGAGAAACCTAAACATGTGGAAGTCTTAAAAGTGGAACTCCTAGAAAAAAAATAATTGTTTGAGAGCTTCATCATTTCCAATTTATTAAGACAGAGCAGATGCTTACAGAAAATTAAAAGAACTGTAGTCTACTACGACTACTACCCAAGTAAAGGCTTACTGCTACTCATGAATGCCTACGCTATGATATGTGCTGATAAGTTAGGGACTCGAAACAAATCAGTGAAATTTGTCATGTCTGACAGCAAATTCCAATTGCTAGTTCAGCCATGTAATAAAGAAATTGTATCATTTAGAATCAGAATTCTCAATGATATGCCACTAGCTTCTCAAGATAATATGAGAGAGTTATAAAGCCATTTCATTCAAGAAAGTGAGGCGCACCAAGGTGCACCTAAAGCACACGCCTAAGTAAAAGTGTTCTGCTTGTCAAGTTTTGAGGCGCAACATGTGCACCCCGCCTCAAGGCGCGCCTGAGGCGCACTAAGGCGCACACCTTGATAACATTGGTATCTAATATGATGATGTACTAAAGTTTGGTACACATCATAAAAACAACAAATAAAAGAAAAATTAAATTAAATTAAAGATCAAGTATTCAAGTGCAATTAGATACTTGATGAAGCCTTGGAACACATTTTTGGTTGCTGAAGCATTTGCTTCTGGTGCTTAGTCATTGTTTTAGATTCAAGCAAAGCATTTGAAATGTGAACCCTTGATGCATATCTCGATGTAATGTCATTAGGTGCTTTTGTGGATCTAATTGTGGATGTAAATGTGCCAGTTCCATCTGAAACTGAGAGATAATTTGTTGTTGTGATGAATTGGATTGAGATTGTAGTCCCTGTGTTGGAAACAAAGTTGATGTTGTTTGTCGCTACTCCTCTGCAACTTGGGTCTGCTGCATGATGTGTACTGAGTGTTGATCTAATGATATGTTTGAAACTCCAGGTTGTGAACCAAGCAATTGATGTTGCTTTGTTCCAGAGACATTACGTAATCCCCTGAAAATTCTGAAAATCTACTTTTCAATTTCAAATGTAATCCCCTGAAAATTTTGAAAATATCTACTTTCCAATTTCAAAATTATTCTCGCATTCCTTTAAGGAATCAATTACAAATCACACCAAAATCTTGATAAAACTTTTCAATGCAAAATTATGGGAAGTTTTCAATACTATTAACCTTCCTATCATGGAACATGATCATCATTAAACCCTAGAATTAACAATACTATGTATAATACCTATGCACCTCAGCCGTCTCGTCTATCTCTTTCACGCTCCTCTTCTCTCGAACCAGTAATCAAGAAACGTGGAAACGGCAACCACGGTGAGACTTCTTTCTTTCTCTTTTTCTTTGCTTTGATGCTCTATTTCTCTAAGTTGAAAAATCACCATGAACAAAATGGTGACAATAACTGTACACCGGTGACTATTGTCCAAAATCGTCGTTGCTTTCTTCAAAACCGCCAAACTCCTCTCTCTCCCTCCGCTGCAACTCCAAAATCGCCGTTGCTTTCTTCAAAATTGCCAAACTCCAAAATCGCCAAACGAAACCCCTCTCCAAAGTTCACCAAAATTGCAAACCCTGTTCTCGCACCTCACCAAATCTCTCCCCAGAATCGCACCTCGCCAACGTTCTCCAAAATTGCACCTCTTGCTGGTTCTCCAAAATCGCTGCCCGATTCATAACTCCAATGAACTGCTGTTGTTCCCACTTTCCCTCTTTTCTCTTCTCTTTTCCTTCCTCTTCCTCTGCTCCTCGTTTCTCTGCACCGATGTTCAGAGAGCACCACCACCGCCTCGAACACCAAAAGCTTTATGTTCCCATTTCGGTCCTTGTGAACTCGAAACTGCCCTTTGGTTGCTTTCAAACCAACCTCTGTCTTGTTGTCACAGCTTTCCATTCTCATGGGGTTCCAAGCGACGAATCCGTAGTCGATTGCTTCCCATCTTCAGCATATCCGCCTCCTCCTCCTCCTTCTTCTTTTTTCCTCCACCCCCGTTTACTGGTTCTGGCCATAGTAAAGTCAAAAACCAGGTGATGGATAACGGTGGAACTTCAAGCCCTACAAGTTTTTTTCCCTTTCGCCCAGTGAAACAGAATGCAAGTTGAAGAATGGCCCTTATCCTTGAAGAAGAACGATTTGTTATTTTTCTTTTTCTTTTTATTTTTTTTTATTTTTTTATATTTTTTTTTAATTTTTCTTTACCCCACTTCTTTTGATATTAATATATAAAGGAGATAATGCTGGTGCATATGTACGTTGGGGTATAAGTTTTATATATTATAGTTTATATTTATATGGTTGCTACTTGCATCTGCAACTATATAACACATTATATTACGATATATTATCCACAAATATACTATATACTACACATACATTTAAATAAGTAAATGTTATACCTGCAACTCTCCTGGTTGCTACAATTACAAATGTGTGTGTGTATATATATATATATATATAATATTTTATTTTGATATATAGATAGGAATGTTAAATTAATTAGGTCTATAGTAGTATTATTAGATTGCTCTTGCATGTTTATTTTACATGATTTTATATATACCATGTTGTGATTGTTAACTTTGATGATATGTGTGTCAGCATGATTTCTTGTTCTGATCAAATGATAATTGGATGCATGCAATTCATGTGGTAATTGAGATTCATTTGTATATTATAATGCCTGATGATGAAATACATGACTTGAGAATATTGGCATAGTAAAGTTCATGCGTTAATACTATTATATTTGACATTGTGACATGATACCATATGAAGTGGAGTTTGAATATGTCTTGTGAATGCAATTAATATCATACTTATGTTGTATGTATGGTGTGACATCACTAAAGAACACAATTTAGATAAAAATCACACATATGGGACAGTTATTCCAAGGAATATCGCCAATAATTATTATGAGGCAGTTATTCTAAAGAATATTGCCAATGTTTATTATGGGGCAGTTATTCATAATGAATATCGCCAACGAATTTCTGATTTTGGGTAGTGCCACCCTGTGTTTGATTTCCTAAAGGTACGTGATTTAGAACGTGATAAGATTCTCGACTCAAACAATCAAATATTGCACCGATTAATGTGTGAAACTTGTTTGTAATGTTCTTGTGTATATATCATGATAAAATGTTGTGAATTGTTTAGATGACCCACTTGGCTTCCAAGCTCACCCATATTTTTCATACACAGGTACTTAAGAGAATAAAATTGCGAGTTCATGACATAGTTTAGAGTAGTAGGGGTGGGTTAATTTATTTGTAGTATTATGGTGACAGGGCTGAATATTTTTATTTGATTTTTTTAAAGTTTATTATCTAAACAGGTTGTATTGACAATCAAAATTTAGTGAATATTATTACAGATAGTAAAGACCTTGTGGTTTATTTCACGTGTGAATGACTTGGACTTAAATTTATTAATTCTACTTGATGAATATATTTAAAATGTTGTGTCCATAATGGATGGACAAGGGCAAGTACCCTCACAATTCAATATAGAAATTTGTATAGTGGAATTATGTGTTCCTTGGTATAAAAATGAAAGGGAATTTGTTTATCTTAATCAGTAAGTTGGTTAGAAGAATACAAATTCATATTTTTGCAAATTTTACTATCTATATAATGGTTATAGGTTAAGATAGATGGATACGATTAGCATCTCGATTTTTTGTAATTTTTCTCGATAAAATTAAAATATTCATTATTTTACTTGAAATTTAAGTTTTAAAAATCGGGGTGTTACACGTTACTTTGTCGGCGCAGATACTGTTGATGGCAATTTGGAATTTCATTTGGCAGAGCTAGAAAATGCTGTTGTTGCTGCTGCTTTGGCATATTATTCTTCTGGCAGGACAACCATGGTTGTTCTTGTCGGTGCCATGCATCAGGAACATTGTTAGATTGCCTAAGCATCTGATTCTGATGAACTTTTGCTTCATCTGGCTGCTTGCCCAGTAGCTGTTGATTCTGTTGTACTGATAGCATGGTTTGTAGAGGCACAGGTGATTGCTGTTGGTGCAGAGACTGCTGTGACTGTTGATGTTGCTGGATTACTGATTGCAAGGGTTGCTGAAGCACAGATGATTTAAACTGTTGAGCAGAAGATTGCTGATTTTGTTTAAGGGCAGACTGGGGAGATGATTGCATGAAAGAAGACTGCCTGCTGAAGAGTAGATGAACTTGACTGGGAACCAGAAGAATTATGCAAAAAAGAAGGCACGGGGGGTTGCAGTTGAGTTTGTTGTAATGAGTTATGCTGATGGTGGTGGGGTTGATGGATATGTGATTGCAAAGTTGAAGGCTGCATATTCCCATGGCTATTCTGCTTCAGAATATGATTTTGCAAATGTTGATGGTAAATATACTGTGAAGCCTTCTGTGTCAGCTGCTGGTGCTGTTGGGTAACGACATGTTGTACACGTTGCCTTCCTTGCATCTGTCTCTGTGAATTGGCAAAGATACTTGATGGTGGGCATTGTCCTGATGCATAACCAACTGAATTCTGTGAAACCCCAGAAACATTCTGCAAGTTATAACTTGGACCAACACCATGTGGCACAGTGGTCTCTGTTAGATTTGTTAAAGTCGGCAGCATGGATGGTGAATTTATTGATTGTAGATTGGGGGATGCAACGGCACTTTGGATGCCCAGAGATGCTTGAGATGAATAAGCCATGGAAATTGGCAGTGACTTCCCTTGGTCATCCAACGAGGATGACAGGACATGAGAAACTGCTACTGTGAATAGGAATTCAGTATGTATAAATTTTCATAAACAAGAAAAAATGTCTGAGAAATTATTCAACAAAATTAAGAATATGAACAACCATTACTTTTTTTCTTTATTCAATTCCATCTATTCCAAAGTCTTTAGGACTACACTTGAAACAAATATTCACGATGGAAGAAGGTCCAAAGTTGAGAACTCGTAATGTAGTATTCCAAGAGAATTGGGAAAGCAAATGCACCATTTCAAATATTAGCTAATAGGAAACTGAGAGGAAGCACATAATAGCAATTGCCCAGAAGGAACATGTGATATTTAAGAAGGCTAAAAAGAGCTCAAAAAATACAGAATGTGCAGGGACATGTGAATTATAAAAAATAAAAAATAAAAAAAAGGCGCCCTAATAGTAAAAGTGAGGTAGCAATAGATTTTGTGATGCAAACCCAAGAATTAAACATAGTTTTGTAAAAAAAAAAAAAAAAAGTTAACATGTTATCTATCTTCCATAAGCCATGTTGATAAAAATTCAACTTCACGTTTTGCAATTTTTACCTGAATCTGGGGAGTTACAGTTGCCACCAGCAGAAGTTGTCTGCAATGAATTTGCCACACCAATCTGAGACTTTTTGTCCATATTCATCAATTTCAGAGATGTTTTGTGTACGTAATCATTCTGAAAAGTTACAAAGTTCGAATAAATATAGGAACTCAAGCCATTTTAAATAACTGCCCAATATAAAGGGAAAGGAATAAACCATGCAGAGGTGAATTATCAAGTGCCCTTCATTAAAATATTGCATTGATGCCTTCCAATGACTCCATTAATGATTTCAAATGTGACAGTACGGAATACACAGTAATGAGAAAATTATGAAATCTGCAATATTCTGATGTAATGGGCAAAGGCACAATGCTTCTGAGCACAATCAATTGATAGCCATAAAAACTGTATTTACCTTTTTAAGGATTTTAAAATCAGAATTCTACCACATTAGGTGTCTCAAACCATTGGATTGTTGGTTTAAAGCCATGGTCAAATGGTCTGATGATACTTCCATATCTTGGACAATGCATACAAAAAAGAAAATTTTCCTTTTGTCGATGGACCCTGACAATACATAATATACTGTTGTCGGACGGTTTCACCATAAATTTGAGAATTAGTTGAAGCATACCAATATTGTTAAGATGAGAAGCAATGATCTTCTTATTGGTTTGATCCACCTCAATGAAGAGCCGACATGCATAAATAGTCAACAAATGCATGCAGTGAATAGTCAACAATGCATGCAGTGAATAGTCAACAAAAACAAGCTGCATGGGATGCGTGGGCAGGCTGCATGGGATGCGTGGGCAGGCTGCATGAGATGCGTGGGCGGAATAATTTTTTAGCTCCTATAAATATAGCTCATTCCTCCTTGTAAAATTATCCCTGTGAATACAATTATTGCCTCCCGTGGACGTAGGTAATTTGTCGAACCACGTTAAATATTGTTGTCGTATTTTTTTTCTTTCATGCTTTCGCATAACAAATTGGTATCAGAGCTTAGGTGAAGCTTTGGAAGAAAACGGACACTCGGTCGAATTTTTCGAGATTTCGTCGAAATTTCGAGATTCTGTAACAGTGATCGAAATTGTTTTCTGATTACCCGTGGAGGTAGCTCTCGTTTCTAGGAATCCAACGCAATAAACGGCGAGAAAAACGGACAAGAAACGAGTTCTCAGGAGCCGATCAAAGTTTACAGAAATTTCTCTGTAAATTTGTTTTTTGCAGCGCAGAGAAGAAGAAGGCGGGTGAAGAAGACGAATCTGACCCGGATCCGACCCACGACCCAGACCCGGTCCAGCCGATACTGTTCATCACAGAAAGACATTGTTCATCAAAGTCCGACACTGTTTATCTCGGCCCGATACTGTTTATCCGGCCCGATACTGTTTATTCCGGCCCAGCCCGTTTATTTGCCGACCCTGTTCATACGGCCCGGCCCGTTTAGGCCCGCAGTTGACCGAATCCATTTTCGGTTGACCAACCATATCAGGCTCATTTTTCGTCTGATTTCAGCAAAGTCAGACTCGTTTCCACCATTTTCAACCGTTCCGAACGCAACCGTGCAATCAGTTTCTGTAGATTCAACTCCTAAGTTACTGATATAGCTTAGTTTGGAGTTATTTATCATTTTTTCAAGCACTTTTCGACGTCATACATATCTTCGGTCTTAATAGCGGAGGAAATCTCAAGCACAAGCAGACCTTGGCAAAAACCTTCATCACGTCAATGTCTTGCAAATGATGAATGTGCCTATTGTCACCAAAAAGGGCACTGAAAGAAAGATTGTCCAAATAAGGGCAAGACAGATGCAAATGTGGCACAGAAGGCTGCGAAAAATTCTGCATTCTCAGTTTTATTTATAGACAATCAGTCTGATAGATGGATATTAGATTCCGGTTGTTCCTATCATATGTGTCCGCATCGACATTGATTCTCCAAATTGGATGAGTTCGATGGAGGTGTCGTGCTCATGGGCAACAACAATACCTGCCAAACAAAGGGTATTGGAACTATACGCCTAAAGATGCATGACGGTACAACCAGACGACTCACGGAAGTCAGATATGTCCCAGATATGAAGAAAAATCTGATCTCCCTAGGAATCCTTGATTCTAGTGGTTACAAGGTAACCATTGAAGGTGGAGTTCTGAAGGTTGTACGTGGAGCACTCTTGGCCATGAAGGGTACTCAAAAAGGAAATCTCTATTTCCTTGACGGACACACAGTCATCGGAAGTGTATCAACTTGCACCCGTTCTAATGATGATTCATCGGACACTTCCCGACTTTGGCACATGCGGCTCGGACATGTTGGAGAGAAGGGTCTTCAAACCTTGATAAAGCAAGGTTCTCTGAAAGGTGCAAAGACCGGAAAACTTGACTTCTGCGAGCACTGTATCTTAGGCAAGCAAACGAGAGTCAAGTTTGGAACTGCCATCCACCGCACAAAAGGAACATTGGATTATGTTCATACCGACGTTTGGGGACCCTCTCAAAATGCTTCATTGGGCGGTAAACGTTGGTTTGTTACTTTCATTGATGATTTCTCACGCTATGTTAGGGTTTATACCATAAAGCATAAAGATGAAGTGCTAGATATCTTTCTTAGATGGAAGAAAATGGTAGAAACCCAAACGGGAAGGAAGATTAAGAGGCTCATATCTGATAATGGAGGTGAATACAAGTCAGACCCATTTCAGAAAATTTGTGAGAATGAAGGGATAGTCAGACATTTCATAGTCCCAGGCACGCCACAAAAAAACGGTGTTGTTGAACGCATAAATCGTACTTTGGTAGATAAAGTTCGCTGCATGTTATCTCATTCTGGACTGAGCAAGGCATTTTGGGCTGAAGCTTTGTCATATGCCTCTTATATCATCAATAGACTTTCTGCAACAGCACTAGATGGCAAAACTCCCAAGGAGGTATGGTCTGGACAACCCGTTTCAGATTATAATTCTCTGCGCATTTTTGGATGCACTGCATATTTCCATGTGAAGGAATCCAAACTGGATCCTAGGTCCAAGAAAGCTATTTTCATGGGCTTTAGTGAAGGAGTTAAGGCTTTCCGACTATGGAACCCTGAGTCAAAGAAGATTGTACTAAGTCGAGATGTAACTTTTGACGAATCTGTGATGTTAAAACATACAGTTTCTGATAAAAGAAAATCGAGATCCAGATTTGCATCAGCAGGTGGAGTTAGATATTCCAGTAACTCCTGTCAAGTCCTCAGAGATATCCAACCATCCTTACGAAGATGAGGAGGAAATCTCAGTTGAGGTAGAGGCTCCAGGACCAGACATCAGTCAACAATCAGAATCACTTGCCACTAATCGACCACGAAGAGAAATCCGCAAACCTGCTCGGTACACTGACATGGTTGCATATGCATTTCCAGTCACCGGAGATGATATTCCATACAATTACAAAGATGTTATTCAGAATATGGAAAGTGATAAGTGGAAACTAGCAATGAATGAGGAGATGAAATCACTCCATCAGAATCAGACTTGGAAGTTGGTTCCACTTCCGAAAGGAAAGAAACCAATTGGCTGCAAATGGGTTTTCGCTAAGAAGGAAGGCTCTCCTAGCACAGATGGTATCCGATACAAAGCCAGACTGGTAGCAAAAGGCTACGCTCAGAAGAAAGGAATTGACTACAATAAGGTATTCTCACCTGTTGTTAAGCATTCGTCAATTCGAATCTTATTGGCTTTGGTTGCACAGTTTGATCTCGAGTTAGCCCAACTCGATGTCAAAACTGCTTTTCTGCATGGTAATTTGGAAGAGGAGATATATATGTCTCAACCAGAAGGATTCAAAGTACCAGGAAGAGAGAATTGGGCTTGCAAGTTGAGCAAGTCATTGTATGGCCTGAAGCAGTCACAGAAACAGTGGTACAAGTGATTTGACAGCTTCATCCAAGGGTAGAAATATACCCGGAGTCAGTTTGATCATTGTGTCTACTATCGCAAACTTCAAGATGGTACATTTATCTACTTGCTTTTATATGTAGATGATATGTTAATCGCATCTAAAAGCAAGGTGGAGATCAACAAGCTAAAGGCTCAATTGAGCTCAGAGTTTGAAATGAAGGATCTTGAAGAGGCCAGAAAAATTCTCGGGATGGAGATAACTCGAGATAGGGCCAAAAACACAATCTGTTTGACTGAGACTCAGTATTTGAAGAAAATTCTTCAAACTTTTGGCATTGGCAATGACACAAAACCTGTGGGCACACCATTGGCACCACATTTCAAGCTATGTTCATCAATGTCACCAAATTCCGAGGATCAGAAGAAGCAAATGGAGAACCTTTCATATGGAAATGCAGTTGGTGCCTTGATGTATGCTATGGTATATACCAGACCTGACATTTCACATGCTGTAAGTATGGTAAGTCGTTACATGCACAACCCCGGTAAAGGCCACTGGCAAGCAGTAAAGTGGATTTTACGATATATTCATGGTACTGTGGATATTGGCCTAAAGTTCGAGAAAGATAAGAAAAGTTGTAAGCATCTAGTCGGATATGTGGATTCGGACTATGCTGGAGATCTTGACAAGTGCAGATCTACTACTGGTTATGTTTTCACTATGGCAGGAGGACCAGTGAGTTGGAGATTAACACTACAGTCAACAGTTGTTTTGTCTACTACAGAGGCAGAGTACATGGCAGTAACGGAAGCTTTCAAGGAAGCAATCTGGCTTCATGGATTGACTAAAGACTTGGGAATTGTGCAGAAGAATGTTGAAGTTTTCTGCAATAGTCAGAGTGTCATTTGTTTGGCAAAGAACCAAGTTCATCACAGTCGAACGAAGCATATTGATGTTCGTTTTCATTTTGTTCGAGAAATAGTAGAAGTAGGAAGTATTCTTCTGCAAAAGATCAAGACTGCAGATAACCCCACAGATATGCTTACAAAGGTGGTTACAAGGATTAAGTTCCAACATTGTTTGGACTTGATCAACATCTCATGAGCTCGGAGTGCCTAAGGGCACTAATGGAGGCAGCAACAGTTTTTTGAACGAAGTTCGCCAAGGTGGAGATTGTTGCTCTGCAGCTTTAATTGACAATTTGTTGTAGGTGTGGAGGAGCTCTGTTCCACATGAGGTGGAGGTGGAGATTTATTGGTTTGGTCCACCTCAATGAAGAGCCGACATGCATGAATAGTCAACAAATGCATGCAGTAAATAGTCAACAATGCATGCAGTGAATAGTCAACAAAAACAAGCTGCATGGGATGCGTGGGCAGGCTGCATGAGATGCGTGGGCGGAATGATTTTTTATCTCCTATAAATATAGCTCATTCCTCCTTGTAAAATTATCCCTGTGAATACAATTGTTGCCTTCCGTGGACGTAGGTAATTTGCCTAACCACGTTAAATATTGTTGTCGTATTTTTTCTTTCATGCTTTCGCATAACACTTCTTGATTTTCATAGTTGAAGTAAAACCATTGTTACCCATGGATGTAGCCATGTAGGTAGTAATCAGTCTACATCTTTTTCAGAAAGTACATCCCTCGAATCTCTCTCACAAAACATCTCTTTTTTTTTTCCTCTCTCCTTGCTCTACATCTTGTATAAATTTTCTCTTACAATTCAATAGCAGAAACAACACTACTTAAGTACTACATTAATAAAATCAATAATGAAAACAATGATTACGAACAAAAAAAAAAAAAAAAAAAGAATCCTTAATTTTCGTTGAAAAAAGTGATAGGAACCTGGCAACTAGTTAGTTCAAAAAATAAAAAACCGATTCCACAATTATTGTGTGTGTTTGTTTATTTTGCAGGGCCCATGCTGAGCATGTAACCAAGACGGTTGGTGCAAGTCTAAAGCTTGCCAACGCTTGAAAACTTTAGGTTTTTGTTAATTATTTAATTTTGCAAAGAAAAATATCTTAACTGAACGGTTCAACTTAATTAAGCCAAGTCATTTAAATGAACCATTGCAGTGTAAGACATAAGCGTCAGAAGCATGCAGTTTTAAAGTAGTTAATTAGTTAATGGTTCAGATTCACACAATATCCTGTTTAGATACATGGTTTAAGATTCATGAAAGCTATGGCACAGTTAAAATGAATCAATCCAATGTTTAAAAAGAGTCTACAGCTTAGCTTTATTTAAAGTGTTATGCCCGTACTACCTCTCATGTTCTCACATTTGAACAAGTAAATGCAATAAACAAATTATATTAAAGTAGCTTTACAAGCATCAATCGAAACCGAGCACCAAACTTACTATATCAAGTTTAAAAAATATACTAAATCTGATTCAGTTGTATCAAGCAATAACGGGATTCAATTTAGAAAATAGGAACCCGACCGTATAATCACGACCAAACAACCCCATCACAATTTTAAAAGAACATATGAAAAAAATGGAAAAAAAAAAAAAAAAAACACTCTAATTGGAATCGATAAAGCACTCTGTTGGACAATTAACACTCATTACAGAGTATTTTTACAACGTGAAACTGATTTCTTGAGCTATAAAACCAAAAAAAACTTTCTTCTTTCTTATTATATTAAGAAAACTCTCCAGGAAACCGTAAAAAAACAGAGTTTTCAGAACCAGTGAGCTATTAAAAAAAACATCTAGTGGAATTTTGAAGAACTTAATCTAATTTCTCATCATCTTCACAGCATCTATCAATGCAGAAATCAATGAAAAATCTACCTCACAATCATTAAAAAACAAAAAATTAAAAAAAAAAAAAAACTAAACATCAAAAACCTAGAAAAACCGTTCTTCACACTATGAACATCGACATTCAACATACAAAACGTTCTTGAAACGGATTCCTTTAATCAACAAAACCATAACCAAAGTAACTAAAATAAATAAATAAATAAACATTTAATTGTTAGATCTGACGCTACGAACCTTAACATCTTCAACACGTCAAAGAAGCAAGTTTCAATGAAATCTAAAACTGAAAATCGTAACACCAAATCGTCCTCATTCTTCTCAACATCGATGATCGCACGTCCGTCTCAGTGCGAAACGATTCACCGTTAATGAGGGCGAGCGTTACTGAGATTAAGAATCGTAGAGAGAGAGATAGAGAGAGAGGAAGAAGAAGAAAAAGAGCGGTGTTTTCTTCTCAGGAAAATTCACACAGGTTTTCTTTTTTCTTTCGCAGAAAAAAATTGTGAAGAAAGAAGTTCAAGGGAGAGAACGCAGAGGAGGGAGAGACTCTTGTTCTCGAATGGAATAGGATTCGCCTACGTGGCAGATATGCCACGTGGGGAGTCTGCATGGGTTCCACGTGCCGTTTTTATAACTTTAATGTGCACACTTAAGTTGCACATATATTGTATATATAAGATTAAAAGACTTTTTAATAATAAAAAATGAGTACAAAAGTTAAAAAATTATAGTAAAGAATAATAAAAATCAGTAGTTAAGTCTTTAATAATAGTTTTAGAAAAATGGAGAATTTCTTTTCCATTGTTGTTTTTAAGGGTAAATCTAATGCACAAATATTGACAACATAAGCATGCTACAGCATGATCAATCAGTTTTTTTTTTTTTTTTTTTTCCATTGAAGGAGTAGCCTCTTATAGATTGAAGTGGATGAAGCAAATTCATACAATAGACCCTTATAGTTAGAAAAAATTTAGTTGAGTTGAATTGAAATAAGTTATGAATGAAGATGAACCTAAATGTTTATACAAAAGAAATGCTAAAATGATATTTATAGTGTACATTTATAGAAATATTTTAATAATGCATCATTAGATTTTTTCGAATCATGTATCAACACATGACTTGAGGCAATCTAACAGTGTATAAAGGTGATGTTTCTATAGATGTCAATGTAGCATTGTTCGATATGACGCTTACATCAGAGACACTCAAAAACTTTGGTAAAAGCTATTTGAATAATTTTTGGTAGGTAGTTAATTATCTTGGATATCCTGTAAACCTTTTCTTTTCAAACCTATGCGTTTATTTCCTCTATGATATGAAACATCTCATAAAATGCTTATATGATTTACACCATTCTTTCTTCCAAAAAAATTAAAAAAATAAAAGATTTACACCATTCTTAGAGTATATATATATATATATATATATATATATATATATATAAACTCAGTTATCAAAATTTATTAGCCCTAGCTACTTCAAAAATTCCCTTAAACATTTTCTTTTGCACAGATAAAAATTCTAAACTTTTGAAATGACTGGTGATGAAGCTGCAGCAGAATCTGTAGAACCTTTGAAATTTCATTTTTCATTATCTATTCTTGCAAGTTTAACTTGTATATGAATGCAACAGTAGGCTATGGCAGAGGCAGAGGATAAGTAAGTCACCAATATATTGATAAAAGCATCCAAGAAATTAAAAGTGCCAGAAGCTAACAACTAATTATTTCACAGGAAAAACCAACTCATACATCAACTTTCAACATATATTTTTCAGTAACTTGGTGCCAATTTTAGTTAAAGAAGAAGCCAAAAACCTCGCAACAAACTCTTACATGAGCATATCACCCCTTCAATACTATATATATTCTTCCAAAAACTCCTATAGGAATCACCACAAAAAACTACATTTATACTAAGGTGAAATACAAGTAGACAAGCTAGCTAGTACTAGTTTCTATTGAATTACAGAAGATGAAGAAGGCGGCAATTGTGTGTGCACTTTTGGTCCTAGCCATAGTTCAATTGATGGTTGAGCCAGGGGAAGCCGTGAATTGTGCCGCAGTCGACAAGTCCCTGGTGCCATGCATTTCCTTCTTGACGGGTCAAGTGCCGCAACCGGTGGCGGGATGCTGCGATGGAGTGAAGCAACTTAAAGCAATGGTTACCACAACTCAAGATAAGCGCGACGCTTGCAACTGTGTTAAACAAGCTGCTTCTCACTACCAAAACATAAAAGATGATGCAGTGAGCTCACTTGCTACCAAGTGTGGCACTCCTGTCTCCTTCCCCATCTCCAAGAACATTGATTGCAACTCGTACGTTTGAAGAAATTATTATTACTATTTTTTACATACATACATACATGTATACATGTCTTTTTCTGTTAATATATATTGTCTTTTTGCAGGATCCAGTAATTTACTTGGAAGCTTTAAGTAGCAGGAGGCCGTGATGATAATAAAGATTGCAGCTGGCGCTCTGCTGCTCTAGCTAATGTAGCGGCTACTTTTTGTTGTGTAGTTAGTGCTGTGTAGTGAGGAAAATAACGGGGTTTTCCCAGCTTAATTAGCTTGATTGTAATAAGTGTTTTTTGTTAAGAAAATTTCTCGTTTAAGAGTCTTTAATGAGATATCTTATATAATTGAGAAGTTCTTTATTTCCTTTATTTCATGGTTTTTTATCTTTATTACAGTACAGCTTCAAAAAAACTCTCTGCTTTTATCCTTGTCATGGATTATTAATAGTTTCTATTACTGGTATATCCGATGGTTTTGGTAGTATGTCTAAACTACCTTAATCAGGTTTTCTTAGTTGATCTCTAATTTGGGGCTATTGCTATTATTGTTTGAATGTTCGTTTTTAATGTTTTACAACATATTCATTTTAATTTTTCAGTTACTAAAAAAAATAGTTGAATCAATTTTATACATGTTTATTATTGGTAAACATATGTTTTAGGGCTACCAAATTGATCATCAACAAACAAACAAAAAAAAAATATTGAAGAAAAAATATTGATGCCAAGTGAAATTAGTATTGTAAAAAAATAAATTTCTTGACATGCCTAATGATATTTTGATCAAACAAAGAAGCATCAACAGTAAAACATGCACCAAGACCAAAGAGATTATAAAGACCCAAAATACGGTAGCGTCGTTAAATGAAAGACAAGGTAAGTTGTGATTGAGAAACGAAATCTCAATTTTGAGTCTGAGTTTTTTCCTACACTTATCTGTTTACTTTAGGGAGGGACGTCTAACGGTTTCTATAGTTTTTGACTTCTGAATGGTTTGTTCCCGCAAAGGGGTTAATGAGGATAATGAGGGTCATAGATCAAAAAGAAAAAAAGAAAAAAAGAGATTATAAAGAGAAAAAAACTTGAGGGCTAGGAAAGAGGAAAATTGAAGACTCAAAGTCAGATAGCGTATGAAAGACGAGGTAGAAGTTGTGATTGAGAAACGAGGTCTCGATTTCGAGTTTGAGTTTTTACCTACTCTTATCTGTTTACTTTAGGGAGCGATGTCTAACGGTTTCTGCAGTTTTCGACTTTAAAATAGTGTGACGACCCCGCGCCCCGGACCACCAACCCCACAGGGAATGGCATGCGGAATGCCGGGGCGGGACGCCCGGCGTAGGCATCTCCGACCACTCCTCAACTCCCGTGAGGTGGTTGAGACCCTACGAGCCTTATCTCAAACAACGACATAATATCAAAAGGTACTAAACAAAACTACTCACTGTATTAATCATCAAAGACGAGATAATCCATAAAAATGAACCATAAATAAAATCATAATTCCTACAGTCCATTAAAAATTGACATACACATAAAGTCCAAAATTGTGGGTACAAATAAAAAAAAACCGTCATGTGCCCACATGGTCTATCTAGCAAGTCCCAACTCACCCATACTAAAATGTGGTAAGTATTATAATTACATAATCCAAAATATAATACTTCATAATATAAAACACAATTCAATCAAAATGCCTCTCAACTCACATAGAGGACTTGGATTCTCTCGCAGGCAAGGCCCTCAAGATATGACTACTCCCTTGCCCTTATTCGGGACAGAAGGACCTGAAAGAGGAAAATGAGGGTGAGCCAACGATGCCCAGTGAATAGAATTCAAATATGCTATCAATACTCATCAATAAAAACCATGTATGCATGTCAATGTGTAGCATGATTAAAAGCTCATAACATATAGATATCAAGCATTTATAATAAGTTCGATGCAAGTAAAAGTTTATCAATTTGGATCCACATTCCACATGCCTTGGGTTACTAGTCCACGTCTATTTCGCCGTGCCGTTGATCCCAATCATGTTTACTTGGGTTACTAGTCCACGTCTATTTCACCGTGCCGTTGATCCCAATCATTTCCTTCTTAAAACCCTCCTATGACAAGGTCAAGTCCCCCTATTAGCCAGATAGATGGGCCCAACCAAAGTCATAAGGTTTTCTCAAATCAATGCATCATTCAAAACATTAGAACACATTCATGCTTTCAACATACAATATATATAAGTGATATGATGACATAAATGATATAATCATAAGTGAAGCCTACTCACAACCAAGCCTCGCGAGAGTATTTAATCACACACGACCACCATACCGAATCAACCCAATCAAGATCCTGAAACATACATCAATATCCTACCATACATCAATTTCTATGCTCAATTACATAGACATTACAAATCAACCCTAAATCAGCCCACATATAATTAATAGGCCTAAATCCCATTTAATCCCATCATTCAACTCAAATTACATGACTTAGGCCTCTAATGCATAGTTCTCATTCATAAACCATTCTATTAATCAAAAATACTGATTTTCCATACTTAGGCCATATTGTCGATTTACACTAGGTCGCCATGTTCAGCCATGTATATCACTGATTTTGCATCATGGGTTCATCCACAATGGCAACTAGGTCAACATAGTTGACATGCAAGCTATTTGGAAAGGTCTAAGTTCATATTCTAAATGTAGGTCTAATACAAACAACCCTACCAATTCTTCACATGTATTATTCTGTTCAGATGTATCAATCTACCAACAGAAATATGTAATCACAAAATCAACCGTACAGATTGAAGTATGTGAAGAAACAAACCTTCTGTCCAAATATCAGCCCAATCCACGGTGGACCGAAAAGATATGTATCTTTGATGAGCAAGTGTCTAATCAGACAGTTTCTCCTTTCCTGCTGCAAATACCCAAACTCAGATGGCTATATCACACAAAATACTTAACGTATAAATATTTCCACCGTTCAGAATACAGAAATATCTGTTTTAAACTACATACTCAAATTTGATATCCATCCAACGGTACGTTGAGGAGATCTACAAGTTTTACCGAAACGGAACGAGAAACCCAGAAATTCCGACCAGCTTTGTTTCAGAGATTATATCTCTTAGCACAAGCTTCTAATTACGATCTCCACCGTTCAGAATGTATAAATATCAGTTATAAACTACATACCCAAATTTGATAACCATCTAACGGTAGATTTAGGAGATCTATAAGTTTGAGCGAAACAGTGCGAGAAATCCAGACTTTCTGGCCAGCTTTGTTTGAGAGGTTAGATCTCTCAGAAGAAACCTCTGATCAAGATCTCCACCGACCAGAATGAAGAAGCATAAGCTAAGAACGTGCTGACAAAATTTGAGCTCAATCTGACCGTAAATTCCAAAGATCCACTACTTTGATGAAAATCTCGCAGGGTTCTTACTCCTGCAACTCTCTCCTTCTTTCTCTTCTTCTTTCCTTTCTCTTCTTTTCTTTCTCTTCTTCTTTCTTTTCTCTCCACTCACCTCTTTCTAGCACTTCCTTGATTCCCTCCTTGATTCTCTCCTTGATTCTCTCCTTGTTTTCCTCTCCTTGGTTCCCTCCACTCATTCTAGCACTTCCTTGAAGAAGACAAGTGGGCATTGGACACTTGTCCACTTTCATGCACCAACCTTCACATGTGTTGGTCTCATACTACCCATACCAACCACATGTATTTTAAATGTCCAATCCATTTAATACACCAAATCTTCAATTTCATTTATCCTTTTATTCCATCAATCCTAACCCATATCAATTCATGGTTTAATGAGCCCATGCATAAATAATAACATATGCATTAAACTTTAATTTAACATGACTCATATACAATTTATGATACATATATTTATATACATTATCAAGCATTAACTATACAAACATTAAACAATCATCAAACAAACACCAAACATATCAAGGCAACACATAGAGTTTGGGCAAAATACAATTGGGTTATGGGCTAGATGAAATAATTTTCGGGGCGTCACAAATAGTCTCGTTCCCGCAAAAGGTTTAATGAGGATACCGGAGGTTATAGACCAAAAAAAAAGAAAAAAAAGAAAGAAAAAAAAAGATTATAAAGAGAAAAAAACATGAGGGCCGGGCAAGAGGAAAACTGAAGAATAAACCAAGAAATAATGGAAGAGACGAGTGAAACATGAAATTAAGTTTTCTTTTGCGTTTGAAAAACGCTGACTAAGACCTCTTTTTTTTTTTAATTAAAAAGTAATGTTGTTTTATTAATGTAATCAAAATTTTATAACACCAACAAATTTAATTATCATCTTCTTGATTCAGGGACATTTTCCAAAATTCAAGTTATAGTTCACTTTCTATATTACTTAATTATTACAAAATAAATAAAATAACAAATTAATATTATTTATACATTAGTGCTTATCAAAAAACTTAACCATAATGTTCTTTTAATGGAAAATCTTAATAAAGTTTTATTGATTATTTGTTACTCATAGGTATTGATTGGATTTTTGATGGGACGAAAAAAGATAAAGATACGGAAAGAAGACCTTGAAAATGAAATAAATTAAATAAAAGATAGGGATATTATTTGAACTTTTATATTTATCTTTTTTTCTTTTTTCTTTTTTTATGAGAAGATTTGAACTAATTTTATCCAAACAAGATATAAACTCGGTACTTCATGAATTATCCCTAATTAATAGAATTATTTGCCTGCGTTGGTTAATTGAAATTTAGTAACTATATACAATCCCTTTTTTTAAGGTTACTATTTGAATCTCATTTATAGACTATCATCACCTCAATTATTAGCACTATCCTACTTAAGATATTAATATTATTCTCACCCGAGCCAAAAAACCCTAAACTATCCTTTCCATTTCAACACTCCTGTCATTTTCTTCCTCCCATCATTTTCTTCTCTCTAAAACCCTAGTCCCCAACTCTAAAATCCTAGTTTTCTACTATTTTCTTTTCCCTCTTTTCATTTTTCATCATTTTCGTTTCCAAACCCCACATTTCTCATCACTTAAATGGTTTGTTGGTTTCTTTTTCTTTTAAAACCTGCACTTTAGTTCGGCACGTTGCCGAATTTTATACAATTGGTTTAGCTACATGTGGTCAAACCTACTTCAAGAAATCTCAAAAAATGCCTAAAAATATAGTCTAAAAGGTGAAAATAAAAAAATAAAAAAATAAGATGTTTGGCTATCCAGGGTTGAATCAAAGTATGATTTTTTGTTAAAAAAAAAAAAGAAAAACCAATGAATCATTTAAATACACCGAACACTTCTCAAAATAATTTAAATCCTTTTAAAAAAAGACTAAAAAGACTTTAAATTTGTAATAACAAGCAACAAAAAATATAAATTAGAGAAGTGATTTGTACAAGAAATTGAAGAAAGAAGATGAAGGAGGTGGTGGGTATTTTTGTTTATAGAGGGTCATTTGGATCATTTGTCAGGAAGGTAGTTAAAAAATTCAAAGTTTTTGATTTAGTGGGCTGATGATCCATAAATGGGATCCACTAACAACCCTCTTTTTTTCTTTTTCTTTTGTTTTTTTTTTTAGGGAACTACGTACAATCCTTATCAAAGCCGTTAAAAACTATAATGTTAACGAGCTGTTATTATCTGTGGTTAAAGACTCGTTGTCAAAAGGCTATTTTCTTGTTGTATAGCTATTCCATTATGTATACTATATAGCGTGTGCATTGGTGTTGCGTGCATGTGCTTTATTTATTAAGATTTTATTTTTTTTTTGAAATATTAACTAATATAATAAAAAAGAGTAAATTAGAGTACTTTAACTAAAGTAAGCAATGTAAAAATAACAGAGGAAGTTGTAGTTAGAGATTAATTAAATCACATTAACTATTAAAATAAACTATAACAATAAGCTTTTAATTAGGGCTACTTTTGAAAACTTGACGAAAATACCCAGTCGGGTAGCCTCATTGGATGAGAGACGAGGTTAGGGGCGTAGCTAGAAATTATATTGAGAGTGGGTTTTTTTTTTTTTTTAAACAAGCTTCGACGGTATAAGAAAAATATATTGATTAAGATATGTAAATCACTAATATTGAAGGATAAATATGTACAGTCACATATGTAATTGTAATTTTTACAGTTAAATTATTATTTCTTTTTTAAAGAAAAAAATATTAATCTAACTGTAAAAATTTGTAACTACATATGCAACTATACATGTGTATCTATTAGATTATTTATTGCACATTTTAAGATATGTTAATCGCTAATATCTAAAGAATATGCATGTGTAGTTATTTTGAATCCAGCTAAGCATTATTATAAAAAAGGATCTAGTTAAACTTTTCAAAAATCATTTAAGAGCCTTATCTTGAACATTGTAAATCGACGCTTGAGTGACAAATTCAGAGGAGTGTATTTTCAAGTGTTTATATGTAAATTTTTTATCTGATTGTGATTATAATTTATTGGATATTAGTTTTTAATAAATTAATATTTTTAATAATTTTCTTTTTATTTAATTAGATTATTTTAATTTTTTATATAATTTGATAAATTAATATTTAACTCACAACTAGTTAGTTAGAGGTATGAATGTATCACTAACACTAACATAAATACAAACATTATTTCTTTTAAAAAATAATAATAAATTAATACTTAATATATTTATATTTAATAAAATATTAATTATACTTTATATTTAATAATTATGTATTCTATATATATATATATATATATATTCCAGTCGAGGGTAGCGACAATGAAGCCCCTCCTGAATGAGGTATAAGTTGCGGTTGAAGAACGAGGTCTTGACTTTAAGTACGAGTTCGTGTCTACACTTATCCATCCACTTTGGGCAGGGACGCCCAACAACCTCTGCAGTTTCAGACATTGGAATAGTCTCGCCTCTACAAAGGGGTTAACGGGGACACCGGGGTTTAGAACAAAAAAAAAAAAAGAAAAAGAAAATTTGATGAAAATGTTTACACTTATGGGGACCTCTACCAACTACTTTTATTATTAATAGTATAGCTATATATCCCGCCATTTACTTTTCAAACAAACAAAAAATTGTGCATCTCCATATATATATATATATATATATATGTATGTATGTATGTTTGTATTTATATATATATATTGTATATATTATACATATGAACACAGCTACATTATCTACAGGGGAAGATGAAGAAGCCAACAAAAAAGCCTCTCACAAGCTAACCAACTAACTGTTTCAAAAGCAAAGCAAGTTGTGGTACTCATACATCAACTTGATCATTATTTTCAGTAACTTGATGCCAATTTTAGTTGAAGGAGAAGCCAAAAGAGCTCCCAACAAATTAATTAACTAACAGAGCTAAGACCCACATATGCTGATATGGGCACATATATCCTCTCCCTTCACTGCTATATATACGCCCCAAAATGCTCCTATTGGAATCAGAAACAGCTACATATCTTTCCAAGCTGTACTACAAGTAAAAAAATTAGTACTAGCTAGCTAGTTCTATTGACTCAAATAGAAGATGAAGAAGGTGGAATGGTGTGTGCCCTTTTGGTCCTGGCCATGGTTCAACTGATGGTTGACCCAGGGGAAGCCGTGAATTGTGCAGCGGTCGACAAAGTCTCTGGTGCCATGCATTTCCTTCTTGACTGGTCAAGTGCCACAACCAATGGCAAGATGTTGTGATGGAGTGAAGCAACTTAAAGCAATGGTCACCACAACGCAAGACAAACGTGATGCTTGCAATTGTGTTAAACAAGCTGCTTCACACTACCAAAACATAAAGGATGATATAGTGAGCTCACTTGCTACCAAGTGTGGCACTCCTGTCTCCTTCCCCATCTCCAAGAACACCGATTGCAACTCGTATAAGTTTTATTAAGTAAAAAAATATAATCTTTTATATATATATATATATATATATATATATGTGTGTGTGTGTGTGTTTTTACGACCTAATTAAAAAATTTATATCGAAAATGATATCATACTAAAGGTAGTGTATGGTGAGTGGGCAAGTGCTCTTTTTTTGTTTTTTTTTTTTGAACAATATTAAAACAATCAATCGAATAATCACACAATCAATTTTAATATGATTAGGTTAATCGGTGCCTACATTCACGGGTGGTAAAATTAATCACTCATATCTCACAGCCTTCAACTATCAATCAGTTTGAACTATCTATTTATAATAAACAAGTTGGCAAACACATGTGATGCACATACTATTTTAATTTTTGTATTGTCTCTATAATCTAAATAAAATAATAATCTATAATTATATAATTACTTATAATAATAATAAAAATAATAAAAAATTATATAATAAGTCTAATAAATACAAAACTTTCATAAATTATTTACGAAAAAAATATTTGAATCGAAGTTATATATATATATGTAAAGACGTCGGGATTGAGGTGCTTCATACGAAAAGGAGGAAAGAAAGAAATCAATTAAAATATTTGTATCAAAGTTATTTTTATGTTTTTATAGTTTAAAAATTAATAACTTAAATTATATACATAAGTAGAGACATTGGGAAGGAGCGATTTGTAAAGGAAGAAGAATATAAAGAAATCAATTGAGAGAGGAGTCAAATTGAGAAAAAGATCACTCTCAAAGAAGGGAGAAGGGGCCACGTACATGTCAAAATTTTAGGAAGGGGTGCATTATTCTTAGGAAAATATTAATTTAACTGTAAAATAATGTAACTATATATTTATGTCTATTAAATTATTTATTATACACCTTGAGATGTGTAAACCACACACATCAATGAATATGAATATATAGTTGTAATATAATTACATTATTTTACAGTTAGATTAACATTTCTTTTATTATTAATATCTTTATAGATAAATTAAATTATTAATACAATCCAAATAATAGAATCAAACATCTACTACAATTATTAGTTTTTCATAACAGAGATACTAAAATTAGAAATCTAATATATATATAACAAATACCCATTATAATTAGGAATTTTACTCAAAATCTAAAACTCATTCATTAGAGTTCGAGTCAATCCCAACATATACAGAAAGCTGAAAAAGTTTAAAAAGTGCATTTTAAAAAAAAAAGTCTCCAAAACATAATGTTATTTTAACAATCTTTTAAAAAAAATAAAAAATAAAAAAAATCCTTATCAATGGGGATGATAAATAACAGATGTAGGCAAGTTAGTCATCACCCATATGGCAAGCAGCCCAACAAAAGCCTCATAAGCTAACTAACTATTTCATAAGAAAAACCAACTCAGCACATCAACTTCACTATTTTCAGTAACTTGCAGCCAATTTCAGTTGAAGAAGAAGCCAAAAGCTCCCAACAACTCTTACATGAGCATATCCCTCTCTTCACTCCTATATATACTTCCCAAAATGCTCCCATTTGGAATCATAGAGAGCTTCATCAATTACTCCAATATCTAATACAAATAATCTAGTACTATATATATATATATATATATATATATATATATATATATATATATATATACTTCTATTAAATATTAAGCAAGATGAAGGTGGCAGTAATGTGTGTTCTTCCTGTCCTAGCCATTGTTCAATTAATAGTTGAGCCTGGGGAAACCGTGATCTATGCTGAGGTCGACAAGTCTATGGTACCATGCATTTCCTTCTTGACGGGTCAAGTGCCGCAACCAGTTGCACGATGCTGTGATGGAGTGAAGCACCTTAAAGCAATGGTCACCACAACTCAAGACAAGCGTGATGCTTGCAATTGTGTTAAACAAGCTGCTTCACACTACCAAAACATAAAGGATGCGGAGGATATAATGCATCACTTACCAACTAGAATACAAAGTTAATTGACCGAAGTTAGAGTTTCACTTACGATTATGTCACGCTTAAGTACTTACGGTGTATGACGTACACTTGTCTTCCAGAATACAACGATCATATCTTGTAACAGTAACACTTCAAATTATAAGATTAACGAACCAATTAATGTTTAGTACTCTCTCATACACTATGACTAAAATGAAGAACGCATGTTTTAATTGAATGTGATCTTATAATTAAATAAATGACTCTAGTGGAGACTATTTATAATTGTCTAAAGGTGCAAATTAAAGAGACACTATTGAGAAAAGTCATTTTCTTAAAGACATGTCTATACATAATAATAGACACTATTTAAAAGGTCACACCCTTTAAATGAAAATGTGTTATGTGAATGAGTGCACCCATTTAATACACTTTTTCATCTTTCCAATTTTCCATTTATTTTAAAATGAGATTTTCACATCTATATTTTCACACAGACGATGAAGCGAGCTCACTTGCTACCAAATGTGGCACTCCTATCTCCTTCCCCATCTCCAAGAACATTGATTGCAACTCGTAAGCTATATAAATATATATATATATATATATATATATATGCCTAATTAATTTCAAGTATTGTTTTGATTATTTTTTATATTTATATTTCATCATCAATTGCATTATTGTATATTAATTGGTAATAAGTGTAAGTTTGTTGATTAATGTAATTTGTATCCAAATATTGGTGCAGGATTCAGTAATCTGGAGGCCGGCTAGCCGCAGGAGAGAAAAATTAATAAACAGAGATATTATATGTTCTGATGAATATTTTCTATGGTTAGCTAGGTAGAGGTAGTACTTGAGAGAATAAATTAAGGGTTGTTGCCTTCTCTATGTAACTGGTTGCAGTCTGCCTGAATTGCCTTCTCCTGAATATCAAAATTAATTAGGCTCCGTTTGGTTTCCAACTTGGAAACAATTTCCAGTTTTCAAATAGTAAAAGGATCAAAACAGTGTATAAAAACATGTTTGAAGTAAAATCCAAAATTTTCTTTTCCATTTTTCCTTTATAGAAAGAAGAAAACTTAAAAACGTCATTAAGACGTTTTTTAAGTTTTCTAGTTTCATGATTTTGATATTGTAAAAACAGAAAACTTGTTTTTGGGTACCGAACCAGAAGCAGCCTTAGAGATTTGAAAATGTTTTATAAGACAAAATCAAAACCCTACATATACAAAGCCCATGATGCGTAAATATAATATATATATCTCAAGATTTGTAAATAGTGAATTTTTAAACATTTGCAGCCACAACATTCCTAAAAACGGTTAGCTCGTGTTTCCTCGTGAACTTCACCATATACGGGCTCGAGAAAGGGTTGGACCATTTTGATTCTGTTGTAAGTAGCCTTAACTTGCAAAGCAGAAAAACTGTTTTTATGACTCACATGAACCCGTGACCTCACACGGTGGCAACTCTTATTGTTGCCACAATGTTCATGTGAAAGGAAAATATGCATATGCTAAAATAACACACATTAGAAACACGAGGAAACAGATGATATGTAAAGTGTAATTCGAGAAAGATGAATGTGATGATTTTAAGGAGATGTGTTTCCAAATGTATTTTCTAGCTAGGTTTCCTAAGCACTATTTTATGTAGTAGTGTTTTTGCTTTCACATTTATTCCAAGTTGGTAATAATATAACTACCATAATTTTAAGTAAATGGTTTTAACACTAAAACTATTACTATGAACGTATACTTAAAATTAAATAGTGCTCTATTAAGTTTAATAACAACACGTACAAGATGACAAGGCTTAAACAGGTCGATCAAGAACTAAGTACGTACGTAAATATATATATGGAGGATAGGACAACTAACTTTCTATAATTGCATGTGAGTTAACTTGCCGTTCAGAAAATGTTGATTATGATATGAGTCTGATATATGGTATTTAGTGCTTCATGCGTATGATATCATGCCTTGCACGGAAAACTAATTTCATGAATTGATTAATGGATGTGATTTCATAGTCAATAGTCAATAAATATGTAGATCCTATCATCTTAGTGCTTCATTTTTCATTTTTCCAAAAGAATTAATTTTATGAATACCCCTAATTAATATCACTATGGGCTTGTTTGGTATTGCTTCTATTTATAGCTTATAGGTTTTATAGAATTGCTTATAAAAAAAATGTTTATAAAAAAATGTTGATAATTTGTTTGACAACTTTATTTAAAAAGTACTTTTGGTAGTTATTTTAGTATGCAAAATATATTTTTTGGTTTGAAAAGACTTAAATCGCAAAAGTAGAATGAAGAAGCTGTCATTGAACAACTTCTCTAAATTGCGATAGATCTGTAATTATTGACAGTTAACAAAAGTAAATAAATGGGTCAAACTCGGCGTTTGCCGTAAAAAAAAGTGAAAAAAGGGTTGCAGTAACAAACAAGCCCATATTAAGATGGGTTTCAACATTTTGATTAATTTCATAAGACATTAAGCCATCATTATAACAATTATATAAACTAGACTCATTATATATAGTGCAAATAATTTGATTAACGAATTGAAGTTCATTATGAAAGGCCTAATTAGAAGTCTCTATCAGAGAGTACTTAAACGGCTGCCATTAATTATGTCCTCATCAACAAAACTAATTTTCCTTCAACGTTGGAGCGGAAGTCTCCATCAGAATCTAGCTCCCAAACCGCAACAGAGAAGATTCTTAAGCAACTATGTCTATATAAGCACATAACTTTCTTTAACTATCTCCATGACAAGCAGTACAAGTACTTCTAAACAATTAGTATTCTTTCTTATAACTTACTGAAGTATTTCCTTCAATCAAAACCACCCATGGCCCCTACTAACTTCATCACCAGCAAGTCATCTTCTTATGCTCTAACTCTTCTTGTGTTAGCTCTTAGTGCTTGTTTAGCCGCATCGTCACGAGCTCTCTACGATGACAAAGTGATGTTGGAGGCGCACGAGCAATGGATGGCCCTTCACGGGCGTGTTTACAAGGACGCAGCGGAGGAGGAGATGCGTTTTAACATATTCAAGGAGAACGTCGAACAAATTCAACTGTTCAACAATGGTGGGAATGAGCCTTATAAGTTGGGTGTTAATGAGTTTGCGGACTTAACCAATGAAGAGTTCAAGGCTGCTCGTAATGGATACAGAGGAGTGGCATCTTTTGTTGCTAAGTCCTTGAAGGCGTCGTCGTCGTCATTTAGGTATGAAAATGTTACTGCAGTGCCTTCTACTGTGGATTGGAGGAAGAAGGGTGCTGTAACCCCTATCAAGGACCAAGGCCAATGTGGTGAGATTAATTTTAGCTTAATTTCCATGTTGTGTTGAGTAAATACAACTAATTCTTATATTATTAGGACACCCCCTATTAAGTCTACAATATATTCATATTTGGTTCCATTTGCATACAGAGACACATCAGTTTGGAATATTTGCAAGTTAAAGCTGAACCAAATATGGTTTGATTTGTTGGTTTTAGCCCAATTCATATGCTCCTGCTTATAACTTAATTATGAGTAATGCTATATAGATTGAGGTGTATACTATGGTACAGACAACATCACCTCCACTTTTGGATATGCATCGAATCACACGCCTCGATGCAATTCAAAAGCGATGAGTTGTTATAGTTTGTGTTGCAGTTCAACCCCTCAATCACTTAAACATTATTCATAACTTACCCCTCAATCACTTAAACATTATTCATAACTTATAGCCAGACTCACAGGGCGATGGCCCGAGCCTTCAACTTTTGGGGGCCCCATATATATATATATATATATATATATATATTTATTTAATTAAATTATTGGGGCCTCAAACTTTGCTTCATAATTAAAATTTAAGTTAATACACACACATATATGTATATGAATAATTTGATAACTTTAACTTCTATTATTATTATTATTATTATTATTTTTAGTAACTTTCAAACCCATTTTATTTACGTGCAATTGTCATTTTCAACCTCTTTTATTTTTTGGTAACTTTCAACCCTATTTTATTCATGTGCAATGCACGTGCTCGTGGATCAATATATATATACATGCACACACATACAAATATATATATATATATATATATATATATATATATATATATATATATATATATAAACTCATTTGTAAACTTTATTTAATTAAATTATTGGGGCCTCAAATTTTGTTCTGAAATTAATATATAAATTAATACACACACACACACACACACACACACACATATATATATATATATATATATATATATATATATATATATAGATATACATGGGTAATTTGGTAATAAAAAACTTTTAGCCCCTTTTTATTATTTTTTTGTAACTTGAACTTTTCTTTTTATTATTGTTTCTTTTTTATAACTTTCAAATTCATTTTATTCACCAACAATTATCATTTTTAGCCCCTTTTAAATTTTGTTAACTTTAACTTTTCCTTTTATCATTTTTCCTTTTTTTCTTTTTAATAACTTTCAGCCCCACGTGCAACACAAGTGCCTGTGGACCATATATATATATATATATATATATATATATATATACATATAGGTTAATTTTATTTTTCATTTTTCATTTATTTTTTAATATCAGTTTTAAACTTTTTTTAATTAAATTGTTTTTAAAAAAAAAAACTACTCCTATAATTCAATTATATTTTTTTAGTTTGTTAATTTTGTATTTAGATTAGAAACAATAATTTTATCAATAAGTATAAAGTTGAAGTTGTTAGAATAGTAAATCAATATTTTTTTAAATGTAGATATTTATGTTAAATTTGAAATATTTTTGTATTTGTGTTGATTTTGTAGTTTTATTATATTTATTTAATAATTTTATTTTATTAATTTTTTGATTTTTAATGTATTCATAATATTTATAAAAAATATTTATTTATTAATATATAAAAGGGTCCTATCTTATATACATCCCTCTGCGCCAAAAATACTCAGCCCTCCTTATAGCTTTTATCTTTTCTATCAATAATTACTACCAAGTCACAAAAAGTTGAGTTGAAGGGGATTCTAGCCGTCACCAGCTCATCAAAAAATTGCAATTGCCACCAGTAATAGTTCTTGAGAGATTTTCTTAATTGTTTTTTATTCAAGGTTAAATCCAAGCCTCTTTGAGCACCTAACTAGTCATCCCTTCAAGATTTCTTACTTTTGTCAAATACATAACTCGGTTATATATCAAATTTTAGGATGTTGTTGGGCATTCTCGGCCGTGGCAGCCATGGAAGGAATGAACAAGCTCAAGACAGGCAAATTAATCTCCTTATCTGAACAAGAACTCGTTGACTGCGACATAAAAGGTGAGGACCAAGGTTGCAATGGTGGTCTAATGGATGATGCTTTCAAGTTCATCGAAAGAAACAGGGGCCTCACTACAGAAACCAACTACCCTTACAAGGGTGTAGATGGAACATGCAATGCCAAAAAAGCCTCATCTCATGCAGCCCAAATTACTGGTTTTGAAGATGTTCCAGCCAACAGCGAAGCCGCGTTGCAAAAGGCGGTGACTGGCCAACCAGTCTCGGTGGCCATTGATGCGGGCGGGTTTGAGTTCCAGTTCTACTCAAGTGGTGTGTTCACAGGGGCATGTGGAACGCAGTTGGATCATGGTGTTACTGCAGTTGGATATGGAAGCAGTGATGGGATGAAGTATTGGTTGGTGAAGAACTCTTGGGGAACTCAGTGGGGTGAGAATGGATATATAAGGATGCAGAGAGATGTTGATGCTAAAGAAGGGCTTTGTGGTATTGCCATGGAAGCTTCTTATCCAACTGCATAGAATAAGAAATGAACAATATGTAAGTATGTACGTTTGTATTTATGTATGTATGTGTAGTTCTTTATGAACATAAATGAATGTAATACTACTTTATTAGTATACATCACACGTATGAATGTGATGTTAAAGGTTGTTTACAGATTGTATATGTGTAGCAAGTGTTTAATGTGTGTACTATTATCAATGTATATTTGCAATTGAAATGAAGAAAGCTCTTGCTAGTTGCTGATTTCAAATTAATATTTTTATTTAGATGTGTAAACCAAGTTAGTTATTATTAGATGGAAGTCTCAATTATTTTAGTTAACTTGGAATGTTTTGTTAGTAAAGCAAAGTTCCAATAAATGAGAATTTTGAGGGAATCCTGTTCAATAAATTTGGTGCTGTACTATCTATCTATCTATCTATCTATCTATATATATATATAGAGAGAGAGAGAGATTTTATTTTATTTTATTTATTTATTTGAACTTTTTTGGTTTTAACATATTAATGTTTGGATACCAAATTAAATTTGAACAAAATAGGCCTTTGTATATTTATATCATGGATTTTTTAGTTTATCCTGTCTTTATGTTATTGTGCTCACATTCCAAAAAAAAGAAAAATATGGTTATTGTGCTCAGATCAATCTTTCTTAATTAGTAGATAAATATTAAAATTATATACATATATAACAAACGTTAGTTAGCTCTAACGATGTGCATATGAACCCTGTCACTTAAAGTTGAGAGTATGATTCACTTTTCTTATAAATAAATTGGAGCTTTCCTTTTCTTAATAAAAGTGGGAGCGAGGTCATAATAGTTGATTCATATGGTCTCCATCTGGCGCTGATCCAGTGCTATCATTTTATTACCTTGTGTTCAGCATTCTAAAACAAATTAAAAAAATATATTTTTATTTTGCTTTTTTAACATTAGGTTTTCTATAGTTACCCTGGTTCATATCAGGGTCGACATTGCTGCCGGGGTGGAATCGGGAAGTTCTAATTGAACATCAAATCCTTTATTGCAAGCTCATAGATGTTTCCACCACCATGAGCTTGAGAGGTGCTGTTAACTAGAGTTAATAGGTTTAGTTTACTGTTGTTGATTGTAATGTGGTTAGTTAGTTATTTAGATCTAGATCCATCAATGGTATAATGACGTGTAAAGATCTTGCTCTATATAATGAGTTTTTAGTAGTCCTCCAATATACAAGAGAAATAACAATGTAGTTCTTTGTGTTGCCTGTTTCTTCTTCCTTCTTATTCTCCAATTCTTTTTAATTCTCTGTTTTTTATTTAATTTCTAACACAGTTTGATTTGGAGAGGAAATTGTGTGCTAAGTTAAGTGAAGACGATGCATGCCAATTGTTGTTGGAAGAAAACCCTTTGTAGAACTAATACTTAGAATTACTAGGAAGCAAAGACAAACAGTTATAGGCATGAGATTTATCACATTAGGAAGCATTTTGGTCATTGAGATTGAGTTGTGCTTTTATATTGGTAAGAGCATTATGATTAGGCTTGAAACTTATAATTGCTTAAGACCCAGAAGGTTTTGGACATACATGCTAAATTTTGCTAATTTTTACCTAATTACAAAGCATTCTGAAGCATCTGCAGATACTGATTTGATTAAGTACTGGTTGGAAATCACAGGATTTTTTTTTGGAAATATGCTTTTGATGAAAATTTTATTTTGGGATACACCTTTTGGTGCATATAATTTTGGGATCTACTCTACTTGGTCTAGTCAATGGCTGCCAACCGGGTCCAATGGGGTAGATTCTTTTTTTAAATTCAATTTTCGTTTGGAGAAGCCTTTTGAAAATGCGACTCTAAAAGTTGTCTTTTCAAAAAGCGACTTGACTCTTAGCCAAACATAAAAAAGAACCAAGCACTTTTACTGGGGCCCATCATCTTCTTCTCCAAAGAAAAAAAAACCTTTAATGACAATCCGACAAATTTTTCCACTCTACCTCACTCTTTGCTCACTCCCCAGTCCCCAGTCCCCAGTCCCCGCTCCCTTTTGGCATCTCTTCTCCAACCGTCTCTCTCCCTCTCTCTCTCTCTCTCTCTCTCATGGAGAAGAGATGCCAAGGGAGAGGGGAGTGGAGATGCCGGTGAGGAGAGAGCGAGAAAGAGAGTAGAGAAATTCGTTGGATTGTCATTAGGGTTTTTTCTTCTTTTTCTTCTTTGGAGAAGAAGATGATAGGCCCAGTAAAAGTGCTTTGTTTTTTTTTTTTTATGTTTGGCCTAGAGTTGCCTTCTCAAAAAGCAACTATAAGAGTCACTTTTTGAGTAGGCAACTTTTAGAGTCGCATTTTCAAGAGAATCCTTCAAATGAAAATTGAATTTAAAAAAAAAAGGATTTACCCTATTGGACTCAGTCAACAACTATTGGCTGGACGAAATAGGATAGATCCTAAAATTATATGCACCATTGGGTGTATCCCAAAATAAAATTCTCATTAGGGGAATATTTCCAAAAAATCAAGAAATCACGTGAACTGGATTTTAGTAACAATAATGAACTAGGAAGTTAGATAGATGAAGTATAAGTTGTATTAAGTGTTTGAAAAACAACAAGAGCTTTTAGAAAAGGAGGGGGGAATTTAACGAAAAGAAACTTTCAGTTCAATCTTTGCAATCTTTTTATGAACCAACACGAAGTTGGTGCAGTTGGTAAAGAAGTGGTTTTAGGACCTCAAGGTTTCAGGTTCAACTCTTGCCACTGCCTCACCCTAGAGGGTAAAGGAGGCTAATTGGTCAGGAACAGGCCTGGTACCTCCCCAAGAGTGTGGTTTGGTGATGGAGTTGGTCATACAATTAACTACTAACCTTGTAGCTTCTCAAAAAAAAAAAGAAGAAGAAGAAGAAGAAGAAGGAAAGTCTTTTATGACCTATATTTATGCACCACTTTACAATAAATTATGTTGTACTTGTATCCCTCCCCCCAAGCCGAGATTTTGCTTTTCATAGGTATAAATATACTAGAGCAAAACAAGTTGATGATAATAGCTAAAAAAAGTCAGCTTTATGCATTCTCCAGTAGAAGAGGCGCACAACTAAAGATATACATATCGATTCTTAATTGCTTTATATTGTGCTTTACATGCCTATTGGAAGGGGATGTCATCTTTGTCTTATTTTGTCTGACAGAATCGGCCTTCAGTTTTCTTCCAATATAAATTTGCTGATGGTAATGCTAGGTTTATCATTAATCCTCCTTAAGAGTATGTTTACTGGATCATTGCTTTGCTTTGTAGAGGACATTTAAAAAAAAAATTCCAAAAGAATATTGCTTCCAATTTCAAAACAGTTTATAAAAAATCCCATAAAGTTTTTAAAACTACGAAGAAGGCCTATTACCCGCCGAACCAACCACCAAGCAGTTTCAGTTGAAAATGTCCTAGATGATGCCTTACCTACATTACCTTAGCATCATTTTTTATACTAATTGATAGGTTTTCCACATGTTGATCATAAGTGAATGTTTCAGCAAGTGAGGTGTGATTGGATCTACATATATAAGTAGAAAGGTGCATTAAGCTTTAGGTAGTTAAAGGTATTGAATGAGCCCATCTTGGTAAGTCGATTTGGAGACACAGGCAAAGGAAAAGGCTCTGTAGCATGGGTTTGTTGCCTTTACACATGGTTCAGGAGGGAGACAAGAAGTCCTCTTTGAGCAGTTTGGAATGTTACGGCTAGAAAGTGCACTATATGGGCAAGATAGAGTGAGATTTATAGGATAAAGAGGAACAAGAGTGAGGTTTGGAGGATGTTGTGGTTAGCGACAAACCCGAGAGGACATGTTTTTTTGATTTTTTCTTTATCTTCTAAAATGATTTTCTAATTAGGGACTTCTTTGTGTGGGGTCTATTAGATTTGGATTCATGTGCGATTTCACTTAGTGTGTGGAATGAGTTATAACTCTGCTCTTCTTTAACCTGGTTAATCAATATCTTTCTACCTTTGTGGATGAGTCCACCTTCTGGCTGTATGACAAGAAAGATCATTTCAGTGTTTTATTCCTTTATAGATATGCCCTTTTTCAGAGGAAATAAGAAAAAGATTTATATTAAAAACTGAGTAAAACATACAGAGGGAAGAAAGAGTACCAGAAGCTAAATCTATTTATAAACCTATTGAATGCGTTACATTTCTGATATTTCGTTAACTTTCCACTCATGAATGTCAGTGTTGTTGTCTTTGCTAAACTTGACATTGGAGCCTGTTATCACATAGTTATGGAACGTTTTACTTTTGTGTGCTTAAGGTATTCATGAAATTGTGTATAATAATAGGATCAACTTCTTGTGGGATTATATATTTTTTAAAAAGATTAGATGAATATCCATTAAAAATTGTACCGAGGTTCTTTTATTCTATGATGAAACACTTCAAAATAGCTATCCCTCTATTTTTTTTTTCTTAAATATCTCGTTCTAGGTCCAGTTACCGAAATATTGAAAGTTTATAACTTGGACCATGTCGGGAGTGGAGCCTGGACATGGGATGTTGACAATGTCCAACACCATCTTTGGACCGCGACTCAAGATCTTCCACAACATCATCTCGAGGGTTATCATTCCTCGGCTGAGCTCGCTCACGAAGGTAAAGCCTCTTGATGCCTTTTTGCTTTGGTGCATGCACAGTTACACCAGTATTCGCCTATCCCACATTATCCTTAATCACATCACTAGGAAACGACATTACACTAGGGCATTGCCTAACGACGCTTTAGTGACATTGCTCGCTAAGCGAGTAGGAGTAGATTTTATGAGCTTCAAGGTTTCAATGAAGCCAAAGAAGAAAAACTTTATTGGAGAGAATATTATCTGATCACTAGGATATCAATGGGTAGGACGCATCCAGGAATTGGTGCATATCTCCAGGAGTCGTTAGGGTGAGGGTACCAGATTTATTTTGTTTGATCCTTAAACAGAGCAGCCAGAGCCTGACCCAGAGGAAGTACGGGGTGCACCTCCAGTAGCTCATCCACGTGGAGGAGGAGTAGCACCAGTCCAGCCCCAGGCCGTAGCACCCTCTGGATGTGGCCGTGGTAGGATGAGATTCTCAGATGCCGATACTTCATCTTCAATCACGACCCTTCCACTTCAGCTACTTCAGATGTTGTTCTATAGATGCTGACGGAGATACAAGACCAACAACAAATATTGCTTTCTTCCTTTTCCGCCATACAAAAAAAGTACGATGATCTGGCCTCAGATGTCCGTGCTCATGGAGTCTTGCTTTAGATTCTACTTGATCGATCTACAGTTGACGAGACTCATGGGTTTAACTTCAGCCATGAGGATATCTTTGGTGACAGAGAGCAGCCTGCACCAACATCGAGCTTTCATCAACCTACTTTAGCTGTTCGTCTCGATTTAGCTTATGATCCCTCCTTCAGTTTTTCTCCAGTAGCTACTGTCTTAGCTCTAATCCCTTTATCGGGAGCACCTCCAAGGATTCCCAGTCCCTGATTGCATCATTCATTCGCTTTGGCAGACTCATCTCTAGACTTAGTGCTCTCACTTCCACCATCTCCTGGCCGTGATCTAGTTATCCACTATGGCTCCTTATCTGCTACCTCATTTGCTGCTACCGCTGTTATGCCTGATGCAGATGCTAGTACCACCCCCACGGAGGACGATGCCCCGACTTTTCTGGATATATTCACTGGGCTAGGATCTCTTGATCCTCGATCGTCACCCTCTTTTTGATGTTTCAAAAGGGGGAGAGATTAGCATGATTGGATTGATTGACTAGATCATTCTGTGCACTGCACTCAGGGGGCGAGTTTATACACTCAGGAGGAGTGTTTGGAGTTGGACATACATTGGAAATGTTCTGTATTTTTTTGTTTACACTTTTGTACTCTTTGTGTACTTATGTTATTTGTGCTTTATTTTTTGATGTACACGTCTATGATGATCACATGTATATGTTTGATTTGAGTATATTGATATACATGTACATTTTGTGCTTATTGTTCATATCTTTGAGTATGTTTTTATTAGTGTCTGATTGATTACTATCCACATTGTCAATGTAACTACTCTAACCTAGTTTTATTTTGATGACTGCAAACAACATACTTGTGTTAACTAATCTCTTTCACTCAGTTATTTCAGTGCTAACTAGATATATCTAATGGATTTAACTACATTGTCAAGGCATGTGGAAGGAACAACACCTTACGAAGATTCAAGAGCTCCATGGTTGTATTTCTTTATTAGAATCTTAGTGTTGTAAAGTAACATTTACTTGTTCCAACCACACATGATTTGCATTTTTTCAAAAATCATTTATATAGTTTATTATTCTCATGCATATACATTATTATATAATTAATCATGCATGCACATATGTTAGTTTGATAATTATGCTATCACTTAGTTATAATTGTTTATCATACATATATTGATCAGTGTTCAACATGCATTCATCTTGTCAACTTTGCATGGTTTTATCGTTCCACGTGAATTGTACTTATTGCGTTGATCATTGGTTTAATCGATCGAATCACTCATGTTTAACTGTGTTAATTATATCTTAATCATGTCAAAAATATTTTAAAATGTTTCTAAATGTTAATATATGTTTTTGACAATGTTCTAAACCTATTATCATAAAACATTGAGTTTCTTTCACTTGTCAGTGAAGGAACGCGCTCCTCTAGGAAAGAATGTGCTTCTAAGCTTTTTCTCGAGACTCAGTAATTTTTTATCAAGGTTTAAGGAATGCACTTCTTGTAAGAGGAACAAGCTCGTGGCTTTTCCCGAGACTCATAATTTTTCTGATCAGGGAAAAGAAACGCTCTCCTATTGCGAAGGACAAAATGGAAAAACTTTAAAAGTCAGTGGTTCTTGTTAAAGGACCCCGTTCCTATGCCCAACGTACATGGCGAGGAACGCGCTTCTTAATTGGAGAGAAATTTGAGATTTTTCAGATTTCAAACCAGAAAAGCGCTCCTATGTTAAGGAGCGTGTTCCTTGGCCTCAGTGTGGTGTTTATTTATAAATACCACACTTGCTCATTTGAAGAACAACTTTAGCAAAACCTAGAGAACTTGTGCATTTTTTGTATTAGTCTTTATGCAAGCGAAAAACAAGTTCTTGAGTGATTTAAACCTTCTTTGAAAGCAAAAGTTCACAATCTTCTTAATATTTATCCACATTTTTCCAAATCTTGAGAAACTTAAAGAGTTTCTCTTGTGCAAGTGTTCAAAACGATTCAAGTGCTATTTACATCTTCTATTGAGTCTTGATCGTGATTTCTCTCATCCAACTTCACACAAGAAGAATCTTGGAGCTTCAACCTTACCATTTCTACAACTAGATTCTTGTGATTTTTGTTTATTCAAATCAATTTTGTGTTTAGATTATCATCTTTAAAATTGATTTTGTATTGATTGTGTTTGTAAAACCCTATCTTGATCTTCATAACAAAATACCTTGTTTAGTGGTTTCATAAATAGTTTAAGATATCGATTCATGTGTTAACATTATATTATATTGAATCAAAGTTTTTGATCATACTTGATTTGTTTGATACTTGATCTTAATCACATATTCATTTAGAATCATCAAGTTTTGATCATCACGGTATATTGATTATCAAGCTTTAAACTTATCATTGTTTAGAATCAGTATCTTGATAGTTGTGCATATTCGATTCACTGTTTTACATCTTATATATATTTGAATCGAATGCATTTGAGAAAAACCTATTTCAACACTTTGCATCATTTAGAATCATAGTGGTTGGAATAGTATTGTTGACTCATTCAAAATTGTAAGCTTATATTGTTAAGAGTGTTATTGAACACTTCTCTATATCTTTTGTAATCTTGATGTATTGTTGACTTGATTAAGTCAACCAGGATATTAACATACTTTGTACGACACGTAACCACACCCGTAAGTCGATTACAAGTAGTGGCTTTCTAGCCAAGCCCTAGTATAGGCTAGATTTTGGCTTTCTAACCAAGCCCTGATGTAGGTTAGTGGTTGTGGCTTTTTTAACCAAGCCCTTGTGTCGGTTAGAGTGTAAACGACTTCTAATCACGTTGGTAAGTGATTAACCAATAGTGTATTGGGAAATCCTGATCATGGTGATTGGGTAGTGGACGTAGGATCAAGGGGAACTGAACCACTCTGAATTCTTTGTGTTCATTTATTTTCTTGCATTTGTTATTTGGATTGTTACCGATTGCGCATATTACTTGTTTAATTAAAATATCCGAAAGGTCGCGCAAAAATCCGCCAAGTCCAATTACTTGGCCAACAGAGAGGTATAGGTTGGTCTCAATCCTGTAAGTTGAGTAGTGTAACTGTGGTTCTCACACTCGGAAGTTGAGAAAAAGTGTAACGGTTTGGTTCTCACTTGTAAGAGAATCTCTTAGTGAAGCGATTTGAAAATTCTAACTGAGGAGGTTAAGTAGTGGAGGTAGGCAAGTAGTTGAACCACTATAAATCGATCGTGTCAATTGATTTAATTTTTTCTGCACTTTATTATTTTCCATTAGATTAATTTTAATTATCTAAGTGTCCAATTCACCCCCTCTTGGACATACCTGGGCCAACAAAGTTATCAAAATTAAGGTTAAAAAGAGTTAAATATTACATTGTAGAACCATTACTCGAAATCTCTTTTCAGCAAAACAATACTTATTCTGAAAGACTTTGAAATTCAAAGAAAAATGATTTCTATCAAATTTGTTCGAAGGTTTTTCAATCATTTTTCTGAACCATTTGAACAATTCTCTGAACGTTTGATTTGATCCAAAAAGCTTAAGTATTGATTTGATTAATCGTATTTTTGGAAAATCAAATTTTAAAGAATAATTGTTTTTAGTGTCTTTTAGGACGCTAATGCAGTGGCTAGTCACTTAACCAAGCCAACACTGCAGGATGCTGATGGTTTCTGGGTTCAAATGCTTATCATTCACTTCAGGACGCTGATCAAGTATGAGAGTCCTCGTTGAATGAACTTGAAAACCAGCAACTGCAAGTCAAGACACTAATAGTGCATTAGCGCCCTTGTCTGAAAATTCAACGTTTCTGGTATTAAACTTGTCAGGACGCTAACTGTAACACCACGTAATTTTAATCAAATACCTACGTTGACTTATACGCGTATCGATATAATACACATATTTTGTACGTAGGAGTCAATATATTGTTCAGTTGCATATTTAGTTATGTTTTAAATAAGTTTAGTATGATTTATGCATTAGTTTGGTTAGTTTGTCTTAGTTTTGATCTATTTGTTAGTTTAGTCACATTTTGGTATAATATGCTTCATTTCAGTTTTTAATTTTATAAGTTGATAGATTTTATTATCTAAGTGTGTTACTAATTAGATTTGCTTTGTTTTGTAGGTATTTAGATGATGTGAATGTGAGTTTGGATAATGGAAACAAAGTACAAGAAGTTAGAATGAATATACATGTTCAAGAGGTGTGAAAGATAGAAGAAAAAGGAAGAAAGATGCAAAATATACATATTCTGGGCATCACAGCGTTGCACAAAAACCAAACTACGCTAGTTTTGTATTTTGGCCATAACTTTCTCAATTTAACTCTGAATTGGACGCGGTTTATTTCTACTTATTCCTTAATTGAAATAATACAAGACGAGAGTGTTTTGAGGGGGATATGGATTGTAAAAAAAAAAAAAAAATGGTGAGGAAGAAAGTGGAGATGTAACAGAATTAAAAACTTTTTAATTTCGTTGCGAACTTTCCAAATTTGACTTAGACTCCTCTTGGACGACTTCCTATTTGCTTGGGCACATAAATTCATCATTTTTTAGGGTTTCTAAAGGGGAGAGAGGAGGATAAAGTGGAGAACGAAGGCAAGACGGCTAGGGTTTGGAAGCGAGGAGAAGAGCAAGATTGAAGACATTGAAGATTCTCCTACACTTTCTCTTCCATTTACTTAGTTTTTCTGGTTTTAGATTTAAGTCCATCATGTTATTTTATGCTTTTATCTTTCTATTTATGAACTAAATCCTCTATCTAGAGGTGTAGAATGATTCGAACTTTATACTATACTGTAGGTTTTATTGTTTGAGTATTGTTAATGAAGTTTTCTAGTTTATTTATATTTTTTCGAGTTTAATGCTTTTGATTCCTTGGCCACGGATTATATGAATATAGACTTCAGGTAGATGCTCCAAAAGAGGGTACCTTGGGTTGGAACAAGGAAAATATCACTTAGGCAATCGCAAGAGTCAAAAGGAGATCGAGAACCTTTGAAGTAGTCAAAAGGAATCACAGAACTTAATGAGTTATTATCATCTTAGGTTTTCGTCGAAAGAGCAAAGCCAAGATGATAATAATATGATATAATTGGTGCTCCAAAAGAGGGAATTAGAAACGTTAAGATTTTCGACTTATAAACGAAAGAACTGATTTAATGATAAATATATGTATTAAGGCATACTTGAGAGTAAGTGACATTGAACCTCTAGACCATTCTATTTCTGATTTTTTATCTATTTCTATTGCATGCTTAGTTTACTTTCTAGCTATTTAATTGTTTATTTATTTCACTTAATAACTCAAATCTAATTTTTTAAAATAAAGTTGGGGTTAGTGAAATGGTATTTAGTGTGAGTGTCAATCCTAGAGGACGACAATCCAATATCTCATCGATTTTATATTATAACTTGACACCTTACCCTTGCGGTTTGCATTCAACATATATGCGTATATGAAAATACATGCAAAATACGTTAAAGTAATAAATTAAATATGAGAATTGTTTATTAAATGAATGGTATGATGAAATAAAATGAAATCTAATGGAGTAGGTTGGTTAATTAAATATGGGAATTGAGTTGATGATTAAATGAATGAAAATAAAATTAAATGATGTGGAGTTGTTTACTGAGGGAAGTTGTTTTATTAAATAATGATGAGGTGCATGGACTCATAATAAAGTAATTCTCATCCTTTTGATTTCATTTTAAATATTTTGTTGAAGGAAGAAAAAAAACAATTAAAAGTGAAAAGAAAGATGGACGCACAAATACGAGAGAGAAAACGTCCGCCGAAGGAGAACGACGCTATTACAGTCCATCCGTTATGCCAGTAAGCCATTTTTCTTTTGTTTCATTACAAAATTAATCTTTACCTAGTGTATGATATTTTTATCAGTATAATTTTTGCTATAAGAGGTGCTTTTCTGTGTTTCTAAAAATAAAATTTGGACCCACTTTGAGTGAAAATATGTAAAAATGATATATTATGACTCTTATAGATGTGTAAATATTAGATATGTGATTGATTTGTGTTCACATATATTATTGGTGCCAGTATAGTCACCGAAAGCTAACTTTGACACTCGAGCGCTTTGGAACCATGTCACACTCTGCTGAAATTCCTGTTTAAAACCATAGAATTGTAAAGAACTGAATTATGGACATTTTGATACCAAAATTATGATTTTTGGGTATCGATTAATATTTTTAATATATATCTGACTGAATTTGGTAAATACGACAAACTTGAATATTAGTGAAAATGTGGTTGGAAAGGCCTGTTTTTATTATCCATTACCTTAGAAATAATAATCATGAGGGCTGTGTAAAATATTTGTGACGCCCTCACGTGATTTTTAGATCGAAATGGAATTATGAGAATTAATTGTATGAATTGGAGAGTAAGAATTAAATGATTAATTGATAAAAAATAAATATAATAATTTGATTATGGATTATCTGGGAATGGTTATATATGACAGGATTATATCGTTGATAAGACACGAATAGTAGAATGGTCGTAGGTAGTAGGTCTACATGGTACCACTGTGAGTATTTCTGTACTATGGTTATTCTATATATGACATTATAGATATAAAATGCTTTTGACTTGATAAGCATGTTATGATTATTGTGCATGAGTTGAACATGAAATGATTTTGAAATGAAGCACGCGTTAGATTTGCAAGAGCAGACTAACTGCATAAGGTCGATTCTTGGATAAGCCTCAGGAACTAGTCCCATGTGAGTAACTGGATTTGTACTCACATACTAGAAGATTGTCATGGTTGGAGTAAAAACCCAAAATTGATGATTATATAGAAATAGGTAATGAGAGAACTGTGGCTACTCTTGTTGCGGCCAAATGAGAGGTTAGACCCACTCTATTACTTAGAAAGAGGGAGATGGAAGAGAAATGTCTTAATCTATTAATGCATCTCTTGTAATGAAAATTATGATGATCCTGTATGTATTTCTTTCCATGTTTCATGTTATTTATAAATGGAATTGCTCAACATGCATGTTTTACTTATTAATGTATATATAGTGTCATTGTTAGAAATATTCACCGAGCTTATTGTAGCTCGCCCCATCTTATGTATGTATGGTTTGAGGATTTGGAAAAATGTTATTTTGGTTTATCTATATGTAAAATCGTATGTATATATATATATATATATTATCACTAGTTGAGCAGAGTGATGATGTATATGATGTGAGAAAAATGAATTTAGGATTTATGTGAATGAATGTGAATTATGTTTTATGGATTTGGAATTTGATTTGATCAGGTAGAGCAGACTTGTGTTAGTCAATATTTTAGAAAGGTTATGTCATTTTTTTTATGGAATTTGATGTATAAAAAAGGCTGACACAGTATTGTATATGTCGGTGTGACATATATAATATTATGTGTCGGTCATGACGTTACTAGTACAGATCTAATTTCAACAAGTGAAAGTAACCCTAAAGAACTCTCTCGAAAAAAATATAGACCCCCATAGTGGGACGGTACCTTCCTTGGGACCGTCCCCATGGGGGGCCAGTCCCCTTCATTTCCACCCAGTCAGTCCCTGTTCTCTCTCTTTTTCTTAGACCCTTTGCGCTCTCCTGCGTCCCTGCACACGTCAAAAAGTTAAAATAAAATGCTACATCATTACAAGTGTATTAAGGTGGGAAATGAAGGCTAAGTTTGCATTTCTTACTTGTTTAATAATGAATTACATAACATTACGCATCATATCCGTTACCTTGCTTTACTTCGTGCATGAGGCTATCTATCATAAATGCTAAATTCATAACCATGGGTGCTATGCCGTTACGCTAGACCATGATTAAGGGAGTTGGATATTGTATCCATAAGTTGTTATGTCAATACGCTGGACCATGAGGTAGCTCTGTCACTGGTTAGCACTGGAACTCATGAGATCCCTCAGTTGCTTCATGTTGCATTGACGCCTTGGCTCACAGGTTGCGAGTGAATTGTGTTTGGCCTGTGAGGCCGTGTGGTCACCATTTATTGCTTGATTGTATTGTTGTTGCATAACTATTTGATGAGTGTTCTTTTATACTTATTATTATGCATGTAAGATTTGTTTACTCTGCTTGATCTCACTGACCTATTGAGCTCACCCCATTGCTAATCTTTCCAGGGAATTAAGATGGGTCAGGTTGGAATTATTCTGGGGGCTATGGCCAAACCTGGTCCATGTCGGGACTTTTGTGTATGTACTCTCCCCAGGTCCTATCAGATCGGTCTAGCTATGGTGGTGGTGGTTTTAGGCTTTTAGACACCTCTCTTTTGACTACTCCTTTTTTTTTTATTTTTTTTATTTTGGTACTTTTGTAAGTGCTTCGCCCTTCTTACCTTTCTTTTGTCTTTTTGTTATAAAAGAATGTAATAATTAACAAACTATGTTTTCAATGTAATAGTATTTTCTTTAATAATTTTCGTTGTATTGTTATTGATGTGGGTCACTATGCTTCTGTATATGCAACTCTGATCGAGTAGTTTGAGCATTCGACTCCCCAACTGTCACACATCGTGCTAGATTGATCAGGCAGGGTGTGACAGTTATTATAGTATCAGAGCATGGTCTTGGATACTGCCTACCACCCCTCTTTTACGAAATAATACTAATTTATTTAAAAAAATTATATAATATCTACATATGTATCTACTTATAAAAAAAATATTTACCGGATCATTTGCTGACTAGTTGGGGTCGGGTCGGGCCTGCCACAACAAGGGTTGGCCCCTCACAGCCCCAACAAGGGTCGACCCCCTTGTTTTGTTATTTACCAACCCCCCCTTGTTATTCTCTATAAATAGAGAGGGAGGAGGGGAGCTCCTTGACTCACCCTTCTTACCCCCCTTGTCTTTCTTCTCTCTATACTAAATCTCTACACTTCTTTTACTCCATACTTTCTGTTTCTCTCCATAATTCATCTTCAAAAAAAAAAAACTTGATGGAGCGAAGGCCAAAGAAGCCTAAGAAAAATGTTGAAGGTAAAAGTTCTCAACCTCCTCAACTCAGATTTTTCTCGTCAATACCAGCTCAGACAACAAGACTGGTAGTTCTACCAAAAAATTACTATCTAATGCTTCACGACAAACTTGCTGCCTTAGGTTGGACACCGGTCATAAACCTTTAAAGGTGCATTTTTTGGTCCTCTGTTGCCTCATTTCATGAAAATTTAACAGTCAAAAACCCTGGTACTTTCACCATTACTACAAAAGTGAATGGTGTTGATATAACCCTCACGTTTGAAATACTGTCAGAGATTTTAGGAATCCTTGAAAGAGGACCACTCTGTGACATTTATACGTCTAGAGGCAGGGTAAGTGCGGTGCCAAGCTCTCGAAATATGTTTAGGTGTCTTGCTTCCTAGTTCGACTTCACTGTCACCAGGATCTTTACCAAAGAAATGAAAAAGCAATATAACCCTCTTATTCAAGTAATCATGTCAAACATTTTACCCCTACCCGGTAAAAGGTCTACCACCACTCATCCTCAATGTTTTTTGGCATACTGTTTAGTGAAGGAAATTCATGTGAATCTTCATTTTATCATCTTATGCCATATGAGACATTGCACTCGGGGACGGACCTTCCTTCCTTACAGAGCATTACTAAACAAAGTGTTCCGTTGTTTCGAAGTTTTCCTTATCCCAACCAAGATAGCATCTCCCTTGTACAGTGACATCAACGAAACCATATTGAACCTGAGTGAAACCAAGAGAAGTCTCGCGGCAAAGAGTCAAGTCAATGAGCCAACTAAATGGGAAGATTTTTCGAAAATAAAGGTAGACACTCCTCCAGAAGAACTCGAAGACTTTAACTTTGATTTCTCCGATACACCGGTAAAGAAGATAAATCTTTTTATAGAAGGATTCTTTTCTCCATCCTATACCGAAACCAATACTGACGCTCAACAACAGCTTGTGGACCAAATGAGAGAAATGATGCTGGCAACCGAGGAACGAATGATGAAAAACATGAGAGAACAATTTGAAGAATACAATCGTAGTCTCAAAGAAAATAAAGAGGCTATCGACTCACTGCTCAAGTGGCGTGAGGAATGCCACGCCGCAGTACCAAGGATTGCTCCTTCATTTCCAGGTGAGGCAGAATTTGGACAGTCGTTCCAACAAGCACAAGATTTGTCAGCGAATCTGAATCTCAACCTTGGAGGCTCTCAGTTTTTTAACCCAACGTTTGTTAGGCAAGTCATGAAGACTCCTATATACTCTCCTAGCATGGAACAGTTAGTATCTCAATTCTTCTCTGAACATTTTGATTTCGTACCTCAGTAGTTTTCCCTCGATGAATCTAAAGTTTTAAATTTCATATTTTAGTTGTTGAAGTAGTCTTGCGGTAGTTTAAATTAGTTTCGTAGTAGGTTGAAGTATTTAGAAGTGATTTTAAGCATCCTTGTAATGGTTTGAATAGTTTGTAAAACTTTGTTAAAAAAAAAAAAAAAAAAACTTCATGTCGGATTCTCGGCTCATGATATGCTAAAAGTTGTGCGATGTTGTGTGCTAGACTATTTGTGGTAGGCCCACTAGTCCGATGGATTTCTTCACTATTAATAGGTTTGACGTGGTATAGGACACAACAAAGTCACACAAATACTGATGAAAAACTCGAGATGAGGTAACCTACCGACCTGCTGTGTAGCAGATTATTGCGGAAGGCCGACTTACCATCAATATTGTCAAGTTCACATGGATTGGGACATGAGAACTCGAAAGATAATAGTGGTAGACAGTTTTTCACAGGAATCTGCAAAAGGACCGCACACATATCCCCTTAACTAGACCACATCCCTTATCACCAAATTCATGCGAAATGGGATGTATGAATTTGGAGGATAATAGGAATCGTCAGGTCTTGGTGATTGGTGAGCATAGTCTAAATAGTGTAAAGATTTTTGACATATAGATGTAGGTGACAATACGAGGAAAAGGTCGTAGAAGTATTTTTGGTATGTACTAATGTTCAAAAACATAGATATTTTGACAAATACACAAGAAATTTTCGAAGTATTTTGAAAACTAAAATACTACGATAACAATCTTTGAAAAAACTAGAAATCACACTTTTGGTTTTGTTTTAGACCCACCTAAAAGTACGATGCCATGGTGCTCTAAGGCTCCTCATTTTCCCTATTACCTAGCCTAGAAAACTAGGAGGTTAACACCGATGAAACATCACTCAAGAACTATGCATGAACACTGCATCACGAATCGATCCTCCCTTTTTCCTCATAAATTATATCGCAAAACTTGTGCTAACATCAAGTCAATCTGCAGACAATGTCAGTACAAACAAGAATTCAGCACGACCCTAGCTGCTCTCAACAAATGTATGTGTTTATGCAGCCGTAAGAGGACACTGGATTTGAATTTACTCCCCATAGCACATAACATGCAACGAGCAGCAACACTGATATCCCGACAGCCGAACAAACTGCTGCAGTTTCTTCCAATGGAGTAGCCGTATCGTTTAGCATGGAATAATTTTTCTGAGGCTTTACTGAATACATGAAAGCTTCAATGAGAGGTTCAGTCCAGAGTGTTGCTGATCAACAAGTTGTCGTACCCCAGCCGCAATTGGAAACGGCTAAGCAGAAGATGGATCAATTGACCAGTCAAATTACGAAGTACAAACGACAACAGCCCATCACTTTTGATGGAAAACCCGACTCCGAAAAAGCCTGCAAATGGCTAGAAGAAACTCGAAAAGAGCTCGAGGCAATGAGAGCGTTTGAAGAAAGAAAGATTCCCCTTGTTGTTTACTAGTTGGTTGGAAACGCCAACTACTGGTGGAAAATGGTTAAGGAAGACCCTCAAGTAAATGTCAGTACCATGACATGGCCACAATTTGAAGCTGAGTTCATCAATAAATATTTTTCAAATGCTCTCAAGAGAAAGAAGAGATAGGAGTTCGAAAAACTCTTTCAATGAAGCATAGCAGTTTGGGAATGCGCAACCAAGTTCACGAAACTCTTAGTTTTCTCTCTCTACCATCACCACCGAGAGGGACAAATCCAAAAAGTTTTTTAACGGATTGAGGTCTGATATCAGGCAGGCCCTTTCCTTCCTAGAGCTTGATAATTTCAAAAAATTGGTGAACATGGCTATAAATTATGAGCAGGAAAAGATTGAGCAGGAACAGAGGTGAAACCAGGGAAAGCGAGTTATTGCTCCAGTACAACTGCCTCGTAGGAAGAGACCTTACCAACCAAATCAAAATGCGTTCCCCGAGATGGGTAACCCCCAAAACCCTCAGCTCTAGTTCGCTTCACCTGCTGTAGCCCAACAAACTTTCCAAAGGAACCCTCATAATCACCAAAATCAAATAGGCCAAAGAAATGGAAATAATCGGCGATTTCCCGTACCTCATCTGAATCAACAACCGCCAGATCAAGATCGTATGTGCTTCAAGTGTGGCCAGGTGGGCCACGTTCAAAAAAATTGTCCTCTACCAGCCCCTGGACAACCCAGAGCCCCAGCTGCACCAGTTCAGCAAGCAGCCCCGACAGTCCCACCACCAACTAGACAGCAACAAAGCCCCAGGAAGCAAGGAGACGCCTACGCTATTCCTAGACAATTGATGCCTGAAAAAAATGTGGTGGAATGTACCTTTATTTTTTTTAACATGTTGGGTACATGTCTTGTTCGATTTGGGTTTTACGCATTTTTTTATTGCTACCCAAGTAGTCCAGAAATTAGGACTCCAACCAAAGGCTACTCCTGTTACAATCCAAGTATCCATGCCAATAGGACTAGGTACTGAAATAAATCAAATATGTTTCAATTGTGATCCTTGAATATTGGATCATCTTCTGGTAGCAGACCTCTTAGTAATGGATTTCACTGACTTCGATATTATCTTGGGTATGGATTGGTTAACACCTTTATATGCTCAAATAGATTGTTAGAAGAAGCAAGTTTGACTGACACTACCTAATGGAGATAACCTGGAAATTCAAGGGATCCGTGGACACGTTCATCATTCTACCATGTCCCTTATAAGATCTCAGATGCAAGGTCTTTCGATACTTGATCAAGATGAAAAACAATATAGTGTCCAGTCATCCTCATAATCTGAAAGATATTCCGGTTGTTCGAGAATATCCAACAACATTCTTAGATGAACTTTCAAGACTCCCTCCTCCTCGAAAATTTGACTTCAAAATTAAGTTGATTCTTGGTACTGAACCTGTCTATCTTCCGCCTTACCGTATGCCTAATGTAGAGTTAGAAAAGTTGGGTTTTATAAGAAAGAACATGTTACCATGGGGTGCTCCAGTTCTTTTTGTCAAGAAAAAGGACGGTTCACTTCGACTTTGCATCGACTATAGAAAGCTGAAGAAAGTCACTATTAAGAACAGATACTCGTTACCTCGAATTGAATATCTGTTTGATCAGTTAAGAGGAACAAGATTATTTTCAAAAATTGACCTTCGCTAGGGGTATCACCAACTCCGGGTTAAGGAAAAAGACATCCCAAAAAAAACCTTCCGAACCAGATATGGTCATTACGAATTCACTTTAATGTCATTCGGCCTATGTTATGCACCTGCGACATTCATGGATTTAATGAACTGCATTTTCAAACCATACCTGGATCGTTTTGTCGTTGTATTTTTCAATGACATATTGGTATACTCCACAGAGGAACTCCATGAGACTCACTTGCGAACTGTGCTTAGCACCTTTCATCAGCACCAATTATATGCCAAACTAAGCAAGTGTGAGTTCTGGATGAATAAGGTTAAGTTCTTCGGTCAGGTCGTGTCCCATGATGGCATCGAAATAGATCCAGCCAAAGTCGAAGTTGTTCTAGTTGGAAACAACATATTAATGTCACATAAATTAGGAGCTTCCTTGGATTAACCAGATATTACAGATAGTTCATCAAATATTTTTCCAAACTTGCTGAACCACTCACTCGACTAATCAGGAAGGACACTTTTTATCTGGGGTGAAGCCTATGAATCAGCCTTTCAAGAACTCAAAAAAAGGCTGACTTTAACACCCGTTCTAAGTACTCCAAAGGATGGAATTGGCTTCACACTATACATAGATACGTCGCTTCAAGAACTTGGAGTTGTACTGATGTAAGAAGATCATGTAGTTGCCTATGCCTCCCGACAATTGAAAATTCAGGAGGTCAATTATCCAACTCATGAATTAGAACTCGCGGCAGTGGTGTTTGCCTTAAAAATATGGCGACATTACTTGTACGGAGAACGATTTGAAGTCTTCTTAGACCACAAAAGTCTTTAGTATATCTATACTTAGAAAGACTTAAATCTTCAACAACGGCGATGGCTCGAGTTCATAAAAAAACTATGATTTTGAACCTAAATACCATCCGGGTAAAGCCAATGTATTGGTTGATGTCCTTAAGAGAAAGTCATATGTCTCCGCCTGTACGGTGAACTTCGAAATGGGAAAACTGCCATACGAACTTAAAAAATATGATTTGCAGTTATGGAATGGTGGAAATACAATCAGACTTGCCCAATTCTTCACTCATTTCGAGTTCATTAGGAGAATATTTGCCGCACAAGCCAAAAATGATGAGCTTATGAAGGTGAAGGAGCGCATTCTGCAGAACAAGGCTCCACGTCATTGGTCTATTACTTCCGATGGTGTGGTGCTATATAAAAGGCGATTGTGTATAGCTGAGGATCCAGATCTTAGGCGGGATGTAATGAATGAATGCCACAAATCTAAGTTCTCCATGCATCCCTGAGGAGACAAGATGTACAAGGACATGAAAAGGCAATTCTGGTTTAATGGGACGAAAAAGGCCTTAACAGAATTTGTGGCAAAGTGCCTTACTTGTCAACAAGTAAAGGCCGATCGCAGACTTTCCTCTGGTCTGTTACAACCACTTCCCATAGGGGAGTGGAAGTGGGACACTATTGCCATGAATTTTGTATCCGCACTACCCAAAAACGTCAAGGGTCAGGACATTGTTTGGGTGATTGTTGATAGACTAACTAAAGCTGCACATTTTATACCAGTTAAATCTACCGATACACCAGCCAAGCTAGTTGAAATCTATAAACGAGAGATCATCAGATTGCATGGGATCCCTTTCACCATCATCTATGACCAAGACCCTAGATTCACATCCAAGTTCTGGCAAAGCTTTCACTCCAGACTAGGCACAAAGATTTTCATGAGTCCTGTTTTTCATCTCCAAATGGATGGACAGTCTGAGTGTCTTATACAAATTCTTGAAGATATGCTACGTTGTTGTGTCTTAGATTTTAACGACGGATGGACAATGTACCTGCATTTAGCAGAGTTCGCATATAATAACAATTATCAGGCAAGCATCACAATGGCTCTATACGAAGCACTACATGAAAGACCATGTAAATCACCCTTATGTTGGGTAGACATGTCTGATCGACTACAGCTTGGTCCTGATCTCATACGATAAACGATAAACCACTAAGAAAATAAATCTAGTTAAAGAACTACTCCGTACCACCCAAAACAGACACAAAAGCTATGCAGATAAGCGACGAAAGATTTTAAAATTTAAACCTAGCGACCCCGTTCTTCTAAAAGTCCAACCGTTTAAAAGTGTGAAAAGATTTGGAGTCAAAGGAAAACTGTCTCCAAGATTTATCAGACCATTTCCAATTATTGATCGAGGCAAAAAATCTATTTATCGTCTGTCTTTGCCACAATCCATGTCCAAAGTGCACAACATTTTTCACGTATCCATGCTCAGGAAATATCATCACGATCATTCACACATCGTACCGTTGTTTGAAGTTGAAATTGAAGAAGGAAATAAGTATAAAGAATATCCATACAAATCTTGGACACAAAAACACAAGACCTGAGATCAAGCAAAAATACCCTTATTTGTTTGCTTAGCAACTGCATTTTTCCATAATAATTATCTCCTGTTCTTATTCTATGCTCTTGGTTTTTTTGTTTTGAATTTGGCACAAATGTCAGATGATTCAACAAATTACAGCTCTAAATCGTCAAAACATAGCTTTAATTCAAATCAAGATAAAAATATAGGCCATGATGAAGCTGATGAAATGAGCTTAGTCCCTTCAGATTGGAGTCCTTCAACTGACCATTACTCCCAGTTTGCTTCTCCTACGAGATCACATTCTACTGATGTGCCACGAGTCCATACCCCAATACACAACCCAATTGGACATTATCCATCACGTTTGGTAATATCTGACCCGATAGATGAAGATATTACATGTACGCGTCAAGAGGGTTTACGAATCTGCCAGACCCCACGAAAATCAGTATGTCAACCATTGCCCTCTTTTCAGAACCCCCGCACTGTGCCAACGTGAAATCCGGTTCCAGTTTTTCCGAGGCTTTCACAAGTTCTTGCACCAGATGAAGTTGGGCCATCTAATTTGCAGACGCGAGAATCACAACTCAATCAGGTAGGCGCATTAGGCCACCGTCCCAACGACCGAATTTTCTTCCATGACTACCTCGGCGAATACCAATGCCACCTTCTCTTCCTGAGTTGCCAGATTATGATAGAATAGAGTCAGACTCAGTTCATTCTCCTACCCCTGCTCATTCTAGAGATTCTACTACTCAAAGTGCAGTACACGGGCCAAACAATCCGAGCAACCAGCTTAATACAAGGTCTCTAAGCAGAGCAGAAAGTACTACAAACATACTCGATATCATTGACATTTCAGATAATGAGTAGTAAGTATTTTACTCACATTCCAAATTTTTCCACAAATCCTACCTTATTTAAACTTCGGGGACGAAATTCTTTTAAGGAGGACAGGCTGTAACACCCCTCACTTTTCTACTATAAAACTAATTTAACTGCCTGAAAACCGTATAAATTTAATTTTAAAAAGTGAAAGTAACCCTAAAAGACTCTCCTGGAGAAAATATAGACCCCCATAGTGGGACGGTCCCAAGGAAGGGACCGTCCCCACGGGGGGCCAACCCCCTTCATTTCCACCTCGCCGATCCCCGCTCTCTTTCTCTTTTTTTTTCGACCCTTTGCGCTCTTATGTGTCCCTGCACACATCAAAAAGTTAGAATAAAACGCTACATCATTACAAGTGTGTTAAGTGAGAAATGAAGGCTAGGCTTGCATTTCATTTCTCACTTGTTTAATAATGAATTACATAGCATCACGCATCATATCTATTACAATGTTTTACTTCATGCATGAGTCTATCTATCATAAATGCTAAATTCATAACTATGGGTTCTATGTCGTTACGTTGGACCATGGCTTATCATAAATGTTATATATATTAATCATGGGTGTTATGCCGTTACGCTGGACCATGAGCTAGCTCTATTACTGGTTAGCACTGAAACTCATGAGATCTCTCAGTTGCTTCATGTTGCATTGACGGCTCGGCTCACAGCTTGTCAGTAAATTGTGCCTGGCCTATGAGGCCATGTGGTCATTATTCATTGCTTGATTGTATTGTTGTGGCATAACTATTTCATGAGTGTTTTTCTGTACTTGTTATTATGCATGTAAGACTTGTTTACCCTGCTTGATCTCATTGAGTTGTTGAGTTCACCCCGTTGCTAATCATTCCAGGGAATTAAGATGGGTCAAGTTGGAATTATTCTGAGGGCTATGGCCAAACCCGGTCCATGTAGGGACTTTTGTATATGTACTCTCCCCAGGTCCTGTCAGATCAGTCTAGCTATGGTGGTGGTGGTTTCAAGCTTCTAGATGCCTCTCTTTTGACTACTCTTTTTTGTTATTTTTGTACTTTTATAGGGGTTTCGCCCTTCTTACCTTTCTTTTGTCTTTTTGTTATGAAGGAATGTAATAATTAACAAACTCGATGTTTTCAATGTAATAGTATTTTTTTTAATAATTTTTGTTCTATTGTTATTTATGTGAATCACTGTGCTTCTATATGTGCAACTTTGATCGAGTGGTTTGAGCACTCGACGCCCCAACTGTCACCCCTCGTGCTAGATCGATCAGGTGGGGTGTGCCATTAGCGCCCTCCCAGAGCAAGTTAGTGAAAATATAATTTTCAGAATAGTTTACTTTGGGACGTTGACTCTTTATCAGGACGCTGATGGAACACTGTCAGAAAAACTGAAAAAGGAATTGTCATTTGTCCAATGACATTTCAGTCGCATGATCAGATGATCTCTAACTATTTCTATTCTCATGCAAACTGAATTCAAACAGAATAATTTCACAAAAAGTAAACTTACCATTTTTCTGAAAGATTAAGACCTTTTTGACTCAACGTTTTGAATTCAATTTTGAATTTGAACACAACGGTCTTGGCACACAATTTGTTATATAAAGAAGAGAATTCCAGATTCAAGAAATAAAACTTTTGATCTGAGCTAAAACGTTTTGAATGTTAGTCAATGTATTTAACTTGAAAAGAAAAGTAGGAAATTATTTCGATGGCAAGTTTTCTTTTAATGAATGGTTTTTCATCTTGAGGATATTCTATATCTTATTTTTTGAAAAACCTATGAAAGAAAAGCATATTACTTTACACGATTTTTCAGCTGATTTAATCTTACATTTTTCATTGCTGAAAGAAGTTTCTTCGAGTAAAAGATTCATAGGATTTAGTGTACTTAATTATATATTTTTCATCTGAATCGAGTTGTAACTGCAAAGTTGCAGAAATCTATCATTATAAGTTAGGGAAGTTAGTGGTTGCCTCACACTCGTGAAGTTGAGAATATAGGCTGTCTCACACCCGCGAAGTTGAGAGTGTAGGTTGTCTTGCACCTGTGAAGCCAAGAGATAAGGTAGTCTTGCACCTGTAAGTCAAGAGTGTAGGTAGATCTCAAGCCTATAAGTTGAGAGTGAAATGACTGTTCTCAAGCCCGTGAAATTGAGAAATTGTAACGGTTTGGTCTTCACCCATAAGAAGATCTATTAGAGAATTTCGAAATCCTGACTAAGGAGGATAGGTAGTGGATGTAGGCATATCACTGAACCACTATAAATTATCTGTGTAATTTGTTTATTTCCGCACTGTTTATTTGTCATTTCACTTCAAGTTTATTTAAAATTTTAACTAACCATTGTGTCCAATTCACCCCCCCTCCCACCCCCTCTTGGACATTCTTGGGCAACAATTGGTATCAGAGCAGTGTTATCATCACTAGAACTTCACATTTTCTTTGATAGTAATGGCAAGGATTGCACAAGGTCAAGTTCTCGAAATACGACAAGTTTTGAATAGACCACCATTGTTTAGAAAAGAATGTTTTGAGGAATGGATGAGAGTGATGAAAATCTTTCTCACATCTCAACATGTAAGTCTATGGGAAATGATTGTAAATGGTTACATCACTCCCAACAAACCTCTAGAGTCATTGACAGATTCTAAAAAACTTAGTGTTGATGTAACTACTCTCACCCGATTTTTCTAACTCCTATTTTTTGTGTTTTGATCAATCTAAACTCTTTTCCCATCACTTCAATCATCAAATTTATCATTTTCATTGCCAAAAAAACATCAAAATTCATTCATTTTCCATCCAAACCATCACTTTTTTTTACTGTTTTTAACGATTTTTCAATTTCATTTTTCTCCTTCGTTTTTCAATGGAAATTCAAGTTTCATAGCTTGTTTTTCTCATCCTTATCCCGTTTTCAATTTTCTTTTTTTTGTTTCGATCCATTCCATTCCCATTTCAATTATTTTTTCACTCAAAACCCTTGTGGTATCTTTGTTTGCACATATAGTGTTTGACAAAATGCCTCCAAAGAAAACATCAATTTCAAAACGTCAATTAGAGATTGGCGAATCCTTCACACTTACACCCAGGCCTACACGGTGATGTGTAAAGGTTGGGGAGTCCCTACACCTACTCCATTTTCTACGAGGCGACCCAGTGCCTCACGACCACCTCCTCGCGAGCCCTCACCTTCATCATCATCATCTTCATCCTCATCAAATGATGATGTCACACTTTCTGCAACCGTGGCTTCACGCACATCACGACCTCCACTTCTAGAGGTTTTCGTCCGACCCTTCAACACACAACGTCTCGCTCCGAGCGTCCGAGTAGATTTTGACGACTTCACGAGGATACATATGCCTCTTTTCACCCACTTTACTAAGATGAGATGGGAGGGATTCCTTTCTCATGGCGATACTATTTATACTGAGTTTGTCCAAGTTTTCTACTCCTGGCTTACTCTTGTTCCTAGTGATGACCCACTCACTATCGCTCCAGGATTCTGGGTATCGATATAGGTATATCTCCATCCATTTTAGTTGAGATATTTGGTTTTTCCTCTGCTGATCCTACTTTTTCCTACTCTAGGGAGGATAATGAGATCGTCTTTCCTAACTACGATCGGATCACTACTTTGAGGACCATGTCAAGAGTGGAGCCTGGACATGGGGTGTTGACGTTGTCCAACACCATCTTCGGACTGAGGCTCAAGATCTTCCATAACATCATCTCGAGGGTTATCATTTCTCGGCCGAGCTCGCACGCGAAGGTAAAGCCTCTCGATGCCTTTTTGCTTTGGTGCATGCACAGTCCCACTAGTATTTGCTAGTCCCATGTAATCCTTAATCACATCACTGGAACACGACATTATACTAGGGCATTGCCCTATGACGCTTTAGTGAATCTGCTCGCTAAACACACTGGAGTTGATTTTACGGTCTTTAAGGTTTCGACGTAGCCAAACAAGAAAAATTTTATTGGAGAGAACTTTATTCGATCACTCGGATATCAGTGGGTAGGATGCATCCAAAATTGGGTGCATATCTCCAGGAGACGTCAGGGCAAAGGCACCAGATTCATATCGTTTGATCCTCATACGGAGCAGCCAAAGCCTAACACAAAGGGAGGAGGGGGTGCACCTCCAGTAGCTCGTCCTCATGGATGAGGAGCAGCACTAGTACAGCCCTATGCTGTGGTACCCTCTCGACGTGGCCGTGGTAGAGCGAGATTCTCATATGCCTGTGCTTCATCTTCGGGCACTGCCCCACCAGCAAATATACCAGGCCCCTCTTTTTCAGCTCCTTCTGATCCATTTTTACAGATGCTGACGGAGATACGAGACTAGCAGCAGATATTGCTTCCTTCCTTCTCTGCCATGGAGAAGAAGTATGATGATCTAGCCTCAAAAGTACGCGCTCATGAAGTCTTACTTCAGATTATACTCAATCGATCTTCAGTTGACGAGACTCAGGGGTTAAGCTTCAGTCAGGAGGATATTTTTGGCGACAGAGAACAACCTGCACCATCACCCAACTTTCATAGGCATGTTTCACCTGTTCTTCTCGCTTCAGCTTTTAGATCCCTCCTCCAATTCTTCTCCAGTAGCTACTACCTTAACTCTGACCCCTTTATCAACAACACCTCCGAGGATTCCCACTCCCAGGTTTCATCCTTCATTTGCTTTGGCAGACTCATCTTTGGACTTAGTGCTCTCACCTCCACGCATTTTTCTACCATTTTCGGGACTTGACTTAGTTATCTACTTCGGCTCTTTATTTGCTACCTCATCTACTGCTACTGCTGTCATACCTGATGCAGATGCTGGTACCACCCCCACGGAGGACGATGCCCAGACCTCACCAAATATATTTGCTGGGCTAGGATCTCTTAATCCACGATCGTCACCTCCATCCGAGGCACACCCTCTTTTTATGTTTCAAAAGGGGGAGAGATTAGTATGATTGGTCTGATTGCCTAGATCATTATGTGCACATACCCAGGGGGAGAGTTTACATACTCAGGGGGAGTATTTGGAGTTTGGACATATATTTTGGAGATGTTTTGTATTTTTTGTTTACATTTTTGTACTTTTTGTGTACTTGTGGTATTTGTGCTTTATTTTATGATGTACACATCTATGATGATCACATGCATATGTTTGATTTTACTATATTGATATACATGTACATTTTGTGCTTATTGATCATATTTTTGAGTATGTTTTTATTGGTGTCTAATTGATTATTCTCCACATGGTATTGAATGTTAAATCTTTTATTAAGTGGTATATTCTTAAAAGTTGCATGATAAAGTTATTCACTTTACTCATTCATTCACTTCAGAAATCATGCTTCTTACTTCAATCAGGCCAATAGTGAATTTGTTTGAAATCATCAAAAAAGGGGAGATTGTTGATGTAACTACTTTCACCCAGTTTTGTTTTGATGATTACAAACAACATACTTGTGATAACTAATCTCTTTGATGTAGTTGTTTCAGTGCTAACTAGATATATCAAATGGATTCAACTGCAATGTCAAAGCATGTGGAAAGATCAACACTTTACGAAGATTCAAGAGTTTCATGGTTGTATTTCTTTATTAGAATCTTAGTGTTGTAGAGTAACATTTACTTGTTCCAACCACACATGATTTGCATCTTTTCAAAAATTATTTATATATTTTATCATTCTCATGCATATAGATTATTATATGATTAATCATGAATGCACACATATTCGTTTAATAATTATGCTATCACTTAGTTATAATTGTTTATCATGCACATATTAATCAGTAATTAACATGCATTCATCTTGTCAACTTTGCATGGTTTTATCGATTCACGTGTATTGTACTTATTGCTTTGATCATTGGTTTAATTGATCAAATCACTCATGTTTAACTGTGTAATTGTAGCTCAATCTTGTCAAAAATGTTTTAAAATGTTAGTCTATGTTTTTGACAATGTCTTAAACCTATTATGATCAAAAATTGAGTTTTTTTTTCACTTCTTAGTGAAGGAACGCGTTCCTTATCTCCTATAGTAAGGAATGTGCTCCTGAGCTTTTTCCCGAGACTCGGTAATTTTTTATCAGGGTTTAAGGAATGCGCTCCTTGTAAGAGGAACGCGCTCCTGTTACCAAGGGCAAAATAAGAAAAACTTTAAGAGTCAGTGGTTCTTGTTGAAGGAACCCATTCTTATGCCCAACGGACATATTAAGGAACGCCCTCCTTGATTGGAGGAAAATCTGAGATTTTTCATATTTCAAACCAAAAAAGTGCTCCTGTGTTAAGAAACTTGTTCCTGTGCCTCGGTGTTGTGTTTATCTATAAATACCACACTTGCTCATTTGAAGAGCAACTTTTGCAAAACTTAGAAAACTTGAGCATTTTTCGTATTACTCTTTATACAAGCCAAGAACAAGTTCTTGAGTGATTTAAACCTTCTTTGAAAATGAAAGTTCGACAATATTTAATCTATTGATCCAATCTTCTAAAAATTTCTCCACATCTTTCAAAACCTTGAGAAACGTGGGAGTTTCTCTAATGCAACTGTTCAAGACGATTTGAGTTCTATCTACATCTTCTATTGAGTCTTGATCGTGATTTCTCTCATCCAACTCCACAAGAGAAGAATCTTGGAACTTCAACCTTACCTGGGGTATACATTTCTATATCTAGATTCTTGTGATATTGGTTTATGCAAATCAGTTGTGCTTATATTATCATCTTTAAAACTAATTTTGTGTTGAGTTGTGTTTGTGAAACCCTATCTTGATCTTCATAACAAAATACCTTGTTTAGTGGTTTCATAAATAGTTTGTGATATCGATTCATGTGTTAACATTATATTATATTGAATCGAAATCTTTGATCATACTTGATTTGTTTGATTCTTGATCTTAATCACATATTCATTTAGAATCATCAAGTTTTGATCATCATAGTATATAGATTCTCGTGCTTTAAACTTATCATTGTTTAGAATCAATATCTTGATAGTTGTGCATATTCGATTCATTGTTTTACATTATATATATTTGAATCGATTGCATTTGAGAAAAACTATTTTAACACTTTGCATCATTTAAAATCATAGTAGTTGGAATAATATTGTTGACTCATTCAAGATTGTAAGCTTATATCGTTGAGAGTGTTAGTGAACACTTCTCTATATCTTTTGTAATCTTGATATATTGTTGACTTTATTAAGTCAACAGGGACATTACCTTATTTTGTACGGCACGTAACCATGCCCGTAAGTGGGTTACAAGTGTGGTTTTCTAGCCAAGCCCTGGTGTAGGCTAGTTTGTGGCGTTCTAACCAAGCCCTGGTGTAGGTTAGTGATTGTGGCTTTTCTAACCAAGCCCTTATGTCGGTTAAAGTGTAAAAGGTTTCTAATCACGCCTATAAGTGATTAGCCAATAGTGTATTGGGAAATCCTGATCGTGGTGATTAGGTTGTGGATGTAGGTTTAAGGGAAACCAAACCACTCTAAATCCTCTTTGTTTATTTATCTTTCCTGCATTAGTTATTTGGATTGCTACCTATTGCACACTTTACTTGTTTAATTAAAATATCTGAAAAGTAACGTGAAAATCTGCCAAGTCCAATTCACCCCCTCTTAGACTATAATACTAGGCAAATACTTAGCTATACTCTAAATTCCCAAGCTGTGTATGCAATATTTTGCAGTCTACCCAATAAGGAGTTGGAGAAAGTCAGCCATCTTGAAATAGCTAAGGAAATTTAGGAAACTCTTAAAGAGATCTATGGGGAAAAGACTGAAAACTTAGATGAGAAACTCAAGTAACTTGGAAAGTTGTTTGATGACTTTGAAATCCTTGAAGAAAAGTCCCTAGATACAGCCTCAGATAGGTATTAGTCCATCCTTGATGAAATGAAACAATTGGGTCAGGATATACCTACAGGCATAGCCATAGTTTGCTTTAGTGATAGGCTTCCAAGATCATGAAATGATAAATTAGCTATTGTGGCAGAAACCTTAAATCCATGGGAAGTATCGTTAAAAGAATGTTGTGATTTGTTAAAGTCCATAAAAGGAAGAGATGAGACTAGAAGTCGAATTAAAGCATTAGAAGATGCACTCACTCACTTCAAGTTTCTGAATAGAGAGTCTATTAATATAGCTATGAAAAGATTTTTGAGAATTTCGAAAGAACTTAAAATTTTCTGAAAAACTATATCTCATTCTAATTTAGTAAAATATTTTCTTGATGGCTTTCTAGAAAAATGGAAATACAAAATATAGTTCTTAGAAGAATATTCAAATCCATTTGAAGTCAGTTTTAGAGAAATAGATTATATATTGAGTGGATTAGAAACATCATCTAATAGAGAAGATGAATTAGCAAATCTACCAAGTGAAAATGCAAGTGAGCTTGACAACGAGGATGAGCCAAAGAATTTGTACAATAGAGAAGAATCTTCAACATCTTCAAGTGTTGTCAGAACATTAATTCCAACTGAAGATAAATGAGCTCCTGTTAAAACACAAACAAGAAGAACAACATGGAGAATCAGAATGAGAAGAATTTTCAATTGTTATTCAATCGTTAGCAGAAGAAGCCAAACTGCTCAAGTTGAAAACTTTGCAGTACCGTGAATCCTAAGGTATGTTTCACTTTACTCATTACAGATTATTGCCATGCCTATTTGCAATATCATATCCTTCAGTAATCATTGAAATTGAAAATAATCAGTATGACAGTTATGTATCGAAATGACTTTGAAATGATTGAAATATTTGAATGCATAGTTGATAAAGATTATTATGATGATTTGTGCGAATTCTAATTTTTGATGATCTATGTTTGAGAATGAAATAATTGTTAATGATTATCGACTAAAAAAATGTCTAAATAAATTCAAATGAGAAAACTGGGAAATAGTTGCTAGAATTTAGTATTCAGTATAAAGGACACTGGAGAAATTTTAGGATGCTCATACAACAATCAACAAACAGTTCACTTAAAGCCATCAGGACGCTCATTGATAAGTGGTTATTTAGCATGTTTTAGGATGGTTTTATAGGTGTTTTAGGGTGATTTATGCATTAGTTTAGTTGTTTATGTTAGTTTGGATGCATTTGTTAGTTTAGGTGAAAGTTGGTTTTTATGCAACTTTTTGGTTTGTTAGTTTATAAGTTGGATCAATTTATGTTTCAAGTGAATTAATTATTTGTTTTGCATTGTTTTGTAGGTATTTAGATGTGTGGAAGTGAGCATGAATGATGGACACAATATATGAGAAGTCTAGATGATGATTCATGAAGAAAACAGGTCAAAAAGTGGAGAAAATTAGCTAAGTGCACAAGGAAAATGAAGAAAATAGAAGAAAAATGCACAAAAGGGCCGTAACTGGGCATCGCGGCGCCGGGAAAAGTGATTTTGCACGACTTTTGTATTTTGGCCATAAGTTTCTCAATTTAACTTCGAATTGGACATGGTTTGTTTCTACTTCTTCCTTACTTGAAATAATACAAGATGAGAGGGTTTCTAGGGGGATTTGGAGTGTAGAACAAGAAGAAAAACGGAGAGGAAGAAAGTAGAGGTGCGATTCAAAATAGAAACTTTCTAATTTTGTTGCAGACTTTCCTAGTACGACTTGGACTTCTCTTGAGCGACTTCCTATGGACGTTTGGCTCTATATAGACCATTGTTTAGGGTTTATAGAGAGGAGAGAGGAGAAAGAGCTGGAAAATTGGATCGAAGGAGGCGAAGAACGCGAAGTTGGAAACAAGGGAGCATCTTCAACATCTTCCAATTGGTTTTCTAGTTTCTTCTTATTTCCATTCAACATGTTCATCAATATTTTTTTATGTTTTCTCCTATTTCAATGATGAGCTAAGTTGTTTATCTAGAGTTACAATTGGATCTCATATGGATATTGGATTTTATGTTTGATTTTAGATTTTAATCGATTATTTAGAGTTGTTTATTTTAATCCGTTCTTAATGCTTCTAATTACTTGATCACTAATTAGATGATTTGTTGAATCTATATGATCTTGACGAAGGGAGTTTTGATTTGTGAACTTGATTAAAATAACATATGATCATAAGGGCGAAAGCTATTGAGTTCATGTGAGATGGAAATATACTCATGTGACGTGTAACCATTGAAGAGTATAATCTTAATGAATCTTGTTTTAAATTAAATTTCATAGAAATATAGAGATTTCATTATTCAAGGTATTTTTGCTTGACCATCGAAAGAGGCTTATAAATAATTTAGACTCTTGGTTAACAAATTTAATTAATTAATTAATTAAAAAAATAGTTAGATAAATCCAATTGAAATATGAGGGAAGATTGTAATTCTAGGTTTTAATTATTCTAGTTACTTTGATTAATTTTGATTTGTTTTAGATTTAACTTTATTGTTTAGATTACAACGAATTTTAATTGGTGTTTAGATAAGATAAGGGTGAAACATTTTTAATATTTAATATAAAAATTCAATAACAAATCTCTGTGGGAACGATACTTTATTCATCACTTTATTACTTGTTAGCGGTATTTTGCACTTGCAATAATTTTACGCAACACTCATTGTCCATGAGGACGCTAATGTGTAACTGTCTTTGTTAGTGCAATAATCACCATTAGAACGCTAATAGGTTTCCAGGGCACTAATCGAGTTGCAAAAGTAAAAACTCAGTTCATGTGCACTGGGACGCTCATCTAAGCCTGAACAAAATTCTATAAATTAGAGAAGCTTCGTCATTCCCTAATTCCTACTTGCCCTAGGACGCTACTACGAGTGGAAGAGAAGCCAGCACTAGAACTCAACAATTTCTGCCCTCAATCGATCTCTCCAAGTATTTTTCTTTGATTAGAAGGTAAAATTTCACTTTTCCATCAGATCCCAAGCTAGAAAAACCCTAAGAAATCCGTTAGAGATCGAGCCTAGAGTAATGGCACCGAAAACCAAAAAGCTACCCATTCACTCTGCCCGAAAGAGACCTTCATCTCCTTTTCCATCACCATCTAGAAGAGTACGAGCAAGATTTTCTGAAATCCCACCTAAACCAAAAATTCCAACCCATAATATTCTCACTGCCACTGAAACACCTCCAGTGGAATCAACTATTCCGACTGAAAATCGCCAACTTGAGCCATCCACATCAGCCCAACCTTCCAAGAAATCCAAAAGGAAAGAGAAGTCTGAAAAATTGGCTACTAGATCCATTTTAGATGGATGCTTTGTAGACTTTCATTTCTTTGCTAAGGCACATTTGAATGTGTAACCACTTTTTGAACCATTTTTTGAACTCCAAGGATGGGAAAAGTTTTATTCATATCAGAACAAGTGGTTTCCAAATCTTGTTAGAGAACTTTATTTGAATCTTCAAAAGAAACCGAGATATGGAGCAATTAGGAAAACCAATGTCAAGAGAAAGTCCTTAGAAATCTCTCCTCGGTACTTCATCAATACATTTTCTTTACTTGATGTTGAATAAATCCCCACCTTCTCAAAGCAAGGTATCCTATTTCCAGGTTACAACAGTGTTGCAGCCTTAAACGTTTTGTCTAGGAAAAAGGATCATACACATGTGGATAGCAAGCTAACCAACCAATCCTTTGAACTTTTCCCAAGAATCATTCACAACATTGTGTCCCACGTATTTCAGCCAAGGCCTAGCAGTAGGGGAAGTGTGAATGAGTTGGATTTGTTTCTCACTTGGTGCATCCTTCAGAAATGGAAAATTAGTTTTCCATACATCTTCATGCATGTGATTGATACTGCATCGAAGAAAGGAGGAGGATTACCATTTGCTATGCAGCATACACCTTTGCTAGAGTAAAAAGGTGTTGATCTAGTTGATGAAGAGAAGAAGGAAATGGATAGATATAGATTCATTGGACATACCACAGTCAAGTTAATGAAATATGTCTATGCTCTTGCACATAAAATATGGTATCACTTCAAGGCCATCCCTCAAGGAGTTGAGACCACTCCATTCAAGGAAAAAGCTGAAGCAAGTGCAGATGTTGATCAAGTTCAAGAAGAAAAAGCAGATTGTGAGAGGACTGAGACCACTTCATTCAAGGAAAAAGCTGAAGAAAGAGCAAATGTTGATCAAGCTCAAGAAGAAAGAGCTGATTGTGAGAGGACAACTTCAGATTTACCCTTCAGAGGTGATGTTCCTTTGGAAGAGGAACCTCACGAGACAGTTTGTGAATAAGTTACTTCAAATATTCCTCCAACTGTTCAAGGAGAAGAAGAAGAAATAGTAGAAGAGAGGTTTTATGTTCAATCACCTCAACCCTTCACTAATCATGGTGCATACTCCTCACCAGTTCATCACTTCATGGATCAAACTCCTACTGTTACCTTCAATGAAGAAAGTTTGATGAAGAAATGTAAAGAGATTCAAGAGGAACAAAGAGCTCTGATGACAGAATATGTGAGAGATTGATTACTGATCAGAGAACAACTGATTCTAAAGAGATCAAGAGGTGCATTGATGGTTTGATGCAAGTTTATGATAAGCTAAGTGGTATGGCAACCACTATTGAGAAGCAATTTGAAAATCTGAAAGCATATCTGCCATCTACCAGTACTGTTGCATCAGATCTCAACTGTCTAAGTGATTTGCAAGAGAGCTTGAAGCAAATCAAGGAGTCTATCAGCTCATTAGCCCATCAATCTACTGCTCCTGCTACTTCCGTAGATACAAGTGTTCTTCATTCAATTTCTGAGGATATTTCAAGCATGAAGATGTTAATCACATCCTTATCCTCAGCCTCAGTCTCTGCCCCTGCACCAATCCAAGTTGATCCAAACACGCTTCAACCTATCCTTGATGCAATTTAAAATTTGAAATCTACTACATCTCCTCAAGTCAACATTGAACCAGTTTTGGAAGCAATAGGAAGTCAGAAAATCACAGTTTTTTCTAATGCATCTGGTCCTATCAATGTTGTTGGTAGAGATTTGGATAATCCGCTTACATCTATTGCCCAAGTGTCAGAGAAGATGTCTAACATAGAAACCTAGGTTTCGTTCTTATCCTCAACCATCTTGGATCTCTCTTACATTGTTAAAAGAGCAGCCGATCAAATTGAAGGAGTTGTAGCCTTCATAGAAGAAACATTCAAGCTTATTTCAAGAAGACTTTACTCTTCAGTATGGTTTGTCATCACTCATATGAAGAGGTTCAGCTTGTTATATGAGCTATTGAGAAAAAAAGGAATTCATTTTCCAAGAGCTACCAAGGTTTACAAGGCCACGTTTGCCTAGTGAAAAATCTAATATACCTAAGCATTTGTTTGAAGAACAAGAGAAATTTGATGATGGTGAAGAACCCCAAAGATTTTGTGCCTGCTGCACAAATCTCTAAATGCATGACTGTTGTCCAAAGTGGTTTCTCACTTAGCACTCTCCTAAGAGTTTTGACGTTAACAAACAATATGTCATTTGGTGCTAATGTTTGAACTGAGTATATTTCAGCATCAAGTAAAACGAAGAAGGATTACAAGCTTAATTACAAGATGAAGGAATTCAAAGCTCAATTTAAAATCGAAAGCTCTTCAAAGGATGAACAATGTGATTAAGGGATTGAAGACTTCGAGAAAAGAATAAAATTGAGTTAGAGAGAGATATGTAAGTTTAGAATTATGATGTACTTTCTTTATTCTTTATTTCTCAATCGTTTTCAAATCATACATGCATAAATTTTTCACATATCTTCATATTTCAAATAATCATAATGCTTAATCTATCAGTATTTGATTTGATTGAAAATATCAAGTTTCAGTTTGGTTTAGTTGATTCGATTTCGATGTATTTTTCATTGATTTTATCAATCACTCAATGAATTTTCAATGATTGATTTGATTCAAAAATACCGAGTGTTTAATCATGTTTAATCGAGCTTTAAAAGTTGAACAATATCAAAACTGTTTTAAGTGTCCATTAAGACCCTGATGCATTGATCATGACGCTAATGTCTCAAAAGAGCCTTCCTATACTTGGTAAGTCAGGACATTAATGACACATTAGGACGCTGATAAGGTTCGAGGTTGAAAATGTTCATATCTATCAAGACGCTTATGTCTTCAATAGCGCCCTCATTGATTCAACCAAATGAACTTATCAGGACGCTGATTGAATATCAGCACGCTCACGTTTTCTTATTTGTAAGTCTTTTTAACAATAGGACGCTTACGTTCCAGTAGCGCCCTCACTTCATAGTTCAGTAGGAAGCTCACGTTGCATGAGCACCCTCAAGGAACAAAACAACAAAGGTTGGCTTTACGCGTCAAGACGTTAATTGACTATCAGGACGCTAATCCAACATTGTCATAAAAATGTTAACTGTGCACATTTCAGTTTAACTTTTTCAAAACTTTTCGAACCTTTTTCAGAACATTATAAAACTTTATCAGAACATTCTTTTTTCATGAATGCTCAGAAGATTCAAGAGTTGCTGCCGTATTGCACAGACTTAATCAATCTGTTGGCCTAGTATTATAGTCCAAGAGGGGGGTTGAATTGAACTTGGCGGATTTTCGTGTTACTTTTCTAATATTTTAATTAAAGAAGTAATGTGCGCAAACGGTAACAATCCAAATAACAAGTGCAGGAAAATAAATGAACGCAAATGATTTAGAGTGGTTCAGTTTCCCTTAACCCACGTCCACTACCTAATCACACCGATCAGGATTTCCCAATCCACTATTGGCTAATCACTTGTGGGCGGATTAGAAGCCGGTTACACTAACCAACACTAGGGCCTAGTTAGAAAGCCACTACAACACTAACCTACACAAGGGCTCAGTTAGAAAAAGATAGTCTAGCCTACACCAGGGCTTGGCTACTAAGCCACAACTTGCAACCAACTTACAAGCCCTGGTTACGTGCCGTACAAATAAGGAATAGTCCCAGTTGACTTAACCAAGTCAACAATACATCAAGCTTACAAAGATATAGAGAAGTAAATGACAACACTCTCAACAATTTAAGCTTGCAATATTGAATGAGTCAACAATCGCTATTCCAACCACTATGATTCTAAATGAAGTGCAATGTTGAAATAGTTTCTCAAAAATACATGCAATCGATTCAAGGTATTTTTATGCAACTTCAAGAATCGTATGCATACATGTATTTCTAAATATTGATTCTAAGTATGATTAATGAATCACAAGAATCAATATGCAAGTTATTGATCAAAACTTATTGATTCAAAATTATCAATGTTTAAGAATGTGAATCAATATGCACAAGTTATGATCAAAACAATCGATTCAAACAATATATGTACTAAGCATAAGAATCGATGTTAATCAAACCACAAGAAACCACTATAAAGATAATATAAGATGAAAGCACAAGTATATTTCACACAATAGAGAAAACGATTTTGATAATATATTAAAACAAGCAATAAGAATTGTTTCTACTCAAGACACAAACACTAGAATCAAAAAAGAAAAGTTACCCAACTTAGGTAAAATGAAGTTCGTCAATTCTCCAAGGTGTATGTGGTTGAGAGATTTCTCTTCCAAGGATGATCAAGATCAACAAGTATGTGATGAAAGACACTTAAGAACACCTTGATCAAAAACTCTAAAACTTCTTTCTAGTTTCTCAAAGATTTTGGAATGGTTAGGAGAACTCTTTAAAAAGTAGAATAAAAAACTCAGATATAGTGAACTTTTGCTTCGAATGAAGGATTAAATGACTCAAGAACTTGTTTTGGATGAGTATAAATGATGTAGAGAAAATCGCAAAAATTCTCTTGATTTTGTAAAAGTTGCTCTTCAAATGAGCAAGTATGGTATTTATAGACGAACACCACACCGAGGCACAGGATCGCGTTCCTTAACACAAGAGCGCGTTTTTGGTTTGAAATGTGAAAAATTTTAGATTTCCCTCCAATTAAGGAGTGTGTTCCTCAATATGTCTGTTGGGCATAGGAACGGGTTTCTTCAATAAGAACCATTGACTCTTAATTTTGTTCCTATTTTGCCCTTGGCAACAGGAGTGCGTTCCTCCTTTAAGGAGCGTGTTCCTTTTCCTTGATAAAAAAAAATTTGAGTCTCGGGAATGCCACAGAAGTGTGTTCCTCACTATAGGAGTGTGTTCCTTCACTGACAAGTTAAAAAGACTTGATTTTTTTATCATTTTAGTTTTAGGACATTGTCAAAAACATATACTAATATTTTAAAACATTTTTTGACACGATTAAGGTATAATTAATACAGTTAAAACATGAGTAATTTAATTGATTAAACCAATGATAAAAGCAATAAGTACAAAACATGTGAGACGAAAAAACCAAGCAAAGTTGTCAAGATGGATGCATGTTAAACACTGATCATTTTATGTATGATAAACAATTATGACTAAGTGATAGCATACTTATCAAACTAAAATAAGTGCATGCATGATTAATCATATAATAATGTATATGCATAAGTGTATTAAACTATATGAATGATTATTGAAAATATGCAAATCATGTGTGGTTGGAACAAGTAACAGTTACTCTACAACACTAAGATTCTAGTAAAGTAATGCAACCATAAAGCTCTCGAATCTTCGTGAAGTACTGTTCCTTCCACATGCTTTGACATAGCAGTTGAATCCGTTAGATATATCCAGTTAACACTGAAACAACTATGTCAAAGAGATTAGATAACATAAGTATGTTGTTTGTAATCATCGAAACAAAACTGAGTGAGAGTAGTTACATCAACACAATCCTCTTTGAGAAAGAATTTATCCGTTTGATTTGAATTTCAAATTTCTAAAAACTCCAACAGCAATATTTTTGAGTATAACGGCTAGTGACTGTTCTCCATCTACTTATACACTTGTTCTAGCCAGTTTACAACAGAGAGATAGCTTATGCACAGATTCAAACACATTTTCTAGTTATTTTAGAGTTTTCAGATTTTTGTTAAGTCTTCAAATGAGAAAATGAGCTTCAATATTTTTATAGTTATTATCTCATTCTCAAAGATTTCGGATTTGGTGTTTGATCGAGTCAAAGGATTTCAAAGTGCATTTCACAACCGGTTTTCAAATATCATTATACAAGTTTTCTAAAGATTGCATTTGAGCAATATCGAATCTTTGAAAGGTAAAAAGGTTGGAAGTGATATTCATCATGGCTCTTTCAACCAAGCGGGCAAGCGAACGAAGAAATTGATTCATGTGGAAGTATATACATCGATTAAAGCTAGCTAGCCAAAGTTTGGGATGAGAAGATCAATGGAGAAATTGAACTGAAGAAAGAGGAATTAACCCGATTAATTAACGTTTCACTGTTAATCAGCTAACTAGCTGGTATGAAGAGGAAATAAAGGAAAGGAGAAAAGGAGAAAAGGAGAAAAGGAAGTAACCCTTCTCTCTTTTTTCTTTTTTTTGGTTAAGTGGAAGCATGGCCACTAAGGCCTACAAAAAGAAACACCTGAAGAGAATACAATAGTCAGTATAGTGTAATAACTAATCAATGTGTTACTATTAAAGGTGGGCAAGCTAGGGATGGGATCACATGTGCTAAATTTAGCTATAGCTGAGATTTAATTTGAATTAATTTAGAGCTAATTTTATTTTATTTATTTTATTTAAAAATAAATTGTTAGTGTTGTTGTAGCTAAATTTGGCAGTGGGGCAGTGATTAATTAATTAATTAGTAGATCAGAAGAGAGTACATATATATATATGGGGCTTAATTATAAATATAAATTGTTGGTGTTTAATTGGTATAATATGTGTGTAAGGCTGTCGCCATCTTTATTTAAGAGAAAACAAATTAAGGGAAGGAAATTTTTTATTTTTATTTTTAAAAAGGAATAATTGAAATCATAGAATAGAATTGAGTGTGTGGAGGTCATTTGATTGAGGGGGTCTAACTTTTGAGTTGTTTATATGGTTGGAATATGGTAGTGGAAGTCAGAGGGCGGCCCACTGCCTCTCCTTTTAGGGTTTTTAGATTATTCGCAATGGAGAGGTATGTGTGAGAATTGTCAGGCATGCTTTTGTGCTTTTCAATGGAATGGTCACATACACAACCATCCATTGGAGAGAAGCCAATCAAATTCTCTCAATCTCTTTCTATTCTACATTTTCATCTTGTTTAGAACCATATTAACCATTATAATTCAAGTTTGGTGTGTTTCAAGATTGAAACAACCAAGTCAAGTGAGTTTGACTCACTTAATGATTCCTAGGTTGGAATCATGGCTAGTTTCATCTTTTATCTTGAAAAGGGTCAAGTGGTTCTTCCTTAACCCGCGAAAAGGATCCTGACTTTTCATTTGCCCTGGAAAAGGAACATGGATTCTTCCTTAGCCCAAAAAAAGGATATGTGGTTCATCCTTAGCCCGCAAAAGGATAGGTTTGCCTTGAACCTATAAAAGGGCATTTGTAACGGTTTGGTCCTCACTCGTAAGAGGATTCATTAGTGAAGTTTGGAAATCCTAATTGGGAGATTAGGTAGTCGACGTAGGCGTTGCCGAACCACTATAAATGCTAGTGTGCTTTACTTTATGCAGTTTATTTTATGGTCATTAGATTTATTTATGCATTGAACTCAACCTAGTCAAAGAATATCATTAAGGAATTATAAAAGTTTTAAAATGACCATTACATCCAATTCACCCCCTCTTGGGTGTACCAATGATGACACCTCCACGGGATGAAGATGATGTATTTGAGATTCCTAGACCTACATCTGTGGTAAGGCCACAATTTGAAGGATTCAAGCTTTCTCCAACCTTTAATACTGGTCTTGCTAAAGATATAGTCGATCTTTTCAGAGTCCTGATCCCAATAATCCCTTTGACTCAGATTCTTTTGACTCCGAGACTTCCTTTGCTAATTTTGTAAAAAATTATAGAACATCTAAGAAAGGCAAGGACAAAGGAGAATCCAGCCAACCCAAAGGGAAGGGGAGGAATAAATGATTTGTTCTCCCACCACCTTTTTGATGTTTTCAAAAGGAAGAGAAGTGATAAATTCAGGGGGAGAAAAAGTACATTAAAAGGGAGAAGAAGTGAATTAAGGGTGAGAAGAAAAGATCAATCTATGTATGATGTTTGTTGTCTTGAATAAATATGTACTATGTTTTTTTTGAAAGTTTAATGATATGTCTAGATGATATGTTTCGACTGAAATACTATGATGTGTTCTATTTTGTAAAGTGTTATGTTTTGTAAACTTTGAAAATACAAATCATGAATCATAGCATTTTGATCAAACAATGAATATGTTTCTTGACAAAAATTATGACTGTGTGCATGAGCTTATTTATATGACTTCTTCTGATCTATTTATTGAAAGGTTTAATAAGTATTTGAAATCATAAAAAAGGGCAAGATTGTTATCTCAGAAGGAACCCCATGAAAGAATGTTTTGATGATTCCAAATCACTCAATCTTACGATCTAATGATGTTGTTGAAGTGTTTCATCAATTAGTTGGAAGAAAGTCAAGTTTCAATCAATCAAGTTCATACCAGTTATCAAGATCAAGGTTAAAAAGAGTTAAATATAAGATTGTAGAACCATTACTCGAAATCTCTTTTCAACAAAACAATACTTATTCTCAAAGACTTTGAAATTCAAAGAAAAATGATTTCTATCGATTTTGTTCGAAGGTTTTTCAATTGTTTTTCTGAACCATTTGAACAATTCTCTGAACTTTTGATTTGATCCAAAAACCTTAAGCATTGATTTGATTAATCCTATTTTTGGAAATTCAAATTTCAAAGAAAATTTATTTTCAGTGTCTTTCAGGACGTTGATGGTCAATTAGGACGCTAATGCAGTAGCTAGTCACTTAATCAAGCCAACACTGCAAAAAACTAATAGACCATTAGCGCACTGATGGTTTCTGAGTTCAAATGTTTATCATTCACTTTAGGACGCTGATCGAGTGTGAGAGCCCTCATTGAATGAACCTGAAAACTAGCAATTGCATGTCAGGATGCTAATAGTGCATTAGCGCCCTTGTCTGAAAATTCAAAGTTTCTGGTATTAAGCTCGTCAGAACACTAACGAAGTATTAGCGCCCTCCCAGAACAAGTCAATGAAAATTGGATTTTTAGAACAATTTATTTCATGACTCTGATACTGTCATAAAAACTAAAAAAAGAATTGTCATCTATCCACTGACATTTCAGTCGCATGATTAGAGGACCTTTGACTATTTATATTCTCATGCAAACTGAATTCAACTAGAATAATTTCACAAAAACTAAACTTACCATTTTTATGAAAGATTAAGACCGTTTTGACTCAACGTTTTGAATTCAATTTTGAATTTGAACACAACAGTCTTGGCGCACAATTTGTTCTATAAAGAGGAGAATTCCAAATTCAACAAAAATAACTTTTGATTTGAGCTAAAACATTTTGAATGTTAGTCGATGTTTTTAACTTGAAAAGAAAATAAGAAAATTATTTCAATTGCAAGTTTTCTTTCAAGGAATGGTTTTTCATCTTGAGCATATTCTATATCTTATTTGTTTGAAAAACCTATGAAAGAAAAGCATATTACTTTACTCGATTTTTCAGTTAATTTAATCTTACATTTTTCATTGTTGAAAGAAGTTTCTTCGAGTGAAAGGTTCATAGGGTTCAGTGTACTTAATTGTATATTTTTCATCTGAATCAAGTTGTAACTGAAAAATTGCAGAAATTTATCCTTATAAGTTAGGGAAGTTAGTGGTTGTCTCACACCCGTTAAGTTGAGAGTGTAGGTTGTCTTGCACCTGTCAAGCCAAAAGTGTAGGTTGTCTTGCACCTGTCAAGCCAAGAGCGTAAGTAGTCTTGCACCTGTAAGTCAAGAGTGTAGGTAGATCTCAAGCCTGTAAGTTGAGAGTGAAACGGTTGTTCTCAAGCCCATGAAATTGAAAAAGTGTTATGGTTTGGTCTTCACCCGTAAGAAGATCTGTTAGAGAGTTTTGAAATTCTGATTGAGGAGGTTAGGTAGTGTATGTAGGCATATCGTTGAACCACTATAAATTATCTGTATAGTTTGTTTATTTTTCGTACTATCTATTTTCCATTTCACTGCAAGTTGATTTAGAGTTTTAACTAACTATTGTGTCCAATTCACCCCCCCCCCCCCTCTTGGACATTCGTAAGCCAACATTTGTACTTTGGAAATAATTCTTTTTATTTTACCCACGCCCTAATTCTAACTTTGAAACAATATTATTGAGGATACTAAGATAATCAACTATTGTTGTACCTTCTTCCATATATAATGTGTGGAAATTTTCTTTAAGCTACGACCTGTTTGAGAGACTCTTTATCATATACAAGCTTTCTAACTTCTTCCAAAGATCTTTTGTTATAAAATCACCCTTTATATGCCCAAGGTCATTCTTTGTAAGCCAAAGTCGTATCATACTAGTAGCTCTGATCATATCGAGCTCTTGCCAATCCTCATCACTTTTTTTACATGTACCTATCAATGCCTTGTATAGCCTAGACTGAATTAATAAGTCTTTGACTTGTATTTGTCACAAGTCAAAATTAATTTTTCCATCAAACTTTTCTACATCAAACTTCAAATTGGATGAATAGTTCGTCAAATCTAAATTTCTTCAAACCTTAATGAATCAACAAACGTAGATTGATGTGCAACTCGAACAGTAACTCTAATACCAATTTGATGCAAAAAAAAAATACCCAAAACTTTCCAATCTCACAGATTCAATAAGGGGGAAAAACAATAGAAATTAACACCTACAACTCGAAGATATACATGGAAAAACCTCAAAACCAAAGAAAAACCATGGTAAAAAATAATCCACTATCAATTAATAAGTACTTCAAAGAAATTAAACACCTCAAGTACTTCTACACGAGATAGTACATAGATCTAAAACTTCGATATAGAAGAAGAACAAAATCAAAATACTCTAAATAAAACTAAAACTCCAACCACGTCGTTCATACAAGCTCTAAAATCTTCTCTTTCACAAAGCTTCCAAGGACTAAGCTTCACAATCTTCTAAATCTCACTAACCAGCTCGAATTAATTTTATAAACAATGAGGGGCCTCCTTTATATAGACTCTTTAGCCACAATATAAGAAACTGTGACCAACAAAGAATCATCATTCTAACATAACTTCATCAGCATGGTGATGCAAGATATATTTGAGTCGTGTCAGAATTTAATTTGGACTTTATTATTTTATTATTTATTTTTATTTGGGTTGTTATTTACTTTGGAATTATATTTTGATAGGGTTTTAGTTGGAATTTGAGTATGTTCATGAGTCTTGATTAGTGTCAGTTTAATTAGAAGTTATATTTGTCTATAAATATTTGATGTAACCTTTTGAATAGATCAATAAAAAAAAATACTTGCAAGGGTGAATTGTAGCACTTAACAAGGTCGACCTACAAAGATTGGGCTGGTCATTTTAAAATTTTTAGAAAATAAATTAAAAATATTATATACTAAATAAGTCAGAGGAAAAACATGATGGTTTCTTACACCCTATGTCTTCGTATGCAATAAATTAAAAAAATCTAAAACATAATTTAAATAAACATCAAATAATGGAATTAAATTAACAAAAAAAAAACAATATTAAATGAAAAGAAATGAAGAAAAGCAAGAGACAAAGAAAGAAAAATTGTTGGAAAAGAACTTTATTGATATAAAGAAAAAAAAACTCTAAATCCTTTGGCATTGTCACCTTATCCAAGACTTGAATTAGCAACTAAAAATAAATCTAACCTAAAAATAAAAATGAGAGTAAAGATAAGATGAGATGCCCTGGTCCCCTGGGTACCCCCTTTATATAGTTGATTTGTTTCTAAAACAATTATATTTTACATATAATTCAAGATTTCATTCTCCCTAAATATTCTATAAAATCAACTTCAATCAAGCACCTTCTTAATACATACGATTTTTAAAATAAAAATATTTAATCAATCAAATAATCCTGGCACCATCTTGGGAGAAAATCATTTCATTTCTTCCAACTTCGATTTCTTGACTTTTTTGTCAATTGACATGTGGAACATTCTTCTTAGTTGCAATTAACATATAACTTCATAATTATGTTTGATATTTGAAAATTAATATTGAACCTGAAAAATACCTTTAGATAAAAATCAAGTGAAGCATCAAAATAAATCACTTTAAATAATTGTCCAATGATATTCAAGACCTTTAAGATTACTTTCAACTCTCGAAAAAAAATACAAAAATAAAAATTAACAAACTAATTCCTAACAAATCCTAAAAAAAAAATGTTTTTCTAAAAGTGTATTTTTAAAATGGCCTAAAATGCCTAAAAATGACCTAAAAACTCAAAAATGTGATCTAAAGAGATTTTTATTATTTTTTCTATTTTTTATTCTTGTCTTTTATTTCCTAGCCTAAAATTACTAAAAGTAAGGGTAAAAATAAGCAAAATTATGACTTCATCAATACTTTAAGATGTAATTGGAAAAAACCATCATTATTGATTATTGATTATAGAATATTGCTTCCTCCTCTTGATTTCTTTCTCATCTCTCAAGATATTATGCCATCAATTGGTATTAGAGCTTTTTTGATCTTCTTCTTCGTCTTCTTCTTCTTCTTCTTCTTCTTCTGCCCCCTCTTTTCTTTTTCATCTCATCTTCACTTCGTCTCTCTTTGCCTCTCCTCTTCCTCTTCTATTCCCTTCTTTTTCTCAAGTTCTGTTTTTAAAATTTGTTGCTATAAAGTTGGTTCCACACCGCAATACGAGCATTTGGTGTGTTTGATCCAAACAAAAGGAGACAACATAACGACCATCGCTAGGCTATAAAGTTGGTAACTGACCGATCAATCAATTATCTAGTTGAATATATGACCTGTAACTTAAAATTGTAATATTATTTTTTCATCTTAACTCTTATTTGAGTGATTCAAAAGGGGTTGGAAAGAGGATAAAAAAATCTATAAAACCATGTGTATTTGACCAGTTTTTTATCATAGATTTTTGGTCTGGTGGTTGTTTAAATGTTAAATGTGTATAAAAAGGTAAACTTGTCATTTTTGTGTAAAATTTTGAATCTAGGACCTGTTCTCTAATTTTGAAAAGTGTAGGACCTTTCATCAATTTGCAGATAGGTAGATGACCTAAACTCTAAAAATCCCTAAATTCATTAGGTTCATTACTCATTTGTTTTTCTTATTTGACTCCAATACCAACCGTCATAGCCCACTGATTTAACATTATTTTATTACCCATTCAAAGCCCACCACTCTCTTTACCCATATATTTCAATTCAAACAATCTTAAACACGGTTCTTTCGTTTACCTCATTAGTCAAACACCCATATATATTACACACCCTACCCATTTGTTACCAAACTTTATTAAGGCCTTTTCTTTAGCCTATTGACTCTTTTTATTTTATTTGCATTAGTTGCCCATTACTAAATTGTTGGCTAACCCAATTTCTTACCAAATTTTCCTTACCCAATTTTATTTGCCTCTTTAACTTGCATATTCCCTACACAAAAAAAAAAAAAAAAAATAGGACCTTGCATAGTACTATTTTTGCATATTTCTTGCACACACGTGCACATTAACATTAGATTTAAACTACACTATTAATTTTCTTTCTTGTGGTCACATCAGTATTATACTTGTGAATACCTACATTTTTTTTTCCTTCTAAGTTACATGTCAGAAGCCCAAAAATCCTTCTAAGTTGAACTTAATGACCTAAAATACCAACTTTTAGCACATAAGACATCCATGAAACAATTTCAGAATGAATTTCATGCAGAACTTACTGAATTATAAAACGACAATGTCTCAGTTGGAAACAATTTTAGGGAAACAACAACCGATGAAATTAGTACCAACCCTGCCCCACCTTCTAGGGTTAATCAGTGTCCCACCACTAGTCAGTTACATGTCCTTGTTAGTCATGCCCCATCAAGATCATCATATCTTTCCACTAGTCTATTACCCCTTCCTTTAGAGTCTTATATCTCGTTTAGGTCTACTTTTTCTAGAGGACCATGACTTACTAGTAAGAGGATAGCCCCTAAACTAGGTCCCTCTCAAGTCTTGTTTAGGAGGGAATTTAAGTTTCCAGATGATGTCCAACCGCTGCTTGATGGTGATTTAGAGGGTGACCCTCACTATGATAGGTCTGAGATCAAACGTCATGATAGGCCGCCCCATAATTATAATAATCCTTTGTATAGGCCTCATCATAACGACCCATATGATATTACTAAGAGAGTTAAGGTTAATGCTCCTTCCTTTAATGACAAGCTCAACCCTAATGCTTTTTTAAATTGGCTAGTTGCTTTTAAGGACTACTTTTAGTGGTATGGCATGGCAAAGGGCCAACAAGTCCACCTTGCTTAAATGAAACTTTAAGGATCAGCCATGACATATTGGCAAAGTGTCCAAGACAACCTACACCGTATGGGTGAAAAACCTATCACACTTTGGGCTCAAATGAAGCATAAGCTAAAGGAAAAATATCTTCCTGTCTATCATAGGAAGCAACTAATGGAACAACGGCTTAACTTCCGCCAGCTGTTAGCTAGTGTTACTGAGTACCTTTGCCACACCCCGCCACGTGTGGCATTTTTGACAACCGAACCTTGAGGTGTGATAATGAGTAGCATAAATCAAATACACAACGGAACCCAAATGTTCATTTCATTAATTAATAACGGTCCATTACAAAAGTGGGTCGTATATGGCCATCAAAAAGAGGGCATGCCCTCCCTAACAAAATATATTAAAATAACTGTGCTATCCAGCCTAGCTTGGTATACAAAAAGGTGAAGCTTTACACGGGCCTGGAAGTGCGGTGGCCATCTACCCAACAACACCCGGATCCATCTCATTCTCCTGAAAATGTTAATCAACGACGGTGAGCTAATGCTCCGTGGGTCGAGCAAGTTAACGATCACACATATTCAATAATAAGAGCAATACAAGTCATCAATCATGGAAATCAACAGAATATGCAATGTAATGCCATATCTCATCATAATTCAATATCAACCGGTACAACATCATCTGACCGCTACCACGCCCCTCGGGCGGAGCGCCTCACAATATATATGTATATAAAAATTCCATATGTCAACATGATCATGATATCATATAAATTCTGGGAACAATAAGCATGATATGAAATGTAATTCAATTATTAAAGAAGATATGAGATGCCCAAACCTAGGGCCGTCGTCCCCACTTTTGATCTCAAGTTATCACGTCTTTTTCCACAATGGTACAATCACGAACCTCCAATTAATCACAAGCTTGGGAATTTGTTGAGTTGAACTGAGGAGGTGGGCCCTTATTTATAGGCGTTGCTAAAAGATGCCAATGGCAGGTTGGCGTTGTAATACCCCTGGTTTACACACACAAAAAAAGGGCCATTGCTCGAACGTTTGGGACAAAAGTCGGAACGTTCGGGCATGTCATTTTCTATAAAAGGGGCACCTCCGCCCCCTCATTTTCACACTAAAACTTCTCATCTCTCCCTCCTTGAGCTCTCTCTCTCTCTCTTCCTTTTGAGACTCTCCTTCTTAGAGACTCTCTACTTGTACAGCACGAAACTGCTGCCCGACAAAGAACGCAGAGCAACAAGAGTGTCCAACTTGAAGGTGGGAACGAAACATAGGTTTGCGTGTCTTATGACTTTTCATAAAGTTTTCATTCATTTATCATTATGTCTATTATTCATTTACGTTGCATTATTGCGTATAATGTTCATACATGTCATAGTTATGCCTTAATATTTTGGAGTCCAAGTATTACACTGTTACTACGTTGGATTAGTGGTCAATTTGACTCAACTAGACTTAGTCTTGTCCTCAGTAACTTTGAATAGTAAACAGGATGTAGCTTGCTGCTCTAGAAGACTTGGTATTTAAGCGGGACCTCGTGTTCCCACCTTTCAACTTGGAGATTGGTATGGTTGGTCCATTTGAAAGTTATCTGCTTGTATAAGTGATATTGGACATCCTGACAATGCACGTGGAGATGTTGACCCTGATAAGCATCACCAGACGTTGACAATTTCTGTCTAATATTAGTAAAGACCGGACCTGCACATGCATAGTCATCATACATGAAATAAAAACCACTTAGGGACGTAAGTGGTATGTGATCTGTGATGTATTTACTGGTGCAATTGTGTCCATTGTTATTGATATTTACCCTAGAGATAGACATACAATGTGAACCTAGGATTACCCTGAGATGGACATTTGTACGTGAACCTAGGGTGATGAACAGTCATAGAACCATTACGAGACGGTGTTATGCATACATTCTTGTTAAGCCACGTTGTACTATTTACGATGCTATGTTGTGTATATGTGATGTTTGATTATGAAGTCTTCTTTATTAATTGTCATATTCACGAACTATTTTACCCACTGGGCAATAGCTCACTCCCGTTGCTAACCATTTTTGGGGAGTCTAGGGTGGATTGGGTGGAGGTATCCTTATTTTTGTACCCCTTACTTAATTGTTCAATTAATTAAGGAGATTTTTGGAAGGATGCTCCCTCATTATTAGTGGTTCCAAGACCGCCTACATTCTGTACAAAATATATTATGTATTTAATAAAAATAGACTTGTACTAAAATTGTGTACCTGCGCACTCAGTAATTGTTATAATGCATTCGCACCTCGCCTGTGAGTGTCCCACCAGTTAAGGCGCGTCTAGGCGGGGTGTGATAGGCGTCTTCTTGGAGACACCAACTCTTGGCTGGCATTTTCTTAGAGACGCCAACTACATGTTGGTGTCTCCTTAGAGATGCCAACCTCATTATGGCGTCTCTTTGGAGACACCAACTTATGTTGGACTTATCGAAGGTCTCATTTTGTTCTTCCTTGTTGTTTTTTTGACATATACACATCATGTAAAGTGATATATTCATCATTTCTTTTTAAGTTGTTCAAGTGTTTCATGCATCATTTCTTGTATTTATTTCCAGGGTATCACATTTTACCCCTCTTAAAGGAATTTTGCCCTCAAAATTTGATTCAGACCAGGGTTTTTATGTGAGTACCATCATCATAATGTATGATAAAAATATCGAAGTATTATTGTTGGTCCACCCAAGAGGGGGGTGAATTGGGTAAGATGGCCAATTTTAAACTTCTCTTCCAATAACTTAGTGATATACATGAGTGTATTGGAATTCAATGTATAAATAGAACTTAGACTAAAATGCAAACGTTAGACACACAAGATTTATAGTAGTTCGGCCAAGCTTGCGTCCACTACCTAATCTTTCGATTAGGATTTTCTCAATCCACTAACTGACTCTCTTACGAGTGTGAACCAAATCGTTACAATTGCTCTTTTGTAGGTTAAAGGCAAACCTATCCTTTCACAGGCTAAGGATGAACGACATTTCTTTTTTCCGGAATGAGAAAAAACTCATGTTCCTTTTACAGGATAAGGAAGAACTGTTTCTCTTTTATAGGTTAAGAGATAACCTATCCTTTTACAGGTTAAGGACGCACCTATCCTTTTACGGGGTTAGGATGAACTGGTTTCCTACTTACAGGTGAGGATGAACCTTTTTCTCTTTTGCAGGTTCAGAGATAACCTTAACATGATTTCAATCATGAAATCATTAAGTGAACTATATTCACTTGTCCTGGTTGTTTCAATCCAGAAACACATCAGCATTACAACAAAATAATGTTGGTTCTAACTGAGTAAAACACTTTACAATTAAGCTCAGTACATAGCATTACAAAGATGCATAAATTGAAATACGTAATGCTAAGAGGAAATACACTTACAGTCCTTTACCTTTCAATGTTCGGTATTGCTCAAGTGCAGTTTCAAAAAACATGAATGATGTGATATGAAAATCAGTGCTTCTTCGAAAATAATATGATACCAATAAAACATTGACGTAGAAAATGAAGGACTAGTGTAAATCAAAGACACGGGCATGTTTCAAAAAGATATAGAATATAAGTATGAAAACTTCTGGTTCAGTATTCAGTAGTTGACTCAACTTCTTTCTTCAGCAAGATTGATATCAAGTATAGATCAGTGTTGAGAATTTGAGTAGATACCAGATCAAATAGATTTTCAAAGATGAAATATAATTGAAGTTCAATATGAAAATCTTTTGAATACGTAAAGGTATCAATGAAAAATACTTTGAAAGTTTAGATATTTGAAAAACATTTTGACACAGACTAACTTTCAAAAGTGTTGGCACAATAAAAATTATTGGCGAGTTATTTGGTCCTAAGTGTTAGTATCTATAGACTTAGTAGGACATAGCCGTTAGACATTTGAAGTTCAAACAAGATGAACGTTTACGCACAACGACTAGAATGTTATATGAAAATAACAACTGCAATTTTCACTAACATCGTGGTGCTTTTTAGATTACACGAAAAAGGAAAGTTTTAGAAAAACTTAATTCATGCATCAAAGAAGATCTTTGATAAATCTGAAAAGGACTTTGTGCAAAGATCTGTTCTAAAAAAATAGACTTCTATAGTGTACCTATAGAACAGTGACGGTTGTTGAATTAGCGTCCTGATTCCACAATCAGTGTCGTGACGCATAATATCAACTTTGTCATTTTGTTCCTTAAGGGCGCTCATTACATATAAACGTCCTGCTGAACAATGAAGTGATGGCACTACTAAAACGTGAGCGTCCTGACTTTCTTTGACACTTAAACGACTTAACCCTGAGGGCGCTAATGCACAGTTAGCGTCCTACTTCATTTTAAAAAATTAAGTGCATGAGGGCTCTACTTTCCGAATAAGCGTCCTGCCAGTTAAAACATAAAACACAATACGAGGGCGCTACAACACTATAAGCGTCCTACCACATATTTAAAAACATTTGAACAATAATACAAAGCGCGTTGAAGGACAATCAATGTCCTGAAAGTTATTAAGTTGATTCCCAAAGGTAAGGGCGCTCTTATCCAGGTAGCGTCCTGATAGATTGTTCAACTTATAACTATCAGCATCCTCAAAGATAGATTCTTTGAAAAACTTAGAAATTTTTCGGTAAGCTGATGTTGAGTCAGCATCCTGACAACTTCAGAGGTTGACTAAAGGAGGCTAGCTACCTACAAGTAAGCGTCCTAAATAATCAGTTCAATTCAACCTTGAATGTTATCAACGCCCTAATGAATCATCAGCGTCCTCACTTAACAAGTTCAGGAGAGCGCTGCTGAGACATTAGCGTCCTGAAAAATTCTTGAAAAACAGTTTTGACTCGCGATTAAAAATACGATAAAAACGAATAAAAAATTGGTAAATTTCAAATTAAATATCGAGAATTAAATCATTTGAAATACCATAAAACGTATGATCAAAACATGCAAGTATGCAAGTGGTTTGTGCATGGTTTTGGAAAACGTTTGAGCAATGTCGATTAGAGAAAGATATACCTTAAATACTGTATATTTTCCATTTTCTCATAATCTTTAAATCCAACTCTTTATTATGAGATCTTTAATGTTGACAGCTCGCAAGAGTTGAATGTTTTGAACGTTGATTGAAAGATGAAAACTTGAAGCTTGATCGAATCGTTCGAGTGGTGTGATATTGAAATCATGATATGATCGTTGAGGTCCTTTTGATTGAAACGATTTTGAACGTCTGATATGACCTTTGAGTTCCTTGATCGCATCGTTCCTTGACTTTTTTGCTTTTCCAGAGGTGCTGGGATGAGATCTTGATTAAGGCTCGTTAGCACCAAAAGTACTTTGTTTGTGATCATCAAAATATACTTCATCACAGTATATTTAGGGACGTGCTAAGTAATGAACCACTTAGATTAACAATTATGACAGAATAATTTTTACTTGAGTTATTCTCATCATCAAAAATCACAATATATCTGATCATATAGCCATTGTCATATATACTAGTGTTTGTAGAGTTGGCCCCTCATTTGCCTTAGGTGCACTGGACCACTAAATGCACTCTCTGCAGTAGAGTCATCCTGGTCCAGAGGGCGTGGGGAGTTGACTGAATCAGACTCCATCATTGACTCATCGGATAAACTCAGCAGAGAGGGTGGTGTTGGAACGACGCTAAAAACTTGTTCCGTGAAAATCGCAAGTGTACGGTGTCAATAAGTAGTAATAACCGATGAAAATCGAGTTGTCGTCCTCTGGGATTGTTTACTTCACCAATTACCATGTTCACTAATCTTTAACTTTATCTAGCAATTCAAATTGTAGGATTTCAAGTATATAAGCAGTAGATTAATTTAATATAAACAAATAACTATAAAAAATATCAATATATGAGAAAATCTAGAGAATCAATTTCACCCAACTATCAATTATGTAATTTAGACATGCTTATTATCAAATTCATTTTCTAGTCTATAGGTCAAAATCCTCAAGTCTCTAATTCCCTCTTACGAGTGCTGAATTAGAACGTATCATCAAGAATAGGATTTGATCTCTCGATAAAACTCATATTCTCAACAACCCATTAAACCTTGTGATTTTCCTACAACTTCAAGAGGTATCATAAATCTCTCGATTCTACGACAATCTCAGGTCATGAATCCCTTATTCCAACCTAAGAAACCCTCTCTCGAGTGTCGCCTCCCAAATATAGGATCAATTAATCAATGGCCAAAAGATTAAAGGCATTAAACATGGAGAAACATGAATAAACTTAAGAAAATATCATTGATAATAAACAAAACCTAAAATCAAACCATAATCTCTAGTTTAGGATCTATTTCCTCTCTAGAACAAAGATTTAGTTCATCACTTGGAATAAAGAAACTAAATACATGAAGACGAGCATGATATTAAACATTAAAATCAAACTAGGTTCCTAAAACTTGTAGATTTCTCTCTTCTCTCAAATGAAGATTTATTCGCGTTCCTTCGCTCCTTGCTGTCTCTTTCTCTTCTCTTGTGTCTTCTCCTCGAAAAATCCTAAATTTTGATATATAATATGCCCCAAAGTCGTGTTGAATCAAAATTGGAAAGTGTGGAAGAATAAATTTTGAAAACTTGCTAAAAATCGCAAGTGTAAAAACTCAAAGGTGAGGCGGCACCCAGATTCTCTCTTCTTCTTTCTTCTTTTCATCATCACGGCACCCAGAACGCTTATGGGTGGTGTTTTTTTGTGGACTTAGCCATTTTTTCGCTCCTTTCTGACTTGTATTCTTCATGTTTCTTCATTGCATCTTCTTGTGCATGTTTCCATCATCCATTTATGACTAACACATCTAAACACCTACAAAACAAAGCAAATCTAATTAGTAACACATTTAAATGATCAAATCTATCAACTTATAAAATTAAAAAACGAATTAAAGCATGAAAACCAATTTATTCCTAAACTAACAAGTGCATCAAAACTAACATAAACACATCAAACTAATGCATGAAATGTCCAAAAACACACTTAAAACATGCTCTAAAACCTATCTAAATATGCAACTATCAGTCAACAGTGGCCATGTTGAGTCTGCAAAAGAAGCGGTTTTTTGTGAGCGTTTCCAAATATCGACGCTTGATAAGTACGCCTCAAGTTTCCACGTCCCATACTGTGCAAACTTGGTTAATATTTACCATACAATCCGATATTCTCGAAAGTTCACCAAACAATTTGGTCATAGGTATTTGCTTACTCCTGCGATTTATTCTTATCCTGCCAGTTTGTCGTGTCCCATACCACTTCAAACTGACAGATAAGAGAAAATCTTCCATTTTGTAAGGGAACCTACCATACAAGTCATACAAAGCAAACAAAAAATCACAAACCAAACGAGATTTATAATTCTATCTTATTGAGTGACTTTTCATGTTACGTGACGCTCGAATCTCTATGACTTAGTTAATGAATTGTGTTTTAAAAAAAAAATTGTTAGACTTAAAGTCTATACTATTTTTTTCAAAAGTTACAACAAGATTTTTCTTTGCCTGTTGTAGGATTCTAACCAGTCTATCCTAGGATTATATCCTATTAGGTCGTCAAACATTTTTACCTATTGCAAAAAGCTGCTATAGAAACGTTTACCTATCTACACAAGTCAAAAACATCAGCCAACTCTAGAAGTCATGGCTGAGATCTATCATCTCTCGTAGACTTGCCCCCTTGGGTGGGAAATGGTATGTCAGCAAAGAAAGCGTCGAGGTCAATGTCAAAATTTACTAATTGGATTATGATGTCTGTCTCAGGCTTGGGGAAGTTCATCAAATCTGACTCGAGTTGAGTCAAATGCGTTGCTAGCTGAGGCTAGACAGGATTACTAGCGAGCTGATGGGGTTGTTAAGTGGTTGAGCACCGACTACCTGGTTCGGTCCGTTTCTCAAGGTGTCCAATTCTCCTTGCATTTTGTCCATCCGAGTGTTAAATTTTTCTCTTGACCGGCTTAATTCATCAGTCATCGAGTCCCGAATGTCATTGCATCTCTCATTTATGAGAAACACAAGTGTATCCCTGAGGGATTCTAGTGTTAGTGGCTCACTCGGGCTAAGGCTGTGTCGAAAGCCCGGAGGTATCGATGTTGATCTTCGCTCGTAAGCGGAAGTCCGAGATGTCTACACCAATGTCTAGATGTGAGAGTCTACCGGTGGCTGACTCTTTTGCTCCTGATCTCCATCCTCCTCTTCGCGGCCTCTTCTTGAATCGTTTGGCGCTCTGTCCTTTGCTCTTGGCACCAAGAACGAGCGTGGCTGCTTCTTCCTAAGATTCCTTCAGTGATTTTTCGAGTCAAAGTGTTGGTCTCAACATTACTCAAATCCACATTGTGGTATTACAAAATTTTCATGATAAAGGCGCCATAGGCCACCTTATCCGGATACAGGGCATTTCTTGCAACGTGTCGCAAAATGATGTGAGGTAGACATATAGGAATACCCTGATCTAAACAGTAAACAAGAAATAGTTGGGACATGGTTATGTGCCCAAGGGCCTTGGTCACGAGGACATTTGATAGAACTATCTACACTACATATAATAGAAATATCTGGGCACTTTCCACGGTAAAGCCATTTTTTGGCTAATACTAAAAGGCCCCTTCTTTACATATTTAAAGTTTTGTTTTACATTCTGTTATAGCAATAAAGTAAGGTTGTATCAGTAATTTTAAATATTTAAACTTATCTTTTTATATTTTATCCCTTCGTAATCGGCAATTCCGCTCCAACTACGCCTCTTGCCTGTCCTAATTTTTCTCAAACTATTCCAGGACGCCTATCAAATACGTGAGTAAGTTATTCTAACTACTTCCTTTACAATAAAAAAATTCTCAAATGAGTTAAAACTTGAATGGTTGGCTTTCGAACGTTTTTCCCACATTTTCTAAGGCTTTTTTTTAAGAAACGAAAGTTTATCTTTTCCCAACCCAAATCTTACTTCTTTTTTATCTTATTCACGATCGAGGCTTACCGATTGCCAGATTGTCTACATGGAGAAAGTCATCCACTCTTTACAAGAAGTAAGATTTTGTAGAAACTGCTTCATTCCTTTAAAATCAAGTAATTTCCTTCAAACCCAACCCCAAATTGACTCTGTTTTTCTACTCTTTTATTCTTCTTAATTGAATAATTACCATCCAATTATTTGTGTAATGGAGGTTTTTTGGTTGCAGTTTCACCGGTATAATGGTTGGGAAAGCTTTATTGTTTAAAATTGTTGAGCACCGGAGATCCAAAGGATGAAGATTTCAATTTCTTCTAATTTAGAATTAGGGTTTTCAATTTTGATTATTTGGAGGGGTTGTAGGCGAATTGGGTCACGAGGCACGCCTTTGAATTTTACAGTTGTTTTTGGAAATTTTTCTCCTGCAAAATCCCTCTTTATATCTTTGAATTTTTGAACTAGGGTTTTTTTTTATAATTATTTTCGATTTATTTCTAATGATTCAGAGAAATGGAATAGGGGTCTTATAAGATCAAGATTAACATTGATTTTTTTAAAAAATTATTTGAGGGTGATAATCGAGAAGAGTGAATTAAACATTTATTTATTTATTTTTGGGTGTAATTATGATCTGGGTATGTTGATTGTTCATGAGTTTATGCTCTACCACTCACGGTTGTTGTTGTCGTGTATACGTTGTAGTCATTTTTGGTTGCACATCCTGATGAAGTAGTTTAATGGTGGAATTGTTCTTCTTAAAAGGCTGAGTGGTTGAGCGTAAATTTTGTTTAAAGGTGGGTAAATTTGTATTTTTCTGATTTATTTCTAATTATTCAAAGAATTGGAAGAGGGGGTCTTATAAGATCCAGATTATTGATTTTAAGTACTTTTACAGTGGGTTCTTGAAAAAGTATCCACTGTCCTTAGTACTCCTACGACCTTCCAACTCTGTTCTTCTTCTCCCTTTTTTTTTCTTTTCTTTTTTTTTTTTTTATCTTCGTCAGAACCTCTTCTTTCGCTTTACCAAAGTTTCTTTTTCTTCTCTAATTTTCTCCTTGTTTATGCTTTTTTTCTTCATTCAGGCCTGCTCACTTTATTTTCTACTTTTTAAATCTTTTAATTGTGTTGGCGCAGAGCAAGATCACTTGCAACTGTTAAAACTAACTCAAATACACATTTGCACAATGTTTGTATCTACCTATATATCTACAGTGAATTGTTTTTACTCTCAATCAATCAAGTAGATTTGCTAATCAAGAAAGTTTGAGCGAAATGAAATTGCAGACCATTTGTGAAAGTTTTTGGAAGTCGAGTATGAAGAAGGCTTCGCGATGATGAAAATAAGAGAACACGGTGGTGGTGGTTGCAGTGGTGGTGGGAGGAGTGGTGGCACACGTAAAATCATATATTATGATGAAAATGTTGTTTTGGAAACTATGGAAGCCATGGCTAGCACCAAGAGAGCAATCAAGATCACCAACTTTCATGGACGGGAAGAAGAGAGAATGGAAAAAAAAAGTCCTCTCCCATATGCTCTTATTTTTTTCTTTTTTCTCTCTGGAGATGTTGGATTATTGTTGGTAAAAGGGATTATTAATCAAGGCATTACTTTGAGATGCACTGCTATCTCTTTTTTTAATTTTAAACTTTAATTGTGAAATAGGCCTCTCTCATATCTTCGTCCTATTGTTTTCTTTATTATTTCTTCAGATATTGGATTAGTGTTGGTAATGTTGGTGTAACGAAGTTTGGTGATTACAAACAATATCATTTGTGATATTAATCACTTTGACTGAGTTGATACAACTTATATTGATCAAATCACAAAAAGTCATCAAAAAGGATAAAGTCAAAGATTAAAGACTCGAAGCAATCGGACAATCAAGATCACATCAATGTAATGTAATTGTTTAGATTCTCTAAGGTTGTAGAATACTCTTTAGATTAATAAGCCAATCACTTACATGCATGCATCATACTTTAAAATCACAATTTATTGCATGATCAAAATGTTTTTAAGTTGGTCAACCTTTTGACTTTCATTAAATTTTGATTTAAACACTTGGATGAACTTTGCTTTGATCAAAACTCAATGTTTTCAAGTGTAATTAAACTTAGTTTTTCAAGAAATCATGTTATATACTTAGAAGAATTTCGAAAAATAAAAAATCACGTTTCTGCTTCAAGAAACGTGTTTCTCTCTTGCCTAGATGATAATTTTTATCGTATTATACAGAAACATGTTCCTCTTACGAAAACTCATTTCCGCCAAAATCATAACAATAAAAATTTCATCCCATCACAGAAACGCGTTTCCTCTATAAAAACGCGCTTTTTCCTTTTTCCCGAAATCGATACCCTCTAGAACCTTACAGAAACTCATTTCCTTTAAAAGAAACATGTTTCTCACTTTTTGGGTATTTTTGAAAATTTACGTAGAAACACGTTTCCTCCAAAAGAAACACACTTCTTATTATTTTCCTGAGAGATGTTTTTCAAGCTATTTTTCTCCTATTAGAAACGTGTTTCTCTTATGACCGTTTTGAAAAACACAATAAATACGAGACTTCGCTTATTCATTCTAACTTTTGCAAAATCAAACACCTATTAAGCTTTTGAGTGTTCTCCAAGTTTACAAATCAAGCAAATGTGTGTGCCAAGTTTCCAAGTTCACTTGTGTTTTGAGAGAGATCAATAGAATTCTACATCCTGCAAGTTTTTCTCTCCAATCTTTTGCTAGAAATCTCTTTGCTCACACTTATCTCTTTTGAGAGATCATTTTTAAGAGATTTCAAAGTTCCAAAGGTCTTAGACTTGTGCACTTCATTTACATCAATTATCAAGTCAAGATTTCAACAAAGGAACCTCCATTAGAGCTTGCACTTCATTTTCATCATCATTGGATTATTCAAAGGAGGTATTCATTTCCAATTTGTAAGCTTCACTTTATACTTTTGTAAAATTGGAAGTGTACATTGGCTAAGTTGCCAATTAGGGAAGATTCCATATAAGAAATCTTCAAGGTCTTGTAACGGTTCAATTCACACTCACAAGTGAATCAAAAGGTAAGAGCTGGATTTACACCCGTAAGTTAAATCAAGTGTAACGGTATGATTCACACCCGCAAGTGAATCAAGTGTAGCGGTTTGATCCACGCCTAGTAAGTTGGAACAAGTTAGTGAGTTTGGAAAATCTTAATTGGGGAGATTAGGTAGTGGAGGTAGGCATTTGGTATTGAACCACTATAAATCACTGTGTATATTATTTACTTCTTGCACTTTTAATTTGTGTTTTTATCTTTCCAATTTGGTTTGTTTAAGGTTTGGAAAATCTACAATAGTCCAATTCACCCCTCCTCTTGGACTATTATCTGGGCCAACAGGTAAGAGGGATTATTTATCAAGACATTACTTTGCGATGCACTGCTATCTATTTCTTTAATTATATTCTAAAATTTTAAAATTTTTATTGTGGACTACTTCTTTATCTATACTATATTTTTATAAAATACACTGATACGTCACTAATATGTGAGGTTGACTCCTTACCCTTTTTTTTTAGTTCTTTGTTTTTTTTTAAGTTTATATTTTATTACTTCTGTGATTATTGTTTCAATTTTGCATATATATTATTCTAATTTATTGGTTACTGCATTTATTGATTAGTTAATATCGTAGCAGCTATATTAATAATTAAATTATTTTTCTAATTTGGGTTTTTTTTTGCTTTAAAGTTTTTTCTAGTTAATGGGTTGATTGTTGTCCACGTGCAACGCACATGCCGTTCACTAGTTTGTGTTAACTCATTAACCTCTTGCCTAAAATGTTTTGTCTTCATTGGCACCTTGACACGACCCGAAGCAAGAGTATTAAAAATAATGTTCGAGCTACTTACTATCGCTCGTCTTCCCTCATCGGTGTAGACATCACACCGATCGCCCATGACGAGCATGTTCAAAATCTAGGAGATCGCAGGGAGATCTAACGTGATCATCGTCCCTCGCACTTCCGTCTTGACAACGAGATCACCTCTTATGTCATTATAACCTTCAACGGTCATATTGACATAAAAATCTTGGACTAAATCTCCTGCGATGACTCCGTTGATGTCGACAACCAAGTGCCAATGTAGACGGTATAGTTTTTCTCTAGTTCAACACGCAAAGTTGTATGGAAGATGTAGTTGTCTTCCCTTGACTAGCTCTAAGTCTTCAAAGATCGTTGCACGATCTTTCCCTCTAGACCTTGGTTGTTTCAGCATTTTTTTGACTCACAAGTAGTAGAAAAATAGTAGGAATGAAAGAAATTTTTGGAAGGAACTAGTGGTGGTGTGAAGGATCTTGATCAAGAGGTCTCTATTTATAGAAGACTTCAACCTAAAGTTGGCATCTTGGAGACCAATTTTTTTTTTTTTTGGGTTGACCATTCATTGGCATCGCTAAGACTCCAACTGTTACGGACTCCAACTTTGAGTTGGCATCACCCCAACGCATAGTATCATATATATATAAGTGGGCCATACACGACCATCAAACGGAGGGCATGCCCTCCCTAACAAAATATATTAAAATAACCAGGCCATCTAGCTTAGCCTGGTATACAAAAAGGTGAAGCCTTACACGGGCATAGAAGTGTCGTGGCCATCTACCCAACAACACCCGAATCCATCTTATTCTCCTAAAATATTAATCAACGGGAGTGAGCTATTACTCCGTGTGTCACACCCCAGTACACAGCACACCGCAGCGTCTAGTACCCCGGGATCATTTGTCCATACTATTCATTCATGAATAGTGCAGGACCTCCCCCAGATTTGAACTCACAACCTCATAAGGTTTGATTTCGCAATCTGAGTAACCACTGAGCCAATGGTTCAATGGCTACTCAGATTGCGAAATCAAACCTTATGAGGTTGTGAGTTCGAATCTGGGGGAAGCCCTGCACTGTTCATGAATGAATAGTATGGATAAATGATCCCGGGGGTATTAGACGTTGCGGTGTGCTGTGTACTGGGGTGTGACAATATTATGTGGTATATAACGGCTGGGGTACGCTCGGTATGAGGTACCCATCACATCCCGGGAGTACTAGACACTGCGGTGTGCTGTGTACTGGGGTGTGACACCGTGGGTGAAGCAAGTTAACGATCACACATATTCAATAATAAAAGCAATACAAGTCATCAATCATGGAAATCAACAAAATATGCAATGTAAATGTCATATCTCATCATAATTCAATATCAACCGGTACAACATCATCTAGCAGCTACCACGCCCTTGGGGCGAAACGCCTCACAATATATATGTATATAACAATTCCATATGTCAACATGGTCATGATATCATATAATTTTCGGGAACAATAAGCATGATATGAAATGTAATTCAATTATTAAAGAAGACATGAGATATGCAAACCTAGAGCTGTTGTCCCAACCTTTGGTCTCGAGTTATCATGCCTTTTTTCACAATAATGTTGGCCCAAGTGGGGGTCTCCACTCAGCAATCTCCTAAGTGTTTTTGATGCTAACAAACAATATGTAATTTGATGCTAATATTTGAACTGAGTATGTTTCAGCACCATAAGCAAATAGAAGAACCAATACAAGATCAAAGCACGTTCAAGCCTAATCAAGCAGATCAAAAGAAGTCTAAATCAAAGCTTGGACGTGTCAAGATGAGAGCTAAAGTTCATAGAGTTTAATTTAGGTTGTAAACCACATTGTTCTAGCTTGTTCAATCACTTTCTTTAAAATTCACACATGCATTAGATTTCTCTAAAATTATTTTAAATTGTTCAAACATGTTTGGTTTATGTTTTTAAAGTATTTTAAACTTGTTTGAATCACATTTGTGGTGGTTTTAATCAAAATGATGTTTCTACAAAGTTTCCCCAAACCCATTGGCTAAGTTTTTTAAGTTCAACTTGTTTTGAACTTAAATGGTTTCAAAATGGTTGATATCCTTCTCAAATGAGTTTTTAAATGTTCAAAGTGAATGCAGAGTGTGCTTTCCATGAATTTTAAGGTATAATATGTCTATATTTCGTTTAGGATAAGTTGGATAACCAAACAAAACAAAATAAGCAAAATTGTCACTGTAATAGTGCCAGAGGGCTAGCCAAAAGCACCAGCTCGCTAGAGCCTATTTTCTGCAAAATACAAGCTATAAAGTGCCCCAGCGTGCTGCACAAAGTGTCAGCGTGTACGGGACTTTCTAGGTGCGATTCCAACTGTCAAAAACTTGGTTTTTGAGCCCCAACGGCTAGTAACTTGTGTCTAACGGCTAGTACTCATTTCTAATTTATAAATACATGTACTTAGGCCATTTTAAACACAAGAGAGACAAAAATGTGAGTGCATTAAACGATTTCCCAAATCAAACCATTTCTCACATTTTGAAAGCCCTAAAGCAAAATGTTTGAAACAAAATGAGTTGATTTCAAAGCTTGCATTTCGTGCATGGTTTAAAGCATCCTCGGATTCGTTGTTGATGAGCAATATTATGCAAGGAAGGTAAAATCATTGTAAGATCTTTCTCTCTCACATTGAGCTTAAATTTCCATATTTTGTATTGGTGAATACGTATTGTGAGATTTATTGTAATTGTTCTAGTGTATAGAACAAACATTATAATTGTTATTAACAGTCTCTTGAATTGCTTCAAGGTTGAAACAAACAAAGTTAAAGTGATAGTATATCACTTGTGATTCCAGGATTGGAATCAAGGTCTAGTTTCACCCTTTATCTTAAAAAGGGTCAAGTGGTTATTCCTTAGCCCGTGAAAAGGATATTCGGTTCATCCTTATCCCGCAAAATGAAGTTGTAGGTTCATCTTTAGCCTGCAAAAGGATAGGTTTGTCTTGAACCTTGAAAAGACATTGCAACTGTTTAATTCACACCTTTGAAGTGAATCACAGTACAGTGGAATCCTATAGAAGGTTTCTCTAGGCGTGGAGGTAGGAAAAGAATTTTTTTCGAACCACGTAAAAATCATTGTGTCCTCTTTATTTCTGCACTTTACATTTATGGACATTGATTTTTAGTACATTTACTTGTATCATCTAAAAAATTCAACTAAAGAACTTAGAAAATTTCAAAACCGACCATTACACTTAATTCGGGTGATCATCAATTGGTATCATAGTGGATGCTCATGATTTAAGGCTTAACATCCTTGATCTAAAGATCAAATGGAAAATACAATCAGTTTTGACTTAGGTGACAACCTTTTTTCTCCTCCAATGCTAAATGTAGATAACTTTATGTTTTAGAGAATTAGGATGAGAGCTTTTATCAAGCCTCAATCATTAGATATGTGAGATATTATTTCCAATGGACCATTTACACCCACAAAGACCATAAATGGGGTTGAAGTCCCTAAACTTAGGAAGAAATGGGATAAGAAAGAAAAACACTTAGTTAGGCTTGATAGTCTAGCTAGAGATATATTGGTTAGTAGCCTTTCCCAAATGGAGATTGATAGAGTTTCGGCATGCACATCTTCTAGAGATATATGGATTAGATTAGAAGAACTCTATGGTGCGACATATATTTCCTCATCTTCATGTGAAGATAAAGAAAATGTAGAACATATTTGCTTATATCTAATATTGATGAATGTTCTACTAGTGTCCCCAATCTTTCTTTTGATGACTTGTCCATAGCTCATGAAAAGCTTAAAATTTATTTAGACAAGCTCATTAAAAAGAATGAGAAACCCAAGAACATGATGACAAATGTTCATAAGAAGTATTCTTGAAGAAAAAGAAGACATAAAAAATGAAAATGATATTCTTTAAAAAAGACCAATTGGGCAAATACAATAGACATCCTAAGCCCAAGTCATGCCATAGGAGCTTCACATATCCATTTAAGGATAAATCTCATAGAATGGCATGGGTACCAAAAGACCTACTCCTAGATGCTAAAATTATAAAATTCAAAGGAGTATGGGTTCTTAAGTCTATGGTTCACCGAATTACATAAATATATTTGAACCATATGCTAATTGCCTATAGTCTATAGGCCTTGGACTTTTCTAGGCAAACTTCCTCATTTTCAATGTCAAATGTGCTTATTCATATTATTTCTTGAACATTATTTTAATGCCTATACTTGCCTAAGGTAGTTGATCACATTGAACATGCTTAAATAATAGATCATATTGTTCAATGTTTGAAAAGTACAAACCATACTAGGTATGCAACCCGAAAGTTTATTTTTTATTTTTTATATCCATTACTTCTATTCATCTTGTGAACTTGCTTCCACTATACATATATTTCTTGTTCACTTGTACACTACATACTTCATGCCTATTTTATATCATAAGAATGTATGCTTCTCTTAAATGGTACGTGCTTCATGAATATATTCATCCATTTAATACCTTGAGAAACTTTTGAGCATAATCAAATTATGTTGATTTATGATGTGAGCTTGCTTCAAATTAGAGTCTTAATGGCTCATATATTTGTATGCTCATGATCTTAGCAAATGGACTAAAATTTAATGATTATTTAGTTGAGTCCACGTCTCTTGTATTGTAGGATTAAAATGATTCGTGCCTTTTAAAGAGTATAAGATATTTTCCTAGTTAGAGTGGCCTTCTTCAAACTTTATCTAAATTGCCACTTGTTGGCCTACGCGGTTCATCGCTTAACACGCCCCTAAGTATACTTGATGAAGTATATTTTGATGATTACAAACAAAATCCTTTTTGGTGCTAACAAGCTTCAATTAAGAATTTATCTTAGCACCTCAGGAAAGCAAAAAGCCAAAGAATGATTCGATCAAGGAACTCAAGGTCATATCATATGTTCAAGATCGTTTCAATCATGGGCTTCAAGATCAAACCACACATTCACGAACGATTCGATCAAGAGCTTTAAGATTACATTTTTCGATCAACGTTCAAGTCATACAACTCGAGCGTGAAGTTTTGAAGATCTCATTATGATGAATTGAATTTAAAAATTATGAGAAATACACAAAGTATTTAAAGTATATCTTTCTCTAATTGATATTGCTCAAACGTTTTTCAAAATCATGCAAAAATCACTTGCATACGTTTTTCAAAATTGCATGTTTTGAAACATATACTTTAAGTTATTTCAAATGATTTAATTTTCTATGTTTGATTTGATTTTAAATTGACCAAGTTTTTAATCGTATATATCGGTTTTTTAATCACGAGTCAAAACTGTTTTTAAAGAGTCTTTCAGGACGCTAATGATTCAGCAATGCTCTCCTGAACTTGATAAGTCAAGACAATGATGGCTCATTAGGAGGCTGATAACTTTCAAAGTTGAATTGAATTGATTCATCAGGACGCTTACTTGTAAGTAGCGGCCTCTCTTTAGTCAACATCTGAAGTTGTCAGGACGCTGACTCAACATCAGCTTACTGAAAGATTTCTAAGTTCTTCAAAGATGTTATCTTTGAGGACGTTGATAGTTATAAGTTGGATAAACTATCAGGACGTTGCCTGGATAGGAGCACCCTCATCCTTTGCCCTAAACACAACTTTGCCACGGTCGATCCCAAGCCCTGGTAAAGGAGGAGGATTGCGTTAGGTAGCCGACAGCCAGCGTTAAACATCATTAGATCAACTATGAACATGAATCTTAATAGGAAGGGGATTCATGTAGCCGACCCCAAGTAGTTGGGAAAAGGCTTGGTTGAAATGAGTTGAGATCTTTATATACCATATTATCATTATAAATTTTATAAATTGCGATTACAAGGGCTATTATTGCTCAATCAATATGACCATGTTTTAGCAAAGTATCCAAATGGGAGAGAACTGATTTCTCATGGATGGGACAATACGGTCATCACGAAAATGACTTCTTACACAAATAAGTTACTATATTATAGAGTTGCTATTAGGCCTGCCATGTTATCATTATAAATTTTATAAATCGTGACTACAAGGTCTATTATTGCTCAACCAATATGACCATGTTTTAGCAAAGTATCCAAATGGGAGAGAATTGATTTCTCATGGATGGGGTAATACGGTCGTCACCAAAATGACTTCTCACACAAATAAGTTACTATATTATAGAGCTGCTATTAGGCCTGCCATGTTATATGGTACAGAATATTGGGCAATTAAAAAATAACATGTTAAAAAACTAAGTGTAACAAAAATGCAAATGCTAAGATGGATATGTAGTAAAACTTTAAAAGCTAAGATTAGAAATGAGCATAATCTAGCAATGGTAAGAGTAGCACCAATTGGAGATAAAATGAGAAAGAACAGACTAAGGTGGTTTGAACACATACAACGTAGGCTTTTAAATGCATCAGTTCGGAAGAGTAACCTATTAGCACTATATGGTAACAATATGCATCAGGACGCTAATTCAAACAGTTACTGTTCTGAAACGTACACTATATCAATCTACTTTTCAAAACGGATCTTTGCACAGAATCCTTTTCAGAGTGATCAGAGATTTTCTCTGATGCATGAATCAAGTTTCCTCAAACTTTCCTTATTCATGCTATCTGAAAAGAATTAGAATGTTAGTGAAAATCGCAGGTACCATTTTCCTATAACATTCTAGCCGTTTTGTGTAAATGTTCACCTTGAATTTGAAATTCAAGTATCTAACGGTTGTTTCCTACTAAGTCTATAAATACCAACACTTTGAATCAAACAACTGGCCGATAATTTTTATTGTGCCAAAAACTTTTTGCATGTTAGTCGTTTTCAAAATGTTTTCAACAGTTCAAGTTTTTCAAAGTATTTTTCACTGATACTCTACTTATTCAAAAGATTTTCATACTGAGCTTAAATTATATTCTATCTTTAAAAATCTATTTGAATTATATAGAGAATTGGTTTCTACTCAAATTCTCAGCACTGATCTATACTTAATATCAATCTTGCTGATAAAAGAATTTGAGTGATAGTTCGAGAGATACAGTTCTACTTGATTTCATATCTTAAGTATTGTATCGAACTATATCAGTAGTTGTGCTAACTACTTAATATTGAACCAAAAGTTTTTACGCTTATATATTATACCTATTTTGAAAACTATTTGTGTTTGTGTTCTTACACTGGTCCTATGATTTTCAACCTCAATGTTTAATGGTATCACAATATTTTTGAAGAAGCATTGATTTACATGACACATCATTCACATTTTTTGAAACTGCACTTAAGCAATACCGAACATTGAAAGGTAAAGGACTGTAAGTGTATTCTCTATTAGCATTACGCACTTAAATTTATATATCTTTGTAATGGTATGTTTATGAGCTTAAGTGTAAAGTGTTCTACTCAGTTAGAACCAACACTATATTGTAATTGTGGATTGCCGGTGTGTTTCGGGAATGAAACAACCAGGACAAGTGAATGTAGTTCACTTAATGATTCTAAGGTTGGAATCATGTAAGGTTCATCCTCAGCCAGGAAAAGGGAAATACAATTGTTCCTTATCCCGTAAAAGGATCATGGTTCTTCCTCAGCCAGTAAAAGGGAAGGTTCGTCCTCAATCTGGAAAAGGATAGGTTATCTCTGAACTTGTAAAAGAGCAACGATTCTTCTTTATCTCGTAAAAGGAACATGGGTTGATCCTCATCCCAGAAAAAGGAAATGTCGTTCATCCTTAGCCCGCAAAAGGAATTTGCCTTGAACCTATAAAAGGGCATGTATAACGGTTTGGTTCTCACCCGTAAGAGAATCAGTTGGTGGATTAAGAAAATCCTAATTAGGAGATTAGGTAGTAAACGTAGGCATGGCCGAACCACTATAAATCCTAGTGTGCTTTACTTTATGGTTTATATATGCATTTAATTCTAATGCACTAAGTCATTGGAAAAGTTTTAATTTGACCATAGAACCCAATTCACCCCCCTCTTGGGTTCAACCAACACCACTTGCTTCCTTGGAGTTTAGTCAAGACTTAGTCTAGGAATTTAAATTCCTAGCAATCATGAGAACGTTAAAAGTCACTTCAACCCAACCAAGGAAACCTTACTTATTCTCCCTATGTTTATTAATGATCCTTGATCATACCATAGAAAAGGGGTTAGTATGAAAAATTAAGTTGATCCTTCATTTGAACTTAATAAGATATTCTGAGGATCAAACAAAATGTTCTTCAAAAGGTTTTAAACACTTCCTTAAATAGTTTTAAATGATTTAAAATTGTTTAATCATGTTTTAAAATGTGTTAGATTTGTTGGAATTTTCCTTGGATTTAAAAGAATGATTTCTCAGTTTCCTAAGGCCTCCAGCGCGCTAGCAGACTGCTGGCAAAATTGTGTTGGCTCAGGTATGTCCAAGAGGGGAGTGAATTGGACACTTAAATCTCAGATTTTGTTCTAAAAGTTAAGACAATTGGTACTGAACTTCGTTCCATAGGACAAGTGGTTATTGACTCTTATTTAATTTAGAGCATTCTCAATGGTGTTGGTTATGAATTTGACTCGGTGGTAGTATTAATCTCTTCATAGCAGAAAACCATGGCACTACAAGATGCATAGTATTTGCTAATGATTCATGAGCAAATGATAGAACAATTAAACTCAGTTACTCATGTTGATGTGGTAACTCCATCAGCAAATCTTGTCTCAAATGCTGGAGTTAAAAAAAAAAACAAACTCAGAGAGGAAATCAACAGCAAAACACCTATGTTGATCGAGGTAATTCATACAACAGAGGAGGTGGAAGACAAAATGGAGGTTGAAATGGTGGAAGAGGCAAGAAAACCTATTGTCAAGTTTGTTCAAAGCGTGGACACTCAGCTCTTCAGAGTTATCATTGCTTTGATCAAGGTTTTCAGCCAGCTCAACATTAACAGTAGTTTGTTCAAAATTGAAGGCCACCACAACCATCCTTTCAAGCTTCATCTCCTCCCAGTGCTTATCATCCACAAGCCAATTTTCATCAAGGCTTCAATTACTATGCTTCATCTGAATTTGTAATCAATCCTAACTGGTATGTTGATTTATGTCTGCATATAGAAAGTAATATATTCTATAAATATAGAAACAAGCTATATAGAAAGTAATAGATTCTATAAAAATAGAAACAATTTGTTTCCCTAATTTAGGACCTAATTTTAGGATGTAATTGTCTATATATTGCCTCTATTTTAGAGAAGAATACATATCTTTGAATTCTCTACAGAAACCCTATTGTCTTACATGGTATCAGAGCAGGTCTCGATGACTCTTGCTTGAAGATGTCATTGATGAAGCTGTTCATAATGCCCGAGACCCCGATGTCCATAATGCCCGAGATCCCGATGTCCGGATAAACCAAAGCCAGGCTCTGGTGGTTCATCCTCGTATCCCATATCTATCTCGTTGTAGTCTTCGTCCGCCATTGCTACAGAAGTAGAATCTCGAAGTTTTTCTTTCCGAAACTCTGAAACTCCGAAATTTCGAAACTCCAAAACTCTGAAACTCTGAAACTTCGAAATTTTGAAACTCCGAAATTCCGAAACTCCGAAACTCACTCCATCTCGGCCCGACTCATTTTCTCCGGTGCGTTCACGCGCCTCCAAATCACCAAATCACCAAATCGCCGTCCCCGGCGCCTTCACTCCCACTTGCTCTC